>PVJL010001458.1:0-231988 GCA_004026885.1 Lyroderma lyra
CTAACGATGGATCCCACTCTCTCCTTAGAAACTCCTAACGTACCAGCATTTCTTCTTGTTTGATGTGGGATTTCCGTGGGTCAGTTCCTCACCGCGATCTTGATGAGGCTGATCACGTGCAGTCACAGGCCTCCCACTTGTGGTCTGTCACTCAGATCTGCGTGCCCCACTTCCCCACCTGTGAGCCCCCTCACCCAGCATCTTACTGTCCTCACATCAGCACACTGATCATTGTAAACGACTTGCATTCATCTGTGAATCTCAATTAGAGGAACTTTATCTGCTGTTAAGAATTCAGTAACAGCACGCTGTGTGAGCTGAACCTTTGACCACTCTGCCCTTCCGATGTGCACTGGGTGATAATGTAGGCATCTGTGTGTGCAAGGTCAGGACCGATGGAGGGGAGAGACCATGTGACTACACAGAACCAGTTATATCCAGGTAAGTCTAATGTAACAAAAATATTACCATGGAGGCAAAATTTATCAGCCCATCCGTGTGTGTGTGTGTGTGTGTGTGTGTGTGTGTGTGTGTGTGTGAGAGAGAGAGAGAGAGAGAGAGAGAGAGAGAGGCTGTTAAATACATTGTACTTCATCACATACTACACAGTATGTACATACTATACAGTATAGTGTATAAGTAACTATACGTTTTACTGTATCACACACTTTATGACCTCTGTATCACACGTTACGTACACATCTGCTCAATGCATTATTCTTTGCTAGGCGCCCCCTCAGGATACAACCAGGTGAAGCAAGTGCACCACTTTTAAAATGGGGGCCAAAACATCTCAGTAATCAAGCAAATATTTTAATGCAATTTTTAAAAATCAGAATTCATCCAAAATTCCATGATGAACCAAATATCAAAATATTAAATAAAGGCAAGATTGGTGGTGCCAGCTCCTCCTCCTGGGGCTCCGAGGTGACTCATCCCAGGGCTGCTTCCACCAGCACTACGTAGCCCACTCCTCGGCCCTCAGCCTCTGTGGAAACCACAGTCAGTGCTGGGCCTCTCGCCTGAGGTAGCTCCCAGCCTCATTCTGTTTTCTCCCTCTGAGGCCAGGACATTTACAGCTCAAAACTGGAGCCAAGAATAAAAGCTGAAGAGCTGAGACTTGAGGAGCAAATGTGGGATAGTCCAGGGAGCCATAGTAGCTTCAGTTCTAGAACTTGCCAAGCTTCAAAGGCCACAGACAGCTGGCCCTTTGCCCACTCTGCATCAGTTTCCTGATCCAATAAAGACTTCTGACCATGACAATGAATAAATATTTATGTTCCTATGATTTTGAGAGGCACAAAATAAATGTCCAGTTCCTCTTAGGTCTGTGACTATAGCAGAGTGCTCCGTAGTTATTTTTCCTTCTGTCACACTTGGGGGACGGAGTAGGCCCTGATGATCAATAGTATCTAAGTACTTAGCATACGAGGAAAAAGTCCAGCCATAAATGCCACTATTTCTCATATGACATGGTGGGATACTTTCCGGACAACCCTCTCATGTAAACATGGAGTTGATTTTAATAGTGCTTTCGTGAAATTGGAATGATTACATTCTTTTTCTACAATGTTTTCCTATTATTTCATGTGCCTATTGCCAAATATTTAAATAAGCCTCTCCTAAAACTAAATTGTAGACCAAGCTAGAATGTTTGATGTTACTTGGTTTTGATTGGTTCTCTGAGTCAAGACACATGACCCTCTTCGGTTAGCCCAGGGGCAAGAACTGTATCAGCAGTAGGTTAACCCAGTAAGCAGAATAACCAGGCAATGGATCAGAATGAGTGGGTGACAGAGTTTCTATCCCTCAATTACCAAATTATGCACAAAACATGTCAGCAGTTACTGTTGCCACAGATGTAGCATTTCAGGTGGGCTGTGGATTGGCAGGAAAAGGCCATACACACCTACTGAAAGTCCCTGATTCATTTAACAAATACGCTGAGGTTCATGGAAACACGGAGGCTCCCCACAGCAGGAGCAGCTAGGAGGCATATGGCCCTCCTCTTGCCCCTGGATTCCCTGAGGGACACACAGCTCCCAGAAACTCACTTCATCTAGGGAAGGCCCTGCCAGCAGTGACAATATAGCCAAGTTGTCGCTATGCCACAGTCTTTCAAAACATGGGGTGCATGACAGCAGTCCAGGGAAACTTAGACTAATATCCTGAGAGCCGGCCTACTCCTCGGAGGTCTCCTCCCTGGGTTCTGTGCGGCCCTGCCTGCTGGCTCCTTCTGATGCAGGCAGGCTGAGCTCAAGTTGGGGTGCACTAAGGGAACACTGAGCAACTGTAGACTCTGCTGGCTCTTCTACAGACTCACGTGGAAGCCCACATCTTGGTCTGGTATGGAAAGCACAGTCAGGTTTTCCTTTGCAGTGTATCTGCCTCTGGACTTCTGGTGTCTCCAAAACCCATTTTCTAGCAGAATACCCTTAATACCGATTTAGTAAATTTTTATTAGGTGCTTACAGTACACGGTTTGGTCTGAAGATAACAAATTAACTTCCGGAAAATATATTTACTTCTTGCTATACGCCACGTAAAGTGCACAAAAGAACGAGTTTGCACCCAGGCCTGCCTGGCTTACAAGAGACTGTGCTTCCTTCCATGGATCACAGACCCCTGGAATGGTTGCTAGATGCAGACTTCCTGGGCCTCCGCCTGGATTTACGACTCCATCGCCACCTTTGGAGATGGGGCCCAGGAACTGTTATTCTGACGAGCTTTCAGTTGCCTCGTGCACACTGGGGACTTGGGAACAACTAACTCATGTGCCTCCTGGTTGCCTTGACTCCTTTAGGATTGGAAGTTCTGGTTCTCTTAAGGGGAGATGCCCACAGGTAAACAGGTTGTTAGCACCATGGGGACGACTGTCCTTTGCCTGCCTCAAAAAAGCCACACGGTTGCTTGGCCTCAGAATGCTCTAGTCACTACCCCAACTTGAGCTCAGCCTGCCTCCCTCAGAAGGAGCCAGCAGGCAGGGCCACACAGAATCCAGAGAGGAGACCTCCGAGGTGGTCCTCTTGAAAAAAGTAGGCCAGCTTTTCCCTCTTGCCTTCTATCTTGAATTCTACTAAGACAAAGACAATTTTTATCCATGGAAACAAGCATGTATGCCATCTGTTTCTTTTCAGATCCCAGAGTTCTCTAATGTTTTTTTATTCAAGAGCAAATACTTATTTCATCCCTCCTATGGTTATTTATCCTCATCTTCCCCTCCATCTGCTTTATCGCATCAGATTTAATCTATGCATTGGTACATTAATCTACCTCTTTATGCTCCTTTTTACCCCCAATTTGGGCCTCTGGAATTTTATATTTTAATACCTTGTGACATTCTGTGGATTCCTTATTTCTTCAAAAATGTCCTCCTTTGAAAATGTACAAGTAATGTATATTTGTATCTCTGTTGTCTCTTCAGTTTTTTTAGATTTAGAGGCATGAAATATGACTTATGATATTATACAGAGATGCTACAATGGATGGATTAACCACAATAAGCTATTCTGTTTGCTTCCACTAATACTGCTATGTTTATATATGTTAATACATTTGAAAAACATGAGGAATATATGAGGTCGGACAATTAATTTTGAGAACTCCTCCTAAAAAAGATGCTACAGGAGTTCCATGGTGGTGGTGTGGCTAGGCTTCAGCGCTGTCAATGCTACAGCCTGAGTTCGATTCCCAGCCAGGGAACTACCCACATAAAGGAAAAACAACAACAACAACAACAACAACAACAACAAAAGATGCTACACACCTCATTGCTGAATATCACTACATCACCTTTGAAGTCCTCCCCTTGGGAAGCTGTGCAACAATGCCAGCACCTGGTCTACCCTTCAAAGCACTTTTGCAACTCTTTTTCTGGAATCACCATCAGAGCTGTCGTCAGCCCCAAAATCTGACAATTAAGTTCATGAACTTTTCATTGTGCACTTACGTTGGCAGCACTGTACAAACAACCAAGGTTATGACACCATACTGAGTTGTTTGGACAGTGCTGCCAACGTAAATGCACAGTGGCAAATTGACCAACTTAATTGTCAGATTTGGGGTATGATGACAGCTCTGATGGCCAAGTGCTGGCATCGGTGCCTGGCTTCCCAAGGGGAGTACTTCGAAGGTGATGTAGTGATACTCAGCAATGAGGTAGGCAGCACCTTTTCTAGGATGAGTTTGCAAAATTAATGGTCTGACCTCATATGCTAGTTAAATTATTTTGCATTTCAGAGCACAAGAAAAGCAAAACCAATGTTCTAGTATTGTCCATAAAAAGGAATCCTTGGGTAATAGGGGCAAAGATTGAAAATATTTAGCTTAGTAATGGCTATTTGGATGTAGAAGTCTAGATATTATCTATTTTAAAAAATACATGTGAACCTAAAACTGCTCTTTAAAAAAATGTCTTAAAAAATAACAATACGCTCTGCTATTCAGAAGTATCTTACTTGACATAGTTAAGTTGAGTCCAGGATGTGATATTTATTTTTTCTACTGCCTTCATGATCTTTTGTAGTTGATTGATCCCACATTATCCAAGGAGGATCACAGAGACGTAAGAACACATCGCATTCGTGTACATCATTCATTAGGTTAAACAGCTTATGTCACTGATGTGGGTTTCTTTCCTCAGGGTGCTCCCAAAGTACGCCAGGACCCAGCTTAGTGGGCACCAGTTCAACATGAGGAATTGGCATCTCGTTTCTCGGGAAATGCCTTTGAATGTACTTGAGTAGCTAGTTGTCTAATGTGAGGCCTGGGAAGAATTGCTGAGAACCCAGAGAAGCAGGCTCTAGGCACTGCGCAGTAATCCTGTGTGGCTCTGCCTTATTTGCTGTCTCAGGAATCCTCCAAAACGTCAGGGTCATTCCTGAGTGATGACCACAGCCGCAGTGCCCAGTGCCGGCCAGTGTTGTGCCTGGGGAGCTGCAGCTCACTCACGTTACTGCACACCCATGCAGAATTCCAAAGGCGCCCCTGTGGTGCCAGGGGAGCGTCTCCTCTTTACCTCTGTGTGGTCTGAAGTTACTACCAAAAAATAATTGAGAAGTTAATTTGCTACTATTTGAAAATTTATTCATCTTTTTAGGAAAGGGCTTAAATATGGGCATATTCTGGAAGGTACTAAAGATGGAAATAAATGCATGGCTGGCTGGGATAAGTAAACTGAAACTATGGCGAGAAAAAAAAAAATCAATGTTCATACAGACCAACCATGAGAGACTTAATAAGACTTTTTATTAATCTCACATGCCAGGAAATTGTCACTTACTAAGATAAATGAAATAGAATGTTTCCATTTGGCAAAATGCTTGGAGGTAGAGAAAAAAATTAATCAAAGGAGAACACTAGTAAAATGAGCAGAAATAAGATGGTGTAAGTACGTCACAATTTTATATGAACTTTCATTTGTCTTTTGAGTGGTGGAATAAAATGACTGTCACTGCTTTTAATCATTTGAGAACCAGAATTCTTTTCGGAGTTCCGTTACTGATCATTGAATGTACCTGTGGATGAGTCCACAATCCAGGTTTCTGAATCAGAGAACAGTTTATTTATTAGGTGTGTGCCAGCCACTTAAAGCTTGAGGAATATCATTTTTGCTTATAGAAACATGAAATAGGCATACGGTGGTATATTCCTAAGCCTCAAGTCCAAGAAGTCAAACTCAAGTTGTTCTTGGACAGGTGAGAAGCAGAAATAATAAAACTTCAAACCCTACATTGTTTTCACATAACCTTGTAGGTCTATAATTTTGAGACTATCTTATGTTTCAAAAAAATAGATGATTAGGTGTAGAGAGCAATATATAGTTTTCTCTGATAATACACCAAAAATTGATTAAGAGCAGATCCTATTAAGATCTTTTAATGTTGACTAGGAGAATTGTTACCATTGAAACAATGGTACTAGTTAAGCATCACTTACTCACATACACAGCATATAACCTGGAAAGTAATTCATTTAAAATATCTTTAGAATTTTATGTTATTGTCTTTTGTAGCATTTTTCTGCATAGTACAACTTATTAAGCCATCCTTTAGGCAAACATATGTAAATTTGCCCACTGCCAGCTCTTATTGGTTTAAATACTCTCTTGCATTGTTACATTAAAGTTTTATCTTTCTTTAGCACATAAGAGAAAACGACTCTCAGCTCTGCTGTCACTTGCTTTTGGAGCACTGAGTCCCAGCACTGGTGGGTGCTCAGGCCCAATGGGCTGCCATAATCAAATACAAAACTTAAAGAAAACATTGGTGCTGTGGCATACTTGTCACGTGTCACCCATAACCCAGAGGTTTTATCTTGAGTATTATTTTTAAAACATAAAATCAGAACAAGCAGCCATCCTGAAATTGCTTAAAACATGATTTTCCTCGTTTTTCTTTAAAAATCATGAACTCTGATCAAATGGAAGAGAGTTCAGCTCAAGCTACTTTGGGGAATTTTCCTCTACTTTTCCCCTTAAAAGGATAGTTAACAGGACTACACTCCACAGGTACTGATGGCAGGCCCATGGTTTACTGTTCAAAGAGTATGCTGGCTCAGGTCACGGACCTTTCTAAAACCAAAATCTTGAAGTCTGAATTCAGGACTTTAAGTTTTCACGTACTACCAGAAAACAAATTGGAAGAAACATTCCGTGCCAGGGCTGTGAATTGGGGTGATGCTTTTGGATGTCCTAGGGAGTTTTAGAGGGGCATTGGGGAAGATAAAGCACATCACATTTGACCACAGGAGGCTTCCACTAACATCACATCCATCGTCACCTGTTTGGTTTACCTTTTCCTCCAAAATTAGCTTATTTAATATAGATCATTTACTTTTCAATTTTTATCAATAACGCATGCTATCTGTGACTGCAACTATGCAATACACTGTCAGGGCACCAAAGTCATGCCCCCAAATTCCAAAAGCAGACAGAAAAACAGTCAGTAACACCCGTTAACAGGAATTATCCAACAACATCCATAAATACTGCCTTGATGATACAGAGAACAGAGACATGGGCTCCAGGACATGAATCTCTTCCCTGATGTTCCTTGGTGAGACCCTTCCTCTTTTTCCCACACTGGCCAGGAGGGCTTGACTGAATCTCCTCCGTCCTCCTTGGATGAGGAGAAAGGGCTTTGGACTGTCTGGGTGAAGGCTCCCCAGAGTATCTAGACCTCGTGCATCTATGGCCCAGGTGGCACACTCCCTGCTTACAAATGGCTAAGGTAGGCAATACCAGGAGGTAGCCCTGTCAACAAAACCCCTTCACCAGCGTCAGTCATGACAACTGCTGACCCAGCACTGGAAACACCAGGACTCTTGACCCTCCTTATGTCTGACTCATTTTGTTTTGAAAATCTTGTCTGCCAATGAAATCACCATAAGCTGTCATTTTAAACAAGGTAATTCTGTTTCACCTTTCCTGGGTAGAAATAGCCTTGCATCTACCTATACCACCAAAAATCAAAAAACTTTTCTATCCCATTTAGCTATAGCCTGAAGGTGCTTTCTAACTTGTGTATCATGTGAATACACAGTGTCTGGAATATAATAACTCTTCAGTAAATGATAGCTTCTACTGTTACATTATTTGTAGAACTGGTTAAGGAGAAATTTGCAGTGTGATCAGTTTACTTGGGTTTATTTTACAATTCACTTCTCTTGTAACTGTCAGTTATGAATCTCTTACTTTGGAATTCAAAATGAATTCAAGTTCCAGGTTGGTATTTTTTGA
Organism: Lyroderma lyra; assembly: GCA_004026885.1. Lineage (NCBI taxonomy): Eukaryota > Metazoa > Chordata > Mammalia > Chiroptera > Megadermatidae > Lyroderma > Lyroderma lyra. The sequence goes on from PVJL010001458.1 coordinate 7,739, forward strand.
ACTTGATAAACAGAAATTCCCATGAGACAGCAAATATATTGGTAAAAACAAAAAAATACTACTAGAAGAGGCAAGGATAATAACAGTTATCATAGTTAAATAGTGCAATGTAGAAAGATCATAAAGACTGAGAAATTAGAAATTTTAAATGCCTAACTTCATCAATTTTGCTTGCTCACTCTCTGTGCTTTAGGGTTTTGTCTACTAATTTCTAATGTCCCAAATGATAAAGCTGCTACTTCCCTTGAAAAATGATTTTGTAACCAATGAATGTTACAGTCAAAGACATTTATTAATACTCTGGCCCTATTTATGTTTTTATTCATTTTATCATGTTATTTTTAGTTACATTCCAGAATATTCCCAAATTTTCTAACCCTGCCTCTCAGACTTTTATATATTGAATGACCAACCAATCATATTTTTTATTTTCATGATAGCCTAAAGATTTTCTCTCACTTATTTTTCTCCTTTGATCAAAGCACATGGTTATTATGTCTTCTGTAATGGTTATTATGTCTTTATTACCATAAAGTTTTTTAACTCTTATTTTTCATTAGATTGCCTCAAAAGACAATTTAATTTAACCTTATTCCTTTCATTGTATTGGCACCTCCTTGTTTTACCTATTTTCTCATAGCTTTCGATTGTACTTACATCTTTTCAGATCCTCATAGATGTGTGGAAGGACTCTTGAACACAAATGTACAAATACAGAGCACACTAGGTCAAAGCTCCTTTTGAGTAGAAATCATGTTGTATAAATCTATTTTGTGCCTAAAATCATATAGTTGAGTGTTTATCACATAATAGTTTTTCAATAAATGTAATATTAATTCATTTCTCACAAAGCAACATAGCAAGCTGAAATAAAAGCAATAATTTTCTTGAAACTTGAAGGTAAATTAGTAAATTTTACTAAATAAGAAAATAATAATGACTCTTTTAGAGAAACTTTTTAAATCAAAAAATTATATGTGAGACAGTTAATAAGTGAGATTCAATTAAACTTCAATTTTAGTTTGCTGTGTATTTGCTAGCCACAAAATTATAAGCAATAAAACTACCTAAGTTGAGAGTGACATAAAAAACATGGTGACATAAGTGATCCCCCCACCCCGCCTTAATCTCTTCCCTTGAAGTTACAAGTTGAACAGCTGTAATTCAACAAAAGATTCCCTTTGTGATGCACAAACACATCTGAGATATTCACTCATCAAAACATCTGAAGGAGGACAAATTGGGGTGAACAGGGGAGGAGGAAAGGGAGAAGAGCAGAAGTGAGAATTGTGAGATGCAACCTGGACTGCAGTCTCAAGACAGGGGAGAATTCAGGCTGCGGGTGCACCCTCTGTGGTGCTGAGCATTCCTGCCAGAGTGATCAGCGTATAATACGGCTGAACCAAGTAATCAGAGACCTCGAAGCAAAGACTGAATACAGAAGTGCAACAACTGTGGTCTAAGAGCTCTCACTTCCTGGCAGAAAACAAAACCACTGAGCCTGGTCACTTTCTCCCACCCTTGCAGAGCTTGACACCGCCAAACCTTCCCACAGGTAGCAGTGTGCCCCAGAAGAAACTGTAGAAGTGAGTGTCAGATTAAAGAGCAGAATATTTATAGCCCTGAGAACTGGAGAGATAGTTCCTGAGTGGTAGGCACACACTGCACTAATCCCAGTGACAAAGGAGGAGATGTGAGGCAAGGCAACTGTGGTTTGGCAGTCACCATTACTCAGAGAACAAAGACAGAAACACAACAGTGGCCTCTCCCAGTGCACCCTGCCCCAATGTTTACCAGCTGGTCTCATCAGGGGCACACAGGGCTGCCGAGGTACACAGCTCTGCATCTGGCTGCAGGGTCAGTACTGAGATTTCAGGTGCTCTGAACCCCATTACCTATCACATTCTCCCATGGGAGTGATGCACCAGAGGCAACTTCATCACAGAGAAGATGCCCACCTCCCCAGGAAGTCTTTCACTGTGAGAAGCCAAAACAGAGCAAGAGAAAATAAAATGCTTCCAGCACTACCTCCTGCAAAACTAAAAAGAAACTTCTTCATATCAGCCTACTGCAGAATTCATTCCTGTAGATGCCTAGAAAGGGAAATAATCCATCAGTTCTCTGAATAACTAAGGTAGTAAGGCAGCTAAGAAAGAAAAATTAAAATCTCCAGAAAGTACACTTAAAAGCATGTGACTTAAATGACAGTGAATTCAAGATTGCGGTTCTGAAAAAAAGCTCAATGAGATACAAGAAAACTCAGACAGTTTATTGAACTCAGAAATAAACAAACAAAAGGAATACTTTACCAATAACATTGAAATTTTTAAAAAGAACCAAATATAAGTTCTGGAGCTGAAGAACTCAATCAAAGAGATAAAGGATTAAATAGCAAGCTTAGGAAATAGAGCTGACCAGATGGAAGAAAGAACTAGTGATATTGAAGATAGAAATCTAAAAACAATGCAGATCAAAAAAGGGAAAAACTTGGGAGTTAAAAGAAACGAAAGAACTCTCCAAGGAGTATCCGACTCCATTAGAAAGAGCAATATAAAAATCATGGGTATACCAGGAGGAGGAGAGAGGGAGAAAGGCACAGAGAGCCTAAAAACAGTTAATGAGAATTTCCCAAACCCACAGAAAGAACTGGATCCTCAAATCCAAGTAGCAAACGGTATACCTAACTACCTCAGTCCTAATGGCCCTTCTTCAAGGCACATTATATTCAAATTGTAAGAAAATAATGACCAACAAAAAGAGTTCTCAAGGCAGCCAGGGAAAAGAAGATGGTAACCTACAAAGGAAAGCCCATCAGATTATCATCAGATTTTTCAGAAGAAACTCTATAAGCCAGGAAGGAATGGAATCAAATATTCAAACTATTGAAAGAGAAAAATTACCAACCAAGAGTAATATATCTAGCAAAGTTATCCCTTAGATATAAAAGAGGAATAAGACCTTTCCAGATATACAGAAGTTGAGAGAATTTTCCACCACAAGGTCTGCAGTACAGGAAATACTGAAGGGGGTTATTCTACTGAAACAAAAAGACAAAGGGGTACACAACTATGAGTAAGATTACTAATAGGCTGGTAGGAGCAGGAAGTGGCAAGGCACTATACACTTGAATATAACATAAAGGGTAAAGGAGATAAAAACACGCAAAAGGAAAAGGAGAAGATGACAATTTGCTACTGCAACTCAGATGTGAACTCACAGCATAAATATGGGTAATTTACATAAAAAGCATAAAATAGGAGGGGGTAAAGGTCTGAATTTGCAGGAGATAAGATACATGGTAAGGAAAAGGACTACTGTATATATAAAACTTTCTTTGCCATGAACTTAATGGTAACTACTAAAAAAAAGTCAGAACTGAGATACTTAACATAAAAAATAAAACAGACAAAATAACATAGAATACCACCAAACTAAAATACCATACAGAAACACAAGGGCAAAGAAATAATGAAGACACCGACCTACCAGAAAACAAAAGGTACATGGCTATAGGAATTATTCATATCTCAATAATCATCATATATGTAAGTGGACTCAGTAGTAAAAAGGCACAGAGTAGCAGATTGTATCAAAAAATAAAGCCCAACCACATGCTGCCTTCTAGAGACATATGAGCTGCAAGGACAAATATAAACTCAAAGTGAAGGGGTAGAAAATGATACTCCAAGAAAATGGATCCAGAAAAAAAAAAGCAATGAGTAATAATACATGTGATGAAACAGACTTCAGGATAAATACGAGGCAAAGATGGACATTTCATAATAATGACACAGCAGACAACACAACAAGGCATAACATTTATCAATATACATGCTTCCAATCAGGAGCACCAAAATATATATAGCAACTACTGACAGAAAGTGAAACACAACTTTATTAAGGGACTTAAATATGCCATTGGCAGCTATAGATAGGTCATCCAAACAAAAAAATCAGTAAGGAAATATTAGCCTTAAACAACACATTAGACCAAATGGACATAATTGACATTTACAGAACACTTTATGCTAGAACACAAGACTGTACATTCTTTCTAGTGCACATGGAACATTCAGAAGGATACACCATATGCTTGGACACAAAACTAGCCTCACCAAATTTAAGAAGATTAAAATCATCCCAAGCATATTCTCTCACCACAAGGCTTTAAAATTGGAGAACAGCTGCAAAAAGGAAGTGGGATAAACCACAAATACATGGAGATTAAACAGCATGCTACTAAAGAATGACTGGGTCAAAGAAGAAATAAAAGAAGAGATTAAAAAATACATATAAACAGATGAAGATGAAAATATGTTTTATCAAAATTATTGGGATACGTGAAAGCAGTTTTAAGAGGGAAATTTATATCACTACAAGCCTAGCTCAAGAAACAAGAAAATCCCAAATTAGCAATCTAACATTACATCTTAAAGAGCTAGAAACACAAGAACAGCTGAAACCCAAAGTCAGCAGAAGGAAGGAAATAATAAAAATTAGAGCAGAATTAAATGAAACAGAGAACAAAAATAGGAAAAAATGCAACCAGGAGCTGATTCACTGAAAAGATTATAAAATTGACGCACCCCTGGCTAGACCTACTAAAGAAAAAAGAAAAAAGAAACAAACAAAATTAGGAATGACCAAGGAGAAGTTACAAGAGACACCACAGAAATACAAAAGATCGTATGAGCATACTGTGAGACCGTATGCCACCAAATACAATAACCTAGAAGAAATGGACAAGTTCTTAGAAACATATAATCTCCCTAGACTGAATCACCACGAACTGAAGAATCTAAATAAATTGATCAACAGTAAAGAAATTGAAACAATCATCCAAAACATTTCCAGAGGCAAAAATCCAAGACAGAATGGCTTCCCTAGTGAATTCTACCAAACCTTCAATGATGATTTCATACCTGTCCTCCTCAAACTCTTCCAAGACATTGAATAAGAGGCAATGCTTTCTAAGTCATTTAATGAGGCCAACGTTACCCTAATACCAAAAGTTGGTAAGAATAACACAAAAAAACTAGACAACTATCTCTGATCAATACAGAGAAAAATTCTAAACAAAATACTAGCAAATCACATACAACAATACATTAAAAAGACTATGCATCACAATCAAGTGGAGTTAACTGCAGGGGCACAGGAGGTTCAACATATACAAATTGATCAAGGTGATATGCCATGTAAACAAAATACAGAATAAAAATCATGTGATTCTATCAATAGATTCAGGAAAAGCATTTGATAAGGTACAACATACCTTAATGATTAAAACACTTAAGGATATGGGTGTAGAAGAAAAGTACCTCAATATAATAATAAAGGTGATATGTGACAAACCCTCAGCTAATATCATACTTAATGGTTAAAAATAGAAAGTTTTTTCTCTAACATCAGGAATAAGACAGGGATGCCCCTTCGCCACTGTTATTCAATTGGCAGTCTTAGCAAGAGCAGTTAGGCAAAAGAAATAAATAGAAGGCATCCAAATTGGGAGTGCAGTTAAATTGTCACTTTTTGCAGGTGACAAGATTTTTACATAGAAAACCCTCAAGACTCTACTAAAAAAATTTAGAAACAATAAACAAACACGGAAAAGTGACAGGATGCAAAATCAATATACAAAAGAAAAAAAAGCAAATCATCACCACAATGAAACAAAAACAGCTTCAGACCTAAAGAGCTTTTAATCATTAGAGAATTTACTGCCCAGTACATTAGCCACCCTCTTAGCCATAAACATAGTACCACAGGTGGGCAGCACGTCTGCCCGCCCACAGCCAACACACTTTATACGTAGCCATACACACGCTTCAAAGTAGAAAGCTAGTTACAAGAGAATGTAAATTAACCTTTGTGGAGGGAACAGTCCTCCCGTACTGCATAGAGATCGTACACTACATGCCAGGCCTTTTCCCTATACTATCTCATCTAATATTCATCATTTTATAGAAGATAAAAGTGAGGCTAAAGGAAGTTCAGTAGTTTGCTGAGGACCACCCAGATGATGATGAAAGAGCTCTAATGTAAACTAGGTTCTGAGCCCAAGCCCACGACACCACCACACCACAGAAAAGACTTTGAGTAGTGTGAGATGCTAATACACTTGAGACTCACCACAGAACCCAGTAGGAGACACTCATAACAAAAAACGGTGTCTCCACTTCAGCAGTTGTGGAAAACAATAAACTTGAAAATATGATCTTCTGGAGTGATGTAGTAGAAGAATGGTCAAAGCTTGTTGAAATTCAGAGACTATTTTCTGAGAGTTTTTAGATCTCACCTGAGATTTTGAAAAAAAGTGTGAGAAACGAAGACTGTCTGCAAAGTTTCCAGCCATGTAACCATTCCTATTATATTGACAATGGCTGGATTTTTTCTGACAGCCCTTGTATGTCTACAAGGTAAGGGAGATAGACTAAGTAGCATATATCCACTTTTAAAAATACTTAAAACTCCAGAATGTAAATATTATTTATAAAATGAATCTTTATAGTCATCACCAAAAATTACTATTTAAACTGTTTATTATTTAACCTGCACCTCTTAGCTAATATATTTATTCTTAACAATTACCTTCTTTATTCCCCAAGTACGTGAAAACAAACACAGGCTTTTAGCAAATTTATTTCTAGTGTTCCCCTAATGGCAGATTTTCATGAAAATTAAAAGACAAAGAAAGGAGTATACTTTAAGGTCTATACCCATTTTATTCTAATAAACTGATTTTATATCTTTGTAAGTGCTGAAAGTGGGGAAATAGCTCATTATAATGAATACTGCAATGACTATAGCAAAGTTTTGGACAATTTTAAGTAGACTTTGTGAAGTTAAACCCCATTCAAAGACCTAAAATTCAAAAGTTTGTCAACAAATAACTATGTTTCTTACAATGTTTCAATGCCATACACTGGTAGCTACAATATTTAACTTAAACAGTCTCATCACAACAACTCAAAATATGTCAACTGATACAAAGGAAGTTGTATGTTAGGAGTTCATGAAAATCTATGAGATTGATGTGAAATATCAATCCTAGGAATGTTGAAGTTTTAGTATTTGTCAGTCAGGATGAGAGTCAAAATCTTTCAAAAATGTATAGGGAAGCTTTATTTAGTGAAGTAGCAATAAATTTCAGCAATAATATGTAATTGGTTTGAAATAGGGACTTTTGATGCCACATCTGGAGAATAGAATAATATAAGCCACTACAGGTAGTAATTACTGAAGGTAATTGTAATGCAGCTTGAGTAGTAAACATTAATGAAGAAAAAAACAGATTTCTTAGCACATAAATTCTCAAACATCAAAAAGACAAAGTTTGTGATAAATGGTTCATTTAGGCGTGCAGTGCTGCGTGGGCAAAATTGGATTGCAATCATAGCCATTTCAAAAAATGCAAACATTAGGAGAAAAGAAAATTGGACAGAAATGGCATGGAAATTACAGCCTTTGCTCCGTTCTGAAGAACCTTTTTTCTGAAGCATCATCATGAGTGAGCAGTACACTCCTTCCACTCTCCTCTCAAAACCTTCATGAAAGCTTGAAGACCCTGAGATAGAAATAATCAGCCGGGACTGATAATGGAAACATTTTTCAGTGATCATCTTCTTTTTCCATAAAAATGCATAAAATTAATTCTACTGTTAAATTACTATCTGATTTTGTATTCAAATTTCAAAAGACTGCCCTTCAAAAATCATCTTTGACCCATCCAACTAAGACCAGTTAATAAGCGCTTATTTCCTGGTCACAAATAGAGAGAGGACACAATTTCTCAAAAATAAGGAGTATTTTAGTGTGCCCAGTGTTAAATCATTGAGAATATCATGGATTCGAGAATCATTCTATGACAAGCAATGCACACCTGAGAACATAAGTGGGCAATATTTACAGAAACAGATCTCTGCCTGTTATAAATGATGCACTATAGTTCCAGAGGCATGCAATGCCAGGTTGGTATTTGCAGAAACTTAATTTAATTTTTATAGCTTTGAAACAATAATGATTGTAGAATCGTTCAATCAATATTCAAATGTGTGTAATTTGATTATTGTAAGACATTATATTGAAATCACTCATTCATTTTCTTTATTAAATACTGGTAATTAGTTGTTTCATAAGGTTTTTGACCTAAATTGTTAAATCCAGTATTTTAAGTTTGCTACCTGGTAATCATTTAAATTAGTTCTAACATATGAAATCATTTTAGATAATTATCTTTGGGAGAATGCTACATCCTAATGTTAGAAAGGAAAATTATTGGTAAATAAGTATAAAAACATTACTTTTTATTTTAGTAAGTAGCAGCTCTAATCTTCTGAGAAGGCTATTTAAATCATATTTGCAATGCTTGAAGCAAAATTGTGGTTTATTTTCTTATTTTATTGGATTAGGCTACATTTTGTTTTCATTAACATTTTCTATTTGACCTTGCATTATAGACCCCTTCTAACCTAAAAAGATGTTATTGTGAAAGAAAAAAAAGTGTCTTGCTTTATATCTTTGAAAGTATTACTTACAATATTATGCTGTGAAATTTCAAATGCAATGACTAAAATGTTTTTTCTGCCAAAGGTTTGTAATTCATCTATGAGTGACATAGTTTCTTACTGAGATTTGTTAACCATATATAATTTCTGTGAGCAAAATGGCCCATTTTAAGACTTTTTTCTAAACTATCACTGTTAAAGTCAAGTAGCATAAAATAACTTTCTAAATTGACCTTCTCTTGGATAATTGCAACATAGAGCACATTCTTTTAAATCTGTAAGATATGAAATCCTTGCCCTGGCCCTTGAAAAACCCCCAATTGAGTGGAAATGATGGTCACGTAGCAAATTAACAAATAGTATGATGAATGCTATAAGGGAGTTACTTAATCATCACTGCCTCAGAGACTGCTAAATTAGAGCATAACCCCTTACTGCTTTAGCACACTGAACAGCCCTGTTAAAATATTCTAGATTGTGTATGGTGAGTACCTTTCCAAATCTGACTTCCTGATAGATGATAAACTCCATAAGGATCCATATTCTCCCTCTTGTTCATCATAGTATCTTCAGTGCCTAGCACCATTTCTGGCACCTAGTAGTTGCTTTATGTGTTCTTGTTGAACAAATGAATGAATGAGAGTGAGAGGAAGAAAGAAAGAAAGAAGAGGAAGGAAGGAATGGGACGTCCCATCACAAAATGAAGCAAGAATTCAGCTAAGTCATAATGGAAAGTCCGGATGAACATGGTGAGAAAGGGTATGAAGATGAGATATAACATCTGCAAAGGTACAGCTATGAGACAGAGCAGGCGAGACCAATGGCAAGTCATCTGGAATGGCTAGAGGTTAGAAAACACAGAGTATTTGTTGAGCTATTTTATTTTCATCTGAACCCTTTCTTGCATGTCAGGCAAATACTCCATTCCTTGTCCATAGGGATTTTCCTTCCATGGAAGAAAAGAGAAACAGCCAGTCACTGGCACTTAACTGATTTTGATGAGACTATGAACACCTCGGAGAGAGAGGCTTCGTGTCCAGGAAAGGGACCGTAAAGGGGCAGGCTTTGGAGGACAAGGAAAGATTAAGAGCGACGCCCTGATAGCGCTACAGATTGCTGGTTGGTCAGCATCTCAGGGAGATGGTAATGAGCATGCCCTAGACCAGCGGTTCTCAACCTGGGGGTCATGACCCCTTTGGGGGCCGAATGACCCTTTCACAGGGGTCGCCTAAGACCATCGGAAAACACATATCAGTTATTTACATGACGATTCATAACAGTAGCAACATGACAGTTATGAAGTAGCAACGACAATAATGTTATGGGGGTCCCCACACCATGAGGAACTGTATCAAAGGGTCACGGCATCGGGAAGGTTGAGAACCACTGCCCTAGACCCAGAAGCCACCAGCTGCACCACAGATTCCTGTGCCCCAAGCACGAAATGGAGGAGAGGGCCACTGGGGTGACAAACACATTGAGAGACCACACTTGCTGAGACTCTGGGCATCTCAGCGGTGACCAGGACACGCAGATGAATTATGACCGGAGGAATTTCCATGATCCTGGCATTTGGCAAATCCCTGGACCTTTGGGACAACGGGGAATAAAGACATGGGACCCCCTGGCAGCAAAAATACACAAATGCGAAACGCAGAGGGACACAGGGAATGAAGTTAGGATCGTTCCAGAATCAGAGTCAGTTCGGGGCTCCACAGGAAGAAGTGGGGGAGAGTACCAAATGTCAAGGAAACTGGCGCCTGCTGGCCTCTATTTTTTCGGAGAGAAAATAGATGAGAGAGTCATGGCCGTTAGGTGCAGAGTTAGGGGAGGCGTTACCGAGTTTCATGCAATCTCGGACCTAAGTATCTATTGTTTCTGTCTTACGGGGAGTTACACGGAGAAACTCTGCCGAGAGGAAGGACACAGCCGGGGACACTGAGCAGTGTCACTATTTGAAGAGCAGGGAGGGAGGGGCCGCTGACTGGGGATAAGTGGGATGATTATAGTCATTTTTGCTACGAGCAAAAGCTTTCCTTTTGGGCCTAAACGACGGAAGTTAATTTACTGATGGTGGTTTATAAAAATCAGAAAAAAAGTGTCAAGAGAGGGCCACTTCAGACCGAGGAGAACCTTAGGCTGCCTCCAGCCATGTGAGTCGCATTCGCAGGAGGTAACTCCAGACCTGACAGGCGAAGGAACTGACTCGAAGCCCAGGAGTGACACTGCCCTCCGGTCCACTCACTGCCCCACTGAAGTCCTTCGCTGCCCAGTGGTGTCAGGCACACAGAAGATGGACAAGGAGCCTTATTCTGCACGATCAGAAGGGCACACAGAGCCCGGTAGCCACATGTACAAGCGTGTAAATGCATTATTTTCTCTGAATCTCTACTGCCCATTCTCTGTTGCTAAAAACAGTCTCCATGTTTGCAGTAAGGGAAACTGATGTCCAGGAAGGTTGAAGAACTCAGAAAGCCAAGGCGATTTTTAATGCAAATCTGAGAATTGAGCCCCTGACATTATAAACTTCAAGTCCAGTGATGTTCCTCACTGTATTATACGGTCTTCACCTACCTTTTATTAATTGTCTGTATGAAGCTAGACTGAGATTGATGAGCCTGGGTTAATACCAGCCTGATTCATGTTTAAATTTCTATGGTGCAAATCCAAGTTAAAATACTCAGAGGCATATTAAGGAGTCACTAAAGCACTATGATTTGAGAAATTACCCCCCAAAACTATTATTTTATATTACTTTAATATTACACTGAAATAATAGTTAATATTTCTTGAGTGTTTATCACATTGTTCTGAAAATGTACCAGGTAGGAATTTATTTAATCTTAAAACAACTCTATGGCATTGATCTATTTTTATTTCTGTGTTTTTAACAAGCAAGGCATCTGAGGGACAGAGAAGTTAAATACGAGGTCACATTCCTAGTACATTTTGGAGCGAGGCTGTGGCGTTAAGGGGTCTGACTCGAGTCCATGCTTTAACCCACCCTCCGGTACAGACAAGTGGGTTGGGGAAGAGTTTAACACGTTTTCCACTGAGTATGTAGATTTGTTGGGAGTCAGGAAAAATTCTGGAGAGTGAAACATTGAGAAATATTGCCATTGGGGCATGGTGACTCCATAGTGACCATGGGAGAGTATTTGAAAATTCTTGAAGAAGTGACACTGAAGGCAAACTTCTTCATAGCTTCACTTGGGAATTTGTGAAGACGAACTCAGAAGGGAAAGCATGTGCACTCGAGACACTGGGGTCAACATGGCAACCAAGGCAAAGGGAGAAGGTGCCGGTTCTGTGCCACAGAAGGTACGCTGTGTGCTTAGAGGTCCTTGGTACTGACTCCATCAGTACCAATTTCCTGGTACTGAGCCAGGAAATTCCCTCCACTCCCACATAGAACAGCCATATGGCCAGGGCATCACCATGTCACTCCTCAGAGCGCCAGTGTGTAGGGTCTGGTGAGCAAGAAGATGATAAAGATTTGGCAAAATTCAAGAGCCAAGTTCACCACGAGGAAGCTGATAGAAAAATGAGATTGTTCTACTTAAAATATGTGATATCTTGCTAAAGAATATTGCCATGAAGGACTAAACAAATGTAAGAGATGTGAAAATAAAGATTTTAAATTTTCATAGGAAGAATTACTTTATCAAAAAAATAATAGGATAGTAGAATGGGCTGCCAGGAGGGATTATATAGCCTCTGCTTATGAATATTAGAATATTATGCTGTTCATCTTTATTAATTAAAAATTCAGAAGTCTAAAAATGGGGACTCCCTAGAATCTCACTATTGAATATAAAAATTTATATTCAGCTGTAATCATTGTCCCTCAGGCATCAACAAACCAAACATACTTGAATTTCTTTGTTGACCTTTTATTCTTTTATACAGAATAAAACTTTCTTTTCATCTAGGCACCAAATCAACTGCACATTTTGTTTAAAATCTGTGAATAATTAGGTAGTGTCCTAGATTCACAGGGTGATCTCTCTAAATAATACAAATTATGTTTTAAATGCACTTTATATATCAGAAAAGAGCCTATCGGAGTTATGATTCCCATAATGTACTCTTTTGAAATATTAGAATATCTAGTTTAGCTTTTGAAGTGAGTATTAAAGTGAAATAAATTTTTCTTTGTCAAATTTTTTTGTGGTGAATTCATTTCAGAAGGAAAAAATAATTCTGTTGATGTCACCCTACTTTTGAGTACTCCCTCTTTACAGAGTAGAATGTGAGTATTTTTACTAATATTCTATGGAAACTTGATAACAATTTTATAACTTAAGTATAATGATTTTGTTGCCCACTCACCCTTTGTTATATGTACGGAGCTGATTACTACATCATTTACTCAGTCTCTAGCCAGTATTTCTAGGGGAACCACATATTAAAATTCATTTGAGTCTATCCTTCGGTCATTACACACCTATATCAAATACTGCATGCCAAGTATGTTACGTGACCTCATACTCACAGCAATCTCGGACATCATGGGTACTGTTAGGACTCCTTTCATGCATGAAAAATTCAAGAGTGAGTAGGATCTTACAAAATGAAATAGCAGGATTTTATGGCAAATTCAGGTAGGTCTCTGTGACTATAAAGCCCACGATCGTGCACAAGGCCACACAACCTCATTGTTTTCTGGGAAAAATTGCTGGGTACTCATTTCTTACACAGTTTGCTTTTATAGGGTAATTGTTGGTGTGTTTAATACATTGAGATAATGTTCCTTCAGGGGCTGTGCTTATCCCAAACTACATGAAAAACATAGCCTGCTTAATTGTTTTTAAATCATTTGTTTTCTTATTGATATATTTAATTGAAAAAATAGTAAAAAAAAAAAACTATTACTACAATTTAAGGTCCTGATTAGATGCATCACTCAGAAATTGGTCCTTCTGGCAAGCACTGCTGCCAGTTGCACAAGCACACACTTCCAGGTCACCTTTCCCCTCCGTCAGGCAGGCAGGAAGTGTCCCAAGTGTCACCCCCTGGACTGGCTTGGGCAGGAGAGACAGACGAATGGAGAGAAAGCCAAGGGAATTGGCCTGAGACACAGGTCTGAGAAGAGGAAGACAAGAGTTCAAGTAGGATCATTAGCCCCATCTTAGGGTTCATCCTTCCTTCTCCTGCTGTCCCTGCACCCCACTGTGCTCAGGATCCCATCCTTTCCACTGTCAGGCAAGCTTGTTCTACAAGACACTGAACTGCTTGCAGCTTATTGCAAGGGAAGATTTTAGCGGTGACCTTTAAAAGCACCATATTCTATAGGCATGATTATCATTCACCCTTTGCAGGGAGGTGGCTGGTTGCAGTTATGACACCACGTTATGTTCTTTGGGCAATTAAAAAAATGGCAAAAGACAGACTGATAGGAAGTGAGAAAACCGAAATAGCAACTTGAGACACAACCTCAGTCTCGCCACTATTTTAAGACTTCCTGTTCAAAGTCGTAGGTGACAAGAAATCCTCCATGTTAAATGAAGCCCTAAACATGTTTATCTCTCTGTGTACACAGGACTTACTAAAAATAACATGGCCGTACATGATAGATTTGTGCTTCTATTCAATGTTTATCTGGTGTACCATTCATTCAGTGAGTGGATTTACAGAGTACGGATATGTGTCAGGAACCAGATTGGGGGTTGTAGTATCCCTGTCGGGGAAAGGCTTGCTCTCTAACTAGGGAGGCAAACCATTATAGGACATTATACTAAAAAAGGTGATTTTATTATGTACCCGGAACTCTGCTAGATGATTTAAATGTATTAGCTCATATAAATCTCTCGACAACCTTTTAGGGAGTGCTATTATTATCCTCACTTTACTGATAGAGAAAATGGGGCAAAGAGAGAGTAAGTGACTCTTAATTGATCAAGCTAGCAAGTGCTGGAGCTGGGACTCAAACTCATGCACTTTGCCTCCAGAATCCCTGATTTTGGCCACCTTGCTGTAAAACACACACACACACACACACACACACACACACACACACACACAAAATAGACACTGAGTCTCTCAGGGCGAATCCAGGAAATACTTCTGAGAAGTGATGTTGGAACTGAACCCTAAATAATAGGTTAAATTTAGTCAAAGAAGTCTTTCAAGACAAAACATACAGCACATACTGAAGCAACAAACAAGGATACAGTCTGTGGAAGCAGCATTTAAATTGTGTGGGAGAAATGAAGGCAGGCTTGGAAATACATTAGGACCAGATGGGGAAGGGCCTTTTAGGCTATGCTGAGGAAGTTTGGATTTTAATCCTCTGAACAAGAGAGAAACAACAAAAATTTCCAAATCAGGTAAGCAGAGATAAATATTAAGTTTGAGCATAAGCTGGTGGACTCTGACCAAAAAACCAAAAAAGTAAAATGTGGACATTAGGTAGACCTAGGGATTATGAGAACATACCATAGCTAGCGTTTTGTTTTCTAAGACTTGTTCTGGCTACTGAAAAAAAAATCCTTGAGGAGTAATGCGAAAGGGAGGAAACAGAGAAATCATAGAGCCTAGGAAAGTACAGGCACTCCTCGAATAACAACCAAGTTCTGTTCTTACAACTAGCTGGTTAAGCAAATTGGTCGATAAACGAAGAGCTTAAAGGTGGGTGGCTTGTGGTGAGTCATGGTGCCAGAGGGTACATGTTTTTCAACAGACAACATGTGACACCACATTTATAAACAAAATATGTAGTCTTGCATGATTGCAAACACTCTGTGTAGTGAATACTGACTGACTGCAGAAATGAAACAAAGACTGAGAAAGGGGATTCTCTCTGCTTAGAGAACTGGTCATAACTCCAAGCAGTTGTTAAGCAGGTAGGTCATCAAGTGAGGAGTGGCTATATTCAGAAAACTACTAGCATGTTTCATCAAATCCAAGGCAACATTGATTGTAAAGCTCATGACTTTAAGAAACACTAAGAAATAAAAATGTCCCTAATTAAATACTATCTATTGTAAGATACATTCCAACTTCTTAGATGTAAAAATGTAGGAGTGAGTGCATCTTGGAGTCTATGAAATAAGACATAATAACTGAAGCAAAAGTAGATTTAATTATTGGTCTATCACTGAGTAAATGGCTAGCCCATAAATTAGTTGAATGAATATTTACTGAATGTTGATATGTAGAAATATAATGGGAATGTTGAGAATTAACGACAATAGTGACTGAGGGAAAGAAATAATCATGGATGTAAGGAGAGACGTCAGCTGGATCTGTCCTTAATGGTATCTGGAACTCTGTGCTTTTGACATTGATACCATTTTGTTTTTTACTACGAAGGTGCGTTCTTCACCTTAAAAATAAAAAGTTTTCTTAAAAGAGAATTATTGGGCTTTGTTGTGCTACTGAATGCAGATGGTGATGGCAAGAGCTTTAAGGGTAACTATTAAATGACTGACAAGGTAACTTTGAGACCAAAAGCACAAAAAGGAGAGCATATTGGGCTTTGACATCACACGTGTGGATTGGGGCATGCTGAGGATAAAATGAAGACAGAACTTACATGTGCGCGTTTCGGTAGGTAGTTGGTATAAGTGCCTGGTCCCTGATCAGGAAACAGAACCAGACTAGAGATCACTGACTTAGGAAGCATCCAAGTGGTGTGGTGAATGAAGCCATGCAAGTGGATGTGGTCGCCATCTACAACAAAAAGTCTGGCCAAGAGGAGAAATTGATTTAGGTAGGTTACAGGAAGTATGAGTATGTAAGAGGAGGACCTTAGTACAGTGCCCGGAATAGGGGCACTACTCCATGTTTGCTGGGTGAATAAATGAGTAAACAAAAAAAAAAAAAAAAGAGGAGATATTGGCTTGACCTAGGGGAAAGCATTAAGAATGAATGTAAGAAGATGGAGTTAAGACAAATAAAGTTAAGACTACAAACATAAAATGTCTCAGTCTTGATATCGATGATCCCTAAGGACTAGAAGAAAGATGGTTTCATTAAGAGATATGGGAAGTTAAGAAGTGTAGGAGTTTAGCTGCAGAGGAGTAAAAATTTCGATTCAGGGTATACTGCGTTGAAAGTGCTACCAGAATATTTAAGTAAAATGATGGAAAAGCAGTTGAAAACATATAGTCTATACTTCTAGATATAGGTCAGATCTAAAGAAATAAATTTAAGAGTCATCTATTCATAGTGAAAGTTGCTGCATTATGGAAGGGATTCAACCACAGGACTTTGAAGTTGAGTGATAGTTAGGTGGAAGGAGTGGTTTAGCTTACACCAAATACTATTACTTAATACAGACTAAAACAACTGTAATATATTGAATGCTTACATGTGAGACATTTTGCATCTGATATCTATAATACTTATGAATAACTACATGATAGATACCCAAATCTTCATTTTACAAATAAGGAAAATCTGAGGTTTAGTAACTTCCCTAGGGTCACACAACTAGTAAGTGACTGAAGAGGGATTTGAACCCAAGGCTCCTGCTTGCAGACCCTGGAGCTTGGTAATGCTCTCTCAACCTGCATAGAGCCCACTTCCTGCGATTGTCCTACAATGCTCCTCTTCCTTGTAGAGTACACATAACACATTCGGATGCTTAGAGAGGACACTAAGAAGGAGTGTGTTTGAGAGACATGAGCTGGATCTATCCCCAGTGGTATCTGGAACTGTATGCTTTTGACGTTGTTGTCACCCTTCCTTTGACTATGAACACGCATTCTTCACCTCTACCCAAAACAGAAAGTGTTCTTAAAACATGTGACCCTCTTACTCTACTTTCCTTTTTCCTGCTTTTGATTGAAACTGAAATGAAGAAAACAGCAATGTAATGTGATAAGATCAAAAGATGCTTGAAATCAGTGGTGAGGACCACAGGGCACAATGGAGAGTAAGTGGGGAGTGGGTAGAAGAGGAAAGAAGGGGTCAAATATGTGGTGATGGAAGAACTGACTCTGGGTGGTGAGCACACAACGCAATATATAGGTGATGTGTTATAGAATTGTATACTTAAAACATATATAATTTTACTAACTAATGTCACCCCAATAAACTCAATAATTTTTTTTAAAAAAACAATAAAAATAGAAGGATGGCAAGCCTTCAAAGTACTGGGTATTTGTTGTCAAATCTTCAGATTTTGTAAGATAAAGTGGAAACCCAAAATCTTAGGTGGAACTTTCCATTTTTTTTGTGATTCATTACTTCAAACACCATGTAGGCTATAGAAAAACTATCTAGAAGCAAAATGAACACTAAATGCTGCCAGTTTATGACCATAACGTGCTTCCAAATGACAACCTTTAGTATTGAAGACAACACCCTGCCTTATATCCTTCGATTTTAATATTTCTACTTCCTTTTAGTGTTGCTTAAATTACAAAACTTTACTCTCCTTTGAACAGAATTGAACAGAATCCATTCTGTCAGTGTTCCTCTTAAATTATGACAATGAGAGCTAAATAATCATGAAGATTCTTTCTGATCCTTTCAGAATTCAATGGTTTCATTAGCGTCTTTGTGCTGAGCAGTGTATGCTAATGTAATCTAGTATTGCATGAGTTCTTTTTCTTGGCATTTACATCATTTTATTGTTGCCTAATGAGTTTCAGTCAATAAAAACCTTTAGTTACTTTTTGTATTAACTTCCAACATAAATTTTACACATCCAATACTTGCAGTTACTTTGTTTTGAAATTAAATGCAAGACTACATTTTCACTATTAAACAGTATTTTATTTGCAAGATCCATTATTCTAGCTTTCAGGTGGAATTTTCAATCACCTGACTCTTTCCACAGGCCCAAGTATAAAGATGTGCAGTTCATATATGAATTATTCTCAGACATAGTATATGTCCAGGAGAAATCGTGTCCACCAGCATACAGATCATTTCAAAAAGTCCAAAGCAGAACTGATTGATAATTAGAATATTACCTCAGTCCTTAAGTTACACACACGCACACACACACACACACACACACACACACACACACACACAATTTCTTACCACAGACAGCATCATTTGCATTAGTCAGAACTACACCTATGCACAGAAAGACACACCTGCTGACAGGGGAAAAGTTCAGCAATTTCACCTATTTGACTTCCGTCATTATCCAAAATTCTAACTTGTAAATTATCTCCTATATTTGTCCTCATTAAAAAATTCCTTGCTGGCAACTGCAGATAGACCTTTGATCATAAATTAAAGAACCTTCTCTTCTTGTCCATCTGCTTGAAAGAGGACTAATCCACGAGTATGGATTTATCTGACTGATGGGGACTTTGTACTCCACGTGGTTTTCTTCAGGAAACTATGAAAACTGTCAGTCATGATAGCAGCTCATGCTTTCTAAGGGCTCACACTATGCCATGCACTTTATGGAAGTCATCGCCCATACCCCTTAACAGCAGTGCTTCGAGGACTTAGTATCCACACTTAATAGTCGAGGCACTAAGACTTAAAAACGTTAAGTAGGCTTGCACCGTCAGTCACTGCCACCATCAACTGTCCATCTAATTCTGTTTGCACTGAAAACTCTGCTCTCAACTGTTGTCCTCATTCCTGAGCAGGTCGTTGGCCTTACCTTTGACTTAGTCAAGTAAATTACCAACTGGACAGTGGCACCTCCAATCACTAAAGAGCCCTGAGTTTTCTGGAAAACATGCCTTATTTGGCATGTGTGTATCAATCCTTGAAGTGGAATGCCCTGGAAGTCTACTACAAGGCCTTTTAACCTTTTCAAAGCAAAGGAAGAACATGTTCAAACATAAAAAGTCCTGACTAATCTGTTAGCGATGTGCTTTAGTGCTCCAAATGCTCCTTCACGTCTTCCATCCAATTGTTGGTAAGATACAGAATGAGAAAGAAATATGGACTGGACCAAGGAGATGTGAATTTCTACCTTTTTCCACCATGGTGCACATGATGACATACAAGAGCTGTCTGGAAAGTATCCAGCCATGTACTATGAAAACTAGAGGTGTTTATGGCTCAATTTTTTTCCCAGACATCCCTCACTTATTTGGACCCCATTCACAATGCACAGTGCATGCCTATTCTGCAACTTCTTTCCCATCAAAATTAAAAAAAAAAAAATCATTAGCAGGAAAGGGAATAAAGCATGATATTATCACAGGGACAACATCAAATCAGAAATATATTTTTAAGTAAAATAAGAAAGAAATGTTGATACTTTACTGTCAATGATGAATTATACTCATCCCCCACTATCTGTGGGGATTGATTCCAGGACTCTCGTGATACCAAAATCCCTTATATAAAATGGCATAGAGCAATGCATACAGATCATCCTCCAGAGCAGCAGAGTCCTAACCATAGATCACCATACTACTGGGTTTGCAGTTGGCACAGTCCGTGGATGTGAACCTTCAGATACAGAGGCCCAAGTCTACTGGTGTGCCAAGACACTGCTGTGGAGAACCACTTAGCTTGGAAGCTTTCACAGAGAATTTAATGTGTGTTTTACTTTTTTTTTTTTAATTTGGCTTTTCATTATTCCACCAGCTATTGATTCATCTAAGCTAGATTGTCATTTCAGTCCCGCATTTTTCCATTTGTTTTACGATAACATCACAAGACATTGTGTACAATGCCTCACTAAGTTAAAAATTGAGTTTGTGTAAGATATTCACAAATTGCTTCACCCAAGTCAGGGTTAGCTATCATAAACTAGATGAGAAGATGGGAAGGGATCATGCATGTTTCCCTGCTTTGAAGCACACCCAGAGAAAGACAATGCAAAGAGAAACCCTTAGTAATGACTGTTTTCAAAGGGGACCATCTCTGTTGAGTCCCTTGGTTTTAACATGTCAAAATACTAGACATTGCTTTGGAAAGAGGATAGATTACACTTAAATTCAGTTTGTTAATGGGTCAAGAAACACTGGTTTTACATTTTAACCAATGAGAGATGGAATACACAAAGGAAAATGGTGATACAGTCAGAACACTCTTGGATAACTAAGTTACTGCTGATGGAGATTTAACCCATTAGTTAAGACATTGATATAAAGTAGAAGACAAATATCTAGAAAAGTGACCTTTTGGCTATCATTAGTCTTTTGTAAATTAGTTGGGCACAGATTTTGATAAAAAGTAGGGAATGAGAAATCTTGTACCTGAATTCATGTGGAAATGGGGGAAAAATAAGTTTTTTTTTTCATCATCTTCAAAGGTTTGCACAACAGGTATGTCTCATTTGTGTTTAGAAATGTAATTCTTCTTAGACAAATATCATCTAAGTTTATTCAAGGGAAGCTTTTTTTTTCCTCTTCTGGGTAACATTTTGCTGCATTTATCTTTAGAAAGGATTTTTTATGTCATTATGGTTGTAAATTTTAAGTGCAAAGTTAGGAAAAAATCTCTGTTGATTAATTATACAGTGACATGGTATTTAAATTATCATATCTATTACGTATTTGTGACTTGCAATGATTCTTCACAAATAAAAGCTTTTATTTTTATGAACTGGGTACCATCCCAACTCAGATTTAAAATAGTGTTAGGATGATTCTGTTCACTAAACTTTTCTAATGTTCTATATTCTTTAAGGAAAATATGGTGGCTGATTTTATATGATGGTTGTGCTGTCAAGACTCTTCTATAAAAATGCGTTTCACTGAAAACTTCTTCCTTGAGCAGAAGACTAAGAAATTTATCTTGATTGCAGTGAAAGAGAGCAATTTGGAACAATTATTTATCTTTATAATAACTCAAGAGCTTTATTGTCTAGCGCTTGCCATTTGAAGACCTGACTTCCATCCCTAAATAAGCGAATATTCATCTGCTTGTTTTTAATTCTTGTAACACAACTTAATCTTCTGCTTGCTTATTCTATGAGCTAATGAGTACATATTAAATGGGAACTGAATTGTCAACCATCTCCGTACTTTATAAAAATATATATTAAACATACATAATAGGATGAACACGAAAGCACATTTTCTTGGAAATGATTATATTATAGAAAACTTTCCTTAGCTTAGGATAAAATCTAATTACTAAAAATGTACCTATGGCTTTGCCTGACTTTTTATATATATACACACACAAAAACATTACTGTTTACAAGAAATTATTATCCTTTCTTTTCACATGGAAATGGAAAACCATTAAATAATAATTAAAATTGAATATTATGCTGGATTCATTGAGTAGGGGGTTCCAAGATTGGGTTATACAAAACATGGGACGGTAGCTATAGAAAAAAATTTACCTTTTTCTGTCATCTGGAACTTAAGTGCTATGAGACCTGCTGTTGCAAAACATCATTTTGATACAAATAATTTTTCAGAAGGCAGCTTAGAATTTTAAAATATATAGCAGTTGTCAGAGTCTGTAAAAAGCTCTGCTGATAATTAATGTTTAAAAATTCAATTCTTGTCAATTCTATCATAATAATTGCAATATAATACATCAATACTTAATATAAAAGTTTAATTCAATGCGTAGAATAGAATTCAATAGCTGATTTTAATAGTGGTCACTTCATATTCTCTGCAGGAAAAAGCAATCTCTGCACTGATGTATAAACTACAGAGAGTGTCTGGGAGGCACAGATGATTCTTTAGGGGGAAAAATAGGGTATTGAATACCTTTCTAGGTCATTTCTTCAGTCCAAATAGTTTTTAGCTTTATTTTTGTGAAGCCCTAGTAATGGTGCAATAACATCAACAAAAGTCCCAAACCCTGATTGATAGCATGTTCTCCTTCCATTTTCAGAAATGCAATTGGCATCAAAATAGGAATAAAAATACCTACCTCCCTAGTCTGGGGAGGATCAAAAGAGACCATGTACAGGAAAGTCCTGCAGATGTTAGTTTGGTTCTGCATGAAGATTGCATTAGAGATGGCTTTGGCAAAGTGGAGGTACACTTGGATTTAGTGTTGCAAAGTCTTAGCTTTACTCTCTGTATTCTCTTGAGCAAACCATTTCATTTATCTGAGTTTTATTTTTCCATATGTGAAGCTAGTGTGATAATTTCTACCCCAGTGCTTTTTCGTAAATCACGTCAAACAAAATGAGATCTATAATGAAAGTAATTACAATGAAGCACAATATAGCACTGTTAGTAATTATTTATAAAATGTAGTATAAGAGGAATGGCATTTATAGCAAAATAAATGCGACTGTTTAATTAAAATATCTATATAGAAAGGCTAGGCAATTAAAGTGAGTTCTTATCAAATAACGACCTCAGTGCCCCTATGAGGAGGGGAGAAAAGGGGACTTGTCCTGGTGACTGAACATCTTATCATTTCAAGGAAGGGTAGGGCATACTTTGGGTCTCTACAAGATATAGAGGAAATAAATAACACTTATTATTCATGTTGTCAGCCACTTTCGTGGTTAAATCTGTCACCCAGCATCAATAATACTTGTGTGAGAATTAACTGTGTACAAAGCACTGTCCTATGCCCTGATTTGTGGGAACTGGTGTGTTAGTAGGTATGTGTAGGGAGTAGAAATGGAGTGAAATGTGTGTTTGCTTCCCTTCTCTCGATAGGCTTCTATACTTGTGAACTTACAAAATTTTATGATATGAAGAAGCATAAAATATCAAATAACTTGTACAAAGATTTATAAGTGAAATTTATTGAGCCTACTTTGTAGAACCTGTGATTTTACAAAAAATAAATAGATATTAAAAGACTAAAATGTCAGGGACCAAGTATTTGGAGCTATTCTTTCCCCTATATCCAATAAGTTAGAATTAAAGAAAGAATTAAGAATACATTATGTTAAGGTGTAACATACATTCATATACTTAACTTTGGAGACTTCTCATGTTTGTTTAGACTTGTGAACAGACAAGGAAAAGAGCGGAGTCACTCCAATCTGGGGTAAAGTCTTATTGAGGGACAGTTGTCAAATGACCTCATCAAGCCTCAGTGTCCCCAACTATAAATAATAAAAGTTCTAACTCACCAGGTTATCGTGAAGATTCAGTAGTATAATGAACATAAATGACCAAAATTGTGCCAGGCACGTGCTTGGAGCTCAATAAGTAAGCAAGTATATTCAATAAGTCAGGAATCTTTTTTTTAATAAAACCATAAAGTGATATTTCGATACGGCAAAGATGGGACACCCTGCATTAAATTTAATATTTTTCTCTTTCCACAGAAAACTGCTAGTTCTTACTGGTGAATCATTAATATTTATAGGATTAAGACATCTCTGCTTTACATTTTAATTTTAAATTTACATTTAATTTTAGAAAGGGACAGTACTTGTTCTGGTTAGAAAATAACATGCAATTTTATAAATTATTTTCCATTGAAAGAATTGTTTCAAACCGGAGCTTTGGTCCTTAGAAATATTTAAGCTTGGGTGTATTATGTTATTTGAGGGTAAGGATGTGATTTTTGAGGTCAGAACTAGCAATTGTTTACCAAATGTGTATAAAATAAAGTGAGACGAGAGGCTAATTATCTATAGGTTTGCCTCAATTAGCTGATAATGTTTTCTAATTTAACTAGGCCTGAATGACAGTCATCCACAGTGAAGTTTCTAAACAGCTCCCTCATATCCTTTTGGGCCATTAGTTCCCTCCTCTTTAAAGTTTTCAATATTCCTTTCAAGGCTACTTAAATACTTGAGCAGCAATTTTCCCTGTTTGCAGCCATCGCCAGTTGAATGCTTTTGTGAATGGGAAATTAAATGGATTTTCAACAATGTAGATACTTTTAAATGAGAGTTCCAATGAAATTACGCATGAATCAAGAAACAGCTGGAAGTTTGTGATTTTTCTGCATTTGCAAATGTTTTTCTTTAAAAAATGCCATCCTTAGAATTACAGATATTAACCCATTATTGCCAGAGCCTTATTTTATTTGAGATAACGCTTATTTTTGTTTTTTTGTTTTTTTGTTTGTTTGTTTGTTTAATTCATTTTTATTGTTAGACTTATTGGGGTGACATCTGTTAGCAAGGATGACATAGGTTTCAGGCATACAAGTCTACAGTGCATTGTCAACTTGATGTATAATAAGTTCACCACCTAATGTGACTTCTCTTTCCATCACCTTATATTTAGCTTTTTTGTTTTTATGGCTCCAAAAATTCACACAAAAGCAGTTAAGTAAAGTTGTATACTTATCAAGTTGTATAAAAGGCACTAAATATGTATACTACTGGTCAATAGAGGACTCTTACAAAACATTTATGTCCCTGAATTCTAGAAACCTAAAGTATAAGTGGTATGAAAAAATATTTTAAAATCTAAAAGGAATATAAAAACGTATGCAGTAAGACAATAGAAATATATATAATCTTATTTAGCTACCTGCTTATTAGTATCACATGAACCTGGGAAAATGATTTCAAGGTTTACTGGATGTAGGGAGATCATTCTAAAGCCCTCTCTGGAAGATGATGAAATCAGTGAAGGTTCAAAGATGGGAGAAATTTCTCTGCAAAGGTTGCAGCCAATTTGACCTGTTAGTGGTGTGAGACAAAGTAGCTGGCCTTGAAAGGAAACTATTGGATTTTGCCATGTACACTTCTGAGAAAGGAGTGTGGTATGAGGCGATCAATCCTTAAGAAAGATGATTCTCACTGTTACTAGATAACCACAGAAGAGGAAGAATTGTTTGACCTTCATATTACTCACATTGTCATATACAAAACAGGTCTTACAAATTAATTTCCTCTATTTTCACATATTCCCGCTAGAACACAATTATGCTTTTATATATGGGCAAATCTGCCAAAACCACTGCATGATATTCCAGAAGAGGGGTCAGGTAGTACAGTGATTAAAAACACAAGCTCTGGAGCTAAACCTCCTGGGCTTAGCTCTTATCACTCTTCCTTGCCAACTGAGTGACTTGGAAAAACTACTTAGTCTCTGCTCATCTCGGACTCCTCATCTGTAAGATGGGGATACACCCATGGGGATTGGAAGATGCTGGATAAATGTAGACTCTTTGTTAACCGGAACTCAAGTAATGGTGCTCTCAAGCAACCAGCAAAAAGAATTTGCCTGTTGCTTAAGAGTGCCAGTTGCTTGAGTTCTGGTTAATGGAGAGTCTCCTGGAATAATAATAATGTCTCACTTCTTGTTTTAATGAGAGAATTAAGTGATATTGAGGAAGTACTCTAAGTTCTCACTTAACATTGTAGATGTTCTTAGAAACCAACTTTAAGCAAAACAAAACTATTTTTACCATAGCTTAAATGACAAAAGCAAAAGTTAAGTTCCTGTCACTTATTTCTGGTGACAAAAATATCATCCACCTTCTAAATAAAGATCCGTCTAATATTAAAAAATGAAGAAAATATTAAAAAATGAAGAAAGATAAATAAAAACTAGTAAAATAATTCTTTTCTAACTTGCTCATTCCAGCTGAGGGGCTCAAGTGGCTGGAGTTTCCCCCAACATATCAGGGTACAAGGCAGAAACCCACCCTGAACAGGACACCCTTCCTTCCTCAAGCACACTCACACCTTCACTCACTCAGACTGAGACATTTAGGACACACCAATTCACCTCAAGTGCACGTCTTTGGGATGAGGGAGGAAACCAGAAGACCCAGAGAAAATCCACACAGACATGGGGAGAGTGGGTCAACTCCACAGACAGTGGCCCCTGCCGGGGATCAAGTTTTTCTCCACATAATAATAAAACAATGTTGAGCAAAGTGGCGTTATTCAAGGACTTGTATTTATGCAGTAGTTAGCATATTATATAAATGCTCAGTTCTAATTATTAGATCTGGAGATCACTTATGTTAAAGGTATCTTTACTACTACATCATGTAAATCTCTATTTATTTCATTGATTTGTCCAATAGAGAAAAATACCTTGTCAAAACAAAAATTCAAGATGAATTATCTGGTGCCTAAGTAATTTATAAATAGATATGTAGACAGTTTAAATTTTACAACAATTTTATTCCCCAGAGGTTTAAAACTATTGTTTGTTAAGTGGTTCTAGATGCTTTGATCTAAATGTATAAACTGCATGTATTTTTAAATGTTCTTTCAAGCATAAAATGTATACATTAGATAATCTAACTCTAGGTATACTGGCACTTATTTTCAAATACTTTACGTTCAAAGTGATGAGACATTTTTTGAGAAGAGAATAAGATCATTTTGAAAAATTATGAAGACACGTAATCTGGTTGATGAAGTTGAGATAACGCTAATGTCGATTTAAAACCAGGCCTTGGTAATTGGAAAAGATTAGTTAGATCTTTTTGTGTTTTATGCTGTTATTGTTGTTTCTGTAATTTCATTTGTTGTCCTTTCTCTGTTCTATCTTAGAATTTTTTCCTAGAGAATGAGGTTAGTTATGTATGGAAAAACTAATAGGATGGTATTTATAAGGAATTAAATTTATGAGGTAAACAATATTCATACCATTTAGTATTTGTCAATTTTCTAGTGAAATACAGTTCCCTATTTTAATCTGTTTTTAATCTGGAACTTCAATGATCTATTTCATAACTTCACACATTAGTTTTACAGAGCAAAACATTTTCTCTTAAGCCTATGGCAGAAGCATCTTCCCATAAAAATACTGTGATGATTTGACAAAAATACAGTTTTAAACCCTAGATACCTTCCTCGCGTTGGCAGCATAGGTTAATTGGATGAATATATGTCAAGATTCTACCATAAACAATACAGATGAGTAAAATTTACTGACCTCAAAAAGGAATTTTGCATCTAATAAGAGAGATGGCCAAAGAATAAAATGATGTGGCATATGAGTAAACGGCATTCAAACTCTTGGGATTTTAGGAAACTGACTGATAGTGTCCCTCTCTTTTTCTTTCAGAGTGAAAATCATGTGAAAGTTAGACTGAGGAATCAAGCTGCTGCAGGTCAAAATAGCAGCTTTTTGGAGCATGTTAAAGTAGTCCCCCCTTATCCACAGGGGATGTGTCCCATATCCCCCCAGGGGATGCCTGAAAGCATGGGCAATACCAAACACTGTATACACTATGTTTTTTGCTATCCTACACACTTATGATGAAGTTTAATTTATAAATTAGGCACAGTAAGAGAGTAACAATAACTAATAACATAGATTATAACAATATACTGGAATAAATGTTATGTTCATGTGCTTTCTCAAAATACTTTATTATACTATACTCACGTTTTTACTTATAAGAAGCAATTTACAGCTTCTCTTTAGCACATCTGAATTGCCAACACCATTGTGCTTGCTCTTTGGGGCCATTATTAAGTAAAGTAAGTGTTATTTGAACACAAGTGCTGTGATACCACGACAGTTAATCTGATGACTGAAACACTACTAAGTGACTAACAGGCAGGGAGGGTGCACAGCATAGAGACACTGAACAAAGCAATAATTCGTGTACCAGGTGAGAAAGAGCAGCATGGCAGGAGAATCATCACAGTATTTAGGACACACCCAACATAAAATGTATGGATTGTTTATTTCTGGAATTTTCCACTTACTATCTTTGGAACACGATTGACTATGGATAACAGAAACCACACAAAGCAAAACTGTGAATAATGGGAGACTACTGTAATTGCATTATGGGATTTAAATTGGGGCCTCAAGGTAGGTCCTTGAATTGAGCTTACAACTCAAGTCTGCAATGCAGAATGTAGCTTTGTATATTTGCTGCATGTCCAATAGCATGCACCCTCTCTGTGGGCAGGCAGATAGGTAGTAAAAACCTCAGATGCCCTGGGCCAAACATGCACAATTCCTTCTCCCAGATTCATCAGTCAGACCAGGCATCCCTCCCCTGGAGAGAATGAATGGAATAAGGGAGCCAAAAAAGGTAGAAATGTCACTCCCTATTCCTTATTTTTCCCCTTAGGAAATGCAATAGAAATCCCCCCTTTACTTGGAGGGAATATGAGAGGTGCAAATAAATGTTCTTGTCCTAAAGAAGGGATAACAGGCTGGGGTTCAAAGAAGAAAGAGTCTAGATAAATGGAATGAACAGGAAATAGTTCAGAAAGGTGACAGCATCTGAGATAGGCTTAAAAGAGGAATATAAATTAGACAGGCAAAAGGAATGGACAGATCTACTATGAGATGCCTGGTGGAAAATCCAGAAGAAATAATTAGAAAAATTTTCAAGCATCAGTGATGACCCCCTTGACCCTGAAGTCAATTTTATTTTGGGGGTGGATAGTTCCCTGGCTGGGAATCGAACCCAGGCCATGGCATTGAGAGTGCCAAAGCCTAGCCACTAAACTATCAGGGAACTCCCTGAAGTAAATTTTTAATGAACATAGTCAGAATAATTTGACACTTTAGAAATATTTAGGAGTCAAGTAATAGCCAGTCAGAAGTTATAGAAGGAAAGTACCTCAACATAATAAAGGCCATATATGACAAACTCTCAGGTAATATCATATTGAATGGAAAAAAACTGAAGCCTATTCTCCTAAATTCAGGAATAAGACAGGGATGCCCCCTGTTGTCAGTGCTATTCAATACAGTGCTGGAAGTTCTAGCTAGAGTAGTCAGGCAAGAGAAAGAAATAAAAGGTATCCAAATTGGGAAAGAAGAATTTAAACTCACTTTTTGCAGATGACATGATCCTTTATATAAAAAAACTCTAAAGACTCCATCAGAAAACTATTAGAAACAATGAACAAATACAGTAAAGTTGCAGGATACAAAATCAATGTACAAAAGTCAATTTCATTTTTACATACTAACAACGAAACTTTAGAAAAAGAAATGAGAAAACCATCAAATAGAATAAAATACCTAGGGATAAACCAAAGAACATAAAGGACTTATACAATAAAAACTATTAAAAAAACTATTAAAAGAAATTGAATAGGACACAAAAAAATGGAAAGCTATCCCATGTTCATGAATTGGGAGACTCAACATAGTTAAAATGGCTGTATTACCCAAAGCAATATGGGTATCACAATTCCCATCAAAATTCCAGAGACATTCTTTCAAGAATTACATTTAAAAATCATCGGATTGGTATGGAACCACCAAAGATCCCAAATCACCAAAGCAATCCTACATAAAAAGAATAAGGCTGGAGGAATCACACTCCCTGATTTCCATTTATACTACAAAGCATCAATAATCAAAAC
This sequence comes from Lyroderma lyra, assembly GCA_004026885.1. NCBI lineage: Eukaryota > Metazoa > Chordata > Mammalia > Chiroptera > Megadermatidae > Lyroderma > Lyroderma lyra. The sequence goes on from PVJL010001458.1 coordinate 37,328, forward strand.
AACTTGGTATTGGCAGAAAAACAGACACACAAACCAATGGAATGGAATAAAAAAACCCAGAAATAAACCCACAAATATATGGACAAATAATTTTTTACAAAGGAATAAAAAATATACAATGGGGAAGAGAAATCCTCTTCAGTAAATGGTGCTAGGAAAATTGGAAAACCACATGCAAAAAAATGAATCCAAACTGCAAACTGTCACCATATACCAAAATGAACTCAAAATGGATTAAAAACCTCCTTGTAAGACCTGAAACAATAAACTGTATAGAAGAAAACATCAGTACTAAACTTACAGACCTCAGGTTTAAGGAGCACTTAATAAACCTGACCTCAAAGGTAAGGGAAGTAAAAGCAAAAATAAATGAATAAGACTATATCAAACTAAAAAGCTTCTGCACAGCAAAAAAAACCATCAGCAAAGAGACGAGACAACCAACTGAAGGGGAGAAAATATTTGCAAACAATGCCTTTGATATGGGGCTAAACTCTAAAATATATAAACAACTCATACAATTTAACAGCAACAACAACAAAAGAAAAGCAATCCAATTAAAAAATGGGCAGAGGACCTGAAGAGACACTTCACCCATGAAGACATACAAATGGCCAACAGATATATGAAAACATGCTCATCGTCATTAGCTATTAGGGAAATGCAAATCAAAACCACAATGAGACACCACCTCATACCTGTCAGAATGGCTATTATCAACACAACAAGGAATAACGCGTGCTGGAGAGGATGTGGAGAAAAAGAAACTCTGATACACTGCTGGTGGGAGTGCAAACTGGTACGACTGCTATGGAGGACAGGGTGGAGGATCCTTAGAAAATTGGGAATGGAGTTACCATATGATACCCTTCTGGGTATCTGTGCCCAAAATTTGAAAACCTTAGTCCACAAAAACTTATGTACTCCAATGTTTATCACAGCATTGTTCATGTTGGCCAAGACATGGAAACAATCAAAGTGCCCTTTGATAGATGACTGGACAAAGAAGCTGTGGTACATATACACAATGGAATATTACTCAGCTATAAGGAAAGATGAAATACTGCCATTTGTGACAAATGGATGGACCTTAAGATCCATCCATGCTAAGTGAAATAAGCCAGACAGAAAAAAACCAAGAACCATATGACCTCACTCATATGTGGAATATAAAACTGAAAGCAACAAAGAAAATCTCATAGATTTTGATCCAACAGTCAATGGATTAGGGGTAACTTGAGGGTAAGTGGGGAGGGGGGAGGAAAGGAGGGAGGGGGAGTCAAATATATAGTGATGGAAATGAAAAAAATTGAAAAAACAAAGATTTTGAGGGCTAAATTACAGAGGGTCATCAATAGATGTTGAAATTACTAAGGATACCTCTAAGAATGTTGGCAGAATATCATAGAAGCCATTCAAGGAAGAAGGACACCCATCCTAGAAGTTTTTGGTGACGATGGTGAAGAATTAAATAGCATAAGTACAGAAAATGTTAGTGGTTTAAGTAAGGGCTGGTGTTTAATCATCAGAATTAGTATTGAAGAACAAATATTGGGCCTTACAGGAAATTAAGAGGCATCAGGGTGAAATCAGGTTTTACTTACTAACATGTAAAAATAGTTGAGAAGAAAGATTTGAGGATTTATTACAAGGTGCAATGAAATGCAGGCGGCCAAGAACATACTCTGCATGATACACTAGGAAGAGAATAGGCCAAAGTGTAAGTGACCTGGCCAAGAAGGGCAATCTAGGTCGGAAAAATGATGGCGGCATGGCGTGCACCAACAGCAAGGATTAAGGAAACAACGGTTTGAGAGACAAGCTCTAGAGAACTATTGACAATACTGAAGGTGGCATCATTTAATCATTTTCAGGTCTTCAGAACAGTATTGTCAAGTCACTTTGGGATGTTGAAAAATTATATTCCTTCAATACCTTGTAACTGGGAATGAAACTCGGAGGCATCCTATTGGAGCTTGCTGCTAACACTGTGGGAGTTTTGGGAGACAAATGCACGATCTTGCCGACACATTCTAATGTAGTCACAATGCCATCCAGTGGTTAGTTGGGTCACTTGTACAGGTACTTCCTTTGCTTTGCTCTTTAAGGCTGCATTTTATTTTACGGTGACTATGCATCTAAGCTTCAGCAAGCTTCTATGAAAATCATTTTATTCTATCTTCATAAATCACATAGGAGGGATTTGATTTGCTACCCGCTTCTAAGCTAATGGAGTTATTATATCCAGCTTGTTTTCTATATGTGTTATGCTCTTGGAAACATGATTTAGCCTATCTTCTATCGAAATTAATACAATAAGGAACCATGAACTAATGGGTCTTACACTGTATTCAATTTCAGCCTAATAGAAACACAGTGGAAAATAACATCTGCGACATAGGCCTGGTTGATCATAGGAAAGTAATGGACATTTTATGCCGTGATTTTATTGGTGCTGTGGGTTTTACCCTTCACAGTAGTCTCATCAGTATAATAATAATGTCATATATACTTTGATTTGACTTGTATTTGGTCTCAGCTTGTACGTAAGTTCACCTGGGTAACTTTAGCTGGGAGACTTGATTTTGGCTGTGACAAAGTAAGATAAATCAAGATGCCATTAGAAGAAACCCTTCTCAAATGTTTTTATAAAAGCACCGCTTTCAAATTGATTGCATGTCTTTTTAAAATATATATTTAATAGCAATCTCTAGAGACATCCCATTTGGGACATTCAATGCAATTTGAGATTGCCATGAAAATTCTTCATGGTAAATTAATTTTATGAGGTAACAATTTTTCTATGAAGCAAAAGCAAGCGTGGAGACAATTTCATTATCTTTATTGTCGTTTATATGTGCATCACTAAACAGTTTGCCCATGGAGAACCTAAGAGACCCTTTTGGTTTGTCCCTCTCCCAGCAGGCATAAGCATACCTAAACCACCCTGGATAAATACACATAATTTCTAATATTGTTTCTTATGACCGAGAGAGATAGTGTCACCACAGTCAACTATGTCAAACGACTGCAGTTACTAAAATCGTTTCTAGTTGAAAATGACCGGAGCCATTTGTCACTTGATTATTTTCACACTATGTCCTCAGATGGCTTAAATTCAGCTCAGAAAATGTAGAATTGATTTGGTGAAGATGATGGTATTGACGTAAATGACAGCACTGCAGGTTCTCGGGGGTGTGGCAGCAAGGCATCTAATGCTACCCAGCCTGGGTGGTGACACTGGTGATGACGATCTGAAGAGAAATGTTTTGTGCTTCACATGAGGGATTTCATTTGACCTTAACTCATGCCTTAAATACCCCATACTATTTATTCATATTAAATACTGAATTTTTTCACTAAACTCTGCCACTCTACATACAAGCTGCTCCATGCAATCCATGTTTAGCTGTTTCCCTGTTGCTACTAAGTTTTATGTTTTTTGAACTTTACATGTGGAAATATTTTTAACTTGCAGAAAATATTGAACAGAATAGTACAATGAACACATCTATACCCTTTGCTTATACCAAATGGTAACTTTTTGCTGCATTTGCTTTTCTACATATCTGTGTGCCTTTTCTGGCTAAACGATGTGAAAATAAGTTGTAGGTACTTCACCTCTTAGGGACTCCAGCATATTCGTTAGGAGTAAAAGCAAGACTCCTCTGCACATAACATAACCGCAAGACCAATATCCCCCCACACCCCAAAATTGAACATTGGTGCAGTATTATCAAACACAATGTCTAAATTTAAACTTGTCCCAATTGCCCCAAAATGTCCTTGATGGGTACATTGTAAAGGTACACTTCTACTTTAATGTCATGGTCCTCAAATATCTTTTACACAGTGGTTTTACCATCTATGGATTCTTCCCTGAATCCCTTATATTATTGGTTACTGCCCCAAAAGGGGGGTGATTTTCTAACCTTATCATCACTTCTACATTTTGAGACAGCCTTCTACTATAAAGAAGTTCTCTTCCTTTTATTTAACAGTACCACCCTGAGCTCATACATTACTTTTTATTCAACTTTTTATAGTCTACTACTATCATTTTTCTTGTTTATGCTCGCATTGTCCTCAACTTGGCCAGTGGAAGCCCCTGAACACCAGCTCTTGTATCTTTCTCACACATCTCAACAGATTTTGGGAATGTCCTTACGTTCTTACACAATAAGGTGCTCCTTCTTGCACTCTCCCTAGCCCCAGTCTTAGAAACAACAAGTCCTGTTTTCTTTTCCTATAAGTAATTGTACTTAGAAAACAAAATATACTAATTTTTACTGGAATATCACTCTTCTGGGCTCTAGTAGTAGACAGAGCTAGATTATTTTTAATGATACAGTCAAACTTAACACCTCTAAGTCAAATCCAAAACTATAGGATTTCTCCCAATTTTTTTTCCATTCCATACATGCAAAGATCTCCCATCTCTCACCAGAGAAACATTGGTTTCTAGCAACATTCATATATGTATACACATATAATTTGCTCTATCCTACAAGACACAAAACAATGGTTTCATACTTACTATACCAATAAAAGTACGAAGAACAAACATATGTCAAACTTAAAATATTTTAAGTATTCTTTTATGTCTTAGACTATATACCACTAAGGTGTTTCACTTCAAAATGTATCCTGAAACTCACTCTGTATCAGTTCATAAAAATATTCTTTATTTTTTATGATTTTATAGCACTCCATTTTATACATATATCAGAATTTACTCAACTAGTGTCCCCTATTTTGTCATTTAGGGTTCTTTTTTTTCAATATTATGCCACCATGACTAACTTTGTGTATGTCGTTTTATATTTTTGAAGGTATATCTTAAGGGTTCCTAGCAGTGGACTTGCAGAGACAAGGGTTATCAAAGATGTGTACTTTTGTCAGATATTACCAAATTCCCCTCCATAGAAATGATGCCATTTTGCACTTCTACCATTATACTTCTTAAGAAAACCAAATCATTATTTCTCTCGGAAAATGTTGACAATGTTAATTGTTTAAGTAATACTAAACAATAAAAACTTTTATAAAATAAGTATTAAGACAAGAACTCCTCCTCATACATCCACTTCCTGATTCTAAACTCAAATTTTAAATTATATAGATGGTAGATGCCACTACAGAAATAAAACAGGCCAATAATATCGGACAAACCTGAGTAAGTAGAATATTTTGAAGCTTTAGCATTTATGATTGCTATTCTGTTGGACTAAAAATGCAAGATAAAACACAGTAATTCAATGGAAATTTAGAGTGGAAATTAATCGCAGGGATTTATCTTTATGGATCATGTTAGAAAGTACAGGAGTGACAACATGAAATGATTGAGTGTATATCATGCTGTTATTTCCTAGTGTATGCCTGTCTATATACTGTTAATGTATGTTACTCTTTTCTCAAAATACAATCTTCTCTGTGTTTATTTTCTTCTAGTGCTCTCATTGGTCTCCATATCAACCCTATGCCTTTCTACATTCCTAACATTTTTACTTAAACAGTTTTTGAGATGGCACTATCTCATTTCCCATTCCCAAGTCCCTAATTCACATGACTGGACCCACTACAGACTGTCTTCATGTGACTCAATGGGCGACCACTGCCACTCAGCGGTACGTTATTCTCCAGGCTGCAGACATCTGCAAATCACCCGCAAGGCCTTCTTGTTCAGCTAATGGCCTTGGTTTCTACATAATGTGAAGGTCAAGGGCATTCAGTTAATGTTTCTGCCAATTCTATCTTCCCTTCCTTACAACATTTTTATTTTCATGCTTCTTGTTTCTCTTCCTCCAGGCTAATCCTATCTCCTATCCCCACTGCCACCCCACCACACACACACTCGTACTTTTCCTTTGGATTTATGCTCCATACACCATCTCCTTTTTAGCTTACAATTTTAAAAAGTTTCCCCCTTCTAGCAACTTCTCTATCTACACACACGCTTTGGACTCCCATTCTAAAGATCGCTTCTTTCACTTCTTGCCTTGAGTTAGTACTTTTATACTGCACAATTCTGAAAATCGCTATAAAATCACAGCTTCTGTTTACTCTCTTGACAGGCCCTTGTAATCTGGCCTCCACCTCATAAAATCTGTTCTCTTAAAAGTCCCTAGTGACCCCTAAACTCCAGTTCCAGGATCCTTCATCATGGTTTTTTCCTCTTGAACATTTCTTCCCTTCCTCTCTCGTTCACTAGTTTGTCCCAACTCTTAAACCTAGGTATTTCCTGAAAATCTTCCATAAACCCTATTTGAGTTATTCACCAGATGAATGACAAGGATATGTGCCCTGGATTGTGAAAATGACATAATGCATATTGGGGAGCTTATTGCATAATTCCTAAGTGTAATAGGTATCTACAAGGAGAGATCTCCCAAAAAAACTAGAACATATTTATTAAAAATTGTGTATTTATTCTTACATGTTTAAACTTTAGTCATCTTCAACGTGCTCTTTGTTTGATGCAATACACCTATTGAGATGCTTTATCCACAGCTCAAAACAGTTTTTGAACTCTTCAATTTTGATGCCTTTGAGTGTTTCTGCCATTTTTTGTTTTACGCCTTTCACAACAGCAAAACATTCCCCTTTGAGGACTTTTTTCAGCTGAAGAAACAAAAAGAAAGTTGCTGAGGGCAAGACCTGGTGAATAGGGAGGGTGGGGCCTGGTTGTCATGCCATTTTTCTTCAGGTGTGTTGTCATGGTGGAAGGACCAGTCACCTGTTTGCCACAGCTCAGGACACTTCTTCCACATGCAGCCTCTCACAACACCACCAGCTGGTACACGGATGCAGATGGGTCCCTAGAACACTCACCTAGTGGGGAAATCCTGTACTACAAGGGGCCTCCTCTCCTGGAGATAACACCATTGGGGGGGGGGGCGGGGGGGGGGGTTCCTCCTTATAGAGATATTCAGACTATATGACGACAGATAATAGACAGGTGACACATATAGGTTCAGATTATATGCTGTAGTTGTAGGACTTCATTTCTTGAACTAATACATATCACAGCAGCAGTAACTGAGTGAAAGCAGAGGTCTGAACTACAGTTAAAATAAATGCTAACTTTTTAGCATTTCTGCTAAAAAGATATCTTTTAATTTAAAAGCCAAATGAAAATTGCCTCATAATACAATATCTACACTGCTTTTGGTTATGGCCTTAATAAATATCCAGTAATTACCTTGAAAATCAAGTCTCTTTCTCTGTTTGTAATGGCCTAACAATTTGGAATATTTAAATTTTTTTTATAATAATATTGTTACAGCTTCAATTGATGAAGGTCAAATGCTATAACTTGGTCTGTATAGTAATCATTCAGAATAAGAACCAAACGTGTTATATTCGTTAAGTTAGGAATGTAAGCAATATTTAATTATACATCTTTTGCTAAGTTATAGCAAATATTTATTATGCACAATTATATGCAAGTCACTATTCTGGACATTAGGAATTCTAGCCAGACAAAATCTTACCCTGAAATGTGGGTTGTACACATTTCATCTGAATGAATTAGACTGACTTATACATTATACTATTTGTAGCTAATACCTGACTATTCCTGCAGTGAGTGGTACTGTATAGGGTCTACCATCTATTAGTGAACACACTAAATTAGATAGATAGATAGACATTTTGTCCTCTATAAAGAGAAACTATTTTTGTTGACCAGTGGTTAAAAACTAAGGATGACCTCTCCCCAGGGAATTTTCAACAAGATGTACAAACATACTTAGTTGCCACAGCTGGGGGAAAGGGGTTCTACTGTCATCTAGTAATACTGCTTAACACCCCCAATGCACAGGATAGCCTCCCGAACAAAGAATTATTCCATCCACGATGTCAACAGTGCCAACGCTAAGAAACCAGTGTAGGCTACAGACCCATGTCATTTGGGTTCTTTATTAGAAGAACATAAGTTCTCCCACAGCTTCTCTCCTACCTCTGACCACATAGACCTCCCTTCAAGTTCATTTCTCTAATCATTTTTGTTCCACGGGTAAGCATATAATGTTCAACTGAGAGCTGTACCTTCTATTTGTTTTCTGGGCTGTTCTCAAAGGTCAATCAATGCTTACTAAAGTTTTCGTGCAAGCACTAAGTTAGCAAGTCCTTGGCCTGCTGGGCATAATTACAGAAAACAACTTGATTTTTAAAATCTCATAACAAGAAGCCCAAGCACAATCCACAAATTATAATTCCTTTCCAGTGTGTTTGTGCCCTAAGCAGCTCACAGCAGGGCCAAATTGCAGCCTCCACCACCCACCATTTTTCTAACCACCTTCCGAAAATATCAGAAGCAATAAACCTCCCAGGATCAGAAGACAGTCTACACTTTTGCCTGTGTGGGCCAGTATTTGCCTTACACAGTAGTTAAGGTCGCTATACAATAGCCAATAAATTATAATTAAATTTATAAATAGAACAAGGGTGTCAGCCATGTTATTCATTATTGGTATTATAGTTCATGTGGTAGAAAATTCACAGGGGTCTTCGTTGTTAGTCCAAAATTTACATGTGTTTTCCTGTTCTGTTAAACATTTTAGGTTATGATGTCATCACTTACCTGTGTAACTATATGTACGATATGAACTAAGTCACTTAACAACAGTCAAGGTCCAGATGAAATTTATATCTTTATCACTTATATAACACTCGTTAACTCATTTAAACTTACAAGGGCTGAATTTAACAATGCATTAAATAAATGGGTTGAGCTAGTATCTGCAGAATTCTGGGTTTTAATGCTGCATTGCCAGTTTCTGGCCAGGTAACCATCAGCAAGTCACCCTACTATTTAGAGAAATTCTTAAGAGATGAAATTAATTTGAGCATTACATTGCTGTTGTCACCACCAGATGATTATCTTGTATGCGTCTTCTAGTTCTACAGATACAACTCATTATCATCCTAAACCGTACCTAAAAGGTGATATCCAGGGAGTTCCCTGGTGGTGGAGTGGCTAAGGCTTCGGTGCTGTCAACGCTGTGGCCTGGGTTCGATTCCCAACCAGGGAACTACCCACATAAAAAAAAAAAAAAGATGATATCCAGTATTCAGGATGTCTAAATTGGCCAAAATTAGGTAGGTTTTAAACTCTGTATTTCAGCTTTCTTCCCCTAGTAATATGTTTATACTTTGTATGTCGGCATACAAGTATAGGAGTGGAAATGTAAAGTGCACCCCAATGCTTCTAAAAGTATCTTTCGTAAGATGCACACTCTATTTTAGATTCACTAGGAAACTACTCATACACTAGAAATTGAATGCTCCCTTTAGACTAGTAAAGGTTGAACATTTTCTCTGGAAATTTTCTTAGCTCAGAATTTCTCTTCTCTCCTGACATAAAACTGCATGTGTTCTGTTCTTACAGCAAGAACACCTTCACTAATGAACAGAAATGTCACCTAGCAAAAAGGGGTTATTTAGAGCCCTTTCCTCCCCACTATGAATTGACATTTTGGTCTGTAGCTACTAATCCTCAGGAGCGCTGGTTACACTGAGGAGCAGACCTGACATCATTTCCGGATTCTGTGAAGTTCTAATTATCTGTGCTCCCAAGTGTCAATCACCAATACTTAAAAGAGCCACCTACTAGAATGACAAATAACTAGGTGCTGAGGAAATATTAAAATGAAGTTAAATGCCATTTCATTTACATTTCACCTATCCAACTGCATTTTAATTTAACCAGACCATTTTTCTAGGTAATCCTGTTGACTACAGTAAAATTCCTAACTCCATCAAGCACTTTTGAGGTTGGATGCACATTGGAGTGATTATAGTGTAATGTTTTACAGAATGACCTTTCAAATACCCTCTCTGTGTTAAATTTCTTCAGAGTACCCAGATAATAAGTAGGTACGCTACATCTTGTTATACAGGTTTTCATGTGGAAGGAATGGACTAATTCTTCAAAGAGCTGATAACTTTATTGGACATAAAAGACAAATACATGTAAAAAGAAAGAATAATTTATTCAAAAAAAATAATAAATGCCATGATGATTTATAGCAAATGATTGTACTCTTGGCTATCTTTAAGCAGTATGGACTAAAGATGTAGAAAAGTAGCATATAAAAGAAATGTCTTGAACATATACGTGATTATTGACCAGTTCAGCCTAACCAAGTAATTTATTATTTAATGGTTAGATATTTTACAGCCAAGTAAACTATACATGCTTTGCCTATAAAGTATATCTCATGTTTTCATTAAATTCTATTAGAATATCAGAGAGATGTTCTTTTTAAAATCTTCAAAATTTTTGGTGGACGAAAATTTAAGTACAAGCCTGTCAGGAATGAAAGTGTTTTATCTTCCAATATTTTTTATCCTCGGGGAGTTACTTTCGCAGTTACAGCATTTTATGTATCATCTTTCTTTGTTCAACAAGCTCCTTCCCTCTTTTTTTCCTTGACTACAGGATTTTCTTAAGCCTCAAGGATCTGTGCACTTTCATATCTTTTAAAACTTTCATTGTCTCTCTTGGTCTGTACCTTTCTAGTAGTCCCTGGATTTTACTTGTCAAATATGAAATAATTATAAATGACATGACAAAATTCAGTTACTCACTTTATCAGTTCTGCACATTCAGACTACTTTTTTCTTGATTCCACCTTCCACGCATGATACCTATAGCTGGTTTGCATTTCATTTGTGTTTGTTACACATAAACCATTGCTTTTAAAAAGTATTCTGACAGTATAGTGGAGAAGGTGTAGGAGAGTTTGGTTCTAGTCCTAGAAATTTTGACACTTTCTTTTCTCAAGAGTACAATGGGAATTTTGGAATTGATTGCACTCCTTTTCCCATAACTTATTATGATGTGTGTGTGTGTTTTTTTATTCATCTGCCCTCTAATTTCTTACTCTCCCCAGGTCTAGAAAAGGAATTAAATTCTTAGAAATTTTTGTTTGAGAGAGAGGATGTTATTTTATTAGTGAACTCTATTTCAGTTAGCAAAAATGTCTCTGAGAGACTTAAGTGATTCCCCAAAGAATAAATGTTCAATAAATGGTAAAGACAGAAGTGGACTCTCAGTCCCATGATGCCCCAAACCATTCACTAGCTGTGGGATACACTTTCTCCTACCAGATTTCTCCTGAAATTGCAATTTGTCATCTTCTAAATAGTAGACAATTAAAGCTTGAGATTCATTTTCATTGCAAATGAATCATCAGTGAATGTCAATTTCATGTTCTGTCAGTCCAAGTGAAAGACAAAAAATAGTCATGTTAAAATTCTTAGCAAGCTCATTAGCTGTGACAATTCACCGATTCTTGAACATGATGAACATAAATATTATTATTGTTTTCCTCCTTAAAAGATGATCTAATCTGATCTCATTTACAAGTTTACTTGACATTTGTCTTCTTGATGTGTAACTTTAGGAGTGTCTTGCTAATTAAGTATAAGAACTACAATCACCTCTTCTAAACATTAGTTTATTTACAGTTGATTTTAGAGGTTTTTATTGTTTTTTTCTACACCCCCTATAGCACAAGGTATCTCAGGCCCCAAGCAACTGCCATCTGTTTTGTTTTACATAACTCCCTAAGCCCATTCAAGTGGCAATATACCACTGAAGAATAATACACACACACACACACACACACACACACACACACACACACACACACATATATGGGATGGAGCCCAAGAACTGCACTCAAAATAGCTTTTTAAAAGTCATTGAGCATAACAGCAGGAATAATAGGGAGGTCAGAGCAGCAGCTGCTTGGGGAATGCTGGAATAATTCTCCCATCACCACGCTGCAGGTAGCCTCCAGAAAGCAAGGCTCTTAGTGCCTCCACTTTCTCCCTTAGATTTTATGCCTGTCTATCACTCACATCTCAACAGCTGACAGGCACCTGGGATCCAATCCCTGTTGGATTTCGTAAATCCACATTAATTTCAGTAATTTCCCAATTGTAACAGTGAGAACCTGCCCCCAAGTTGGGCGGGCAGCTTTAATATTTCATTGCATATTTATGTAGCACCCATGTTATTTTTAGTTCTTAATGGAGAGACCTGACGTGGCTTCATAAAAGATTTGTAGGAGCCCTGTAAATAGCTTTCAGACTATTCTGGTAGTTTGTTTTTTCTTCTCCTAAATGGACAGACAGAATCCCCTTCAAAGAAGGTTTATTTGGTAGTGAACAACAGGGAAACTTCCCAAGACCACTAAGAATCTTTTTCATATGTGAAAATACCAAATTTTGATTCCTGCAATATAGCCAGCCACAATGCCTCCATTCAGCTACATTACTTAAGGTACCAACTCATCTTTACATTTGTCTCTTTTCCCTCAATTTTCCCTCATTTGTATTATTTAAAGAATATATTATGTTTCATTATTTTCACATTTCTTTCAGTGAGATAGCAAGACCCCATTGGGAAAGATGTATTTTTAAAAAGAAATGCCCTACATAGACAACATTTTACTCCTTTGCAAGTGCAAATAATTCATTCACACCATATTGGTGTCTTGTAACTTTTATATTTATTGTGCTATTTTTAAAAGAATTTTCTATTTCATTTCCCTTATTCATCCAGAGATGTTTTATAAGATTGTATAGCACGCAATATAGTGAAAAGCCCAAAAAAAAAACCAGAATATATTTTTAGAATGGAGACATTCTACAAATGACAGATTTCTTTCCATTTTAGGCCTTATGAAAAATGGATTTGAAACTTATAAAAAATGTATCTGGAACATCTGAGTGCAAGATTTTTTATTGGATTTTAGAATTCAGATCTATGATTTAAAAGCAATTTTTTTCTTTTCTAAAAGTGGCCATGCCGAATTGATTTTTAAGGAGAAGGAAAGGGTGTCATTTGGATTTGGAACCCTTTTCTAAGGACTTACATTGTTTTCACTTACGTTGACTTCCTTTATTTTGATTATATCCTCGTGGAGTAGAAAAAGCATGTGTTAACGCGTACAGCAACTCTTTCACAAGGGTTAACCATTGGCAAAGCTGTAAATATGCCTTCATTTTTCTTTGTTTCATTTCACCTTTTTAGTTCCACATCTCCTTTTATAAACACAGTGTGGTTTTCTAGCTAACACTCTTTTCTGTATATTTAAGGACAAGTCTTTTTATCTTATAGCATCACTCAGAGAGAGAAGTTGCTTTTTTTTTTAACCACAAATAGTAAGAGAAAATAATCAATTCAAATGAATGAATCAGTAATGATAAACCTTCAAGTAAAAATCCAATGAATGTAGGATAGAAGGCTAAAAGGTATAACTGGAAATTTTTCAAGTCTATGAAAGTGCATAAAGAAGTAGTGTGAATCCTCTTTTATTGTTCTTATAAAATCCAAAAATCTGAGTATTCAATCACTAACCCAATTCTTAAAATCTTGATTCTCCAACTCTGGAAGTAGTTCTTTCTCAGGCTGACTTCTTACTTCTATGATGATTGCATCAACTTGTGCTAATTTTAGTATAAGTGGTGGAGTAAAAAGCTAATTGAATAAAAAGGTGACCAGATTGAAAATCAAAAATTCAAGTCTCATCTGATTTACTGACATCTAACTTTCTGCCTTTGGAAGCAACTATGCCTTTCTTAATGTTATTTTCCTCCTCTAAAGTTAGGAAGCTGACGTGTATTTTTTTAAAAAATGGTTCTGCAACAGTCTTTTTGGTTTAAATTGCTCTCTACTACTCTGCTAGCTGTGCAGTCTTACACAGGCTGTTTAATCTGTCCACACTTTTCTCAACTATAAATGGAGGTCATTGCAATACCTTCCTTGGGAGGAATTATATCAAATGAGGTTAGCTTCTAAGAATTTTTAGCTATATTTGATTCTAAGAGCTGTGTTCAAGTTATCACAGATACATTAATGGCATAACTGAAAAATGTAAACAATATAATTTTAAATATTTGTATAATAGCTGAAGTTTATCAAGTGCTTATTATGTATCAAACATTGTATTAAGTCCTTCATTTGCAAATCTCATTTAATCCTCTCAATAACACAGTGTAGAAGATACAATTGTCCTTGGTCTACCCATGAGAAAAACTCAAGCTTAGTAAATTACATAGTCATACAAGTAAAAGAGTGCTCAGGTGGTGGTGAGCAGTTTTTATTGCAGAGTCTACACTTTTAATCACTCTGCTCTACTGCCTTGTATTCTAGAGACTTCTGCCTTCAGTCGTATCTAATTAAATTCAGCACCAGGTCTTCCGAAAACTCAACCTTTCCATCTTGAATCATTTTATGATCCATGTCAGATTTATATTAATTCTTTTCCAAGCTTGCCGGCACACTTTGAGCATGGTAACTATGTATTTTTTGAGTATGCAAACCCAGAAAGTCCGAGTGTTTTCAAACCACTGCTTATGATTCACCCCCACCCTTTTCTTTCAAAATTACGTACAAAGAATCAATCTAAGAGACTTGTTTATATTTAGGCCAGAATTCACCTAAAACCAGATAAAGTTTAGGTTGAAAGGTCTATAAGAGCCCTATATCAGCACATATATACACATGTACATGCACATACACCTTCATTTTCAAATATAAGAAAACGCCATTGTTTTCCATATATGGTGGATATCATGACATTTGCAATTGATACATTTCAATTCCCCAGTTTTCGTGGTGCAACACTCCACCACACTGGGGAAAGACATCTGTAGCTCATTGTCTAGGGTAATTCTCTTCTTTCAGAGCAAAAATTTTCAGCTATTTTAGACTATGTGCTCTTCATTTAGGAAGCAATTTATATTCATGCACTCATAGGCCTCATTCACGATTTTGGATTGATGGACTTAAGAAACCTAGCTTTTCATTAGTTCTGTTTGCAAGGCTAATTTTTATAGTATTTGATCATTTCACTTCCAGTTGCTCCTTTATCCAGGATGCTATGTCCCATGATGATTCTTTTGATAGAGCAATCTGTTATATGTACCTACTTACACAATGTGTCTATTCCCCCAATAATTAGAGCAGGTACTTAAGAAAGCAAGAAGGTTCATGTTCCTTGTGCTAATTATGTACGGAAAGTTCTCCAATGATCTCATTGGAATGTACGTCTTGGAACAGAAAGGATCAGGAGCTTAGTTGCTTGTATAACACCTATATTATTAGTTCCTAATTTGCACTGAATATATGTAAACTCTTTGCTCCATTTCTTAAGTATCCTATTATTTGCTTACTCTTTCAGCTGCTGTTATTAAATTCAAATTTGTCACAGGGTCTCTCAACATAATGACTATTTCTTTACCAAAAGCCAATGACCAATGATACAAATAAGGAAGGATTTGATAATAGATATGAATATAGATATATAGATATTCTTGATCTCTAAGTTCACATACATAATACATTTTTCTCTTATTAATAATTTTATTATCAAGAACATGTGTCAAAAACCTAACTATTTTGCTCTTTAAAGGCATGAATAAAATTTTCTTCTGAAGCAGTGGATTCTAATACATGAGAAGCCTTGGAAATAAAGAAGAGGGAATTTTTTGTAATGATTCTTACTAATAGAAATATTTGTGGTTACAATCTAACATCCTATATTTTAGTTGCTATACAATTAACATTTTGTCTTTTCTTCTACCTTCTGATATACTTATACACATGAGGATATGTAGGTTTCGTTGTACTAGGATGCTTAACACAATGTGTTTGTTGCAATTTTTAAGGGGAATTTTAAGATATTTTCCAGACTTTAGAAATAAGTGATAAGTGATTTTTTTCCTGGCTGCCAACAAACTTGTATTGGCCATTACGATGGTCCAGGAACTTTGCACATATGTAAGATCTCCTCATTTAATCCTCACAGAAACTTGTGAGGTACTTATTGATTCAGTATGGAAAATGAAACACGTACCAGGATGACCACAACTTAAGGCATAAATTGATCACTGTCATAAGCAAGGCACAGAGATATATAGCAATAGCTGTACAGAAGACAAAGTTTCCTTCTACCTGAAGACATTTTTTTAAAAGCTCCATTAAAGGGTAACATTAGGGTCAGAACTGAGGGGAAAAGGGTATTTCTAATTTTACTCTGAATTCTATGACTTCCTTTTCTCTTTAGCTGTGTCTTACTAGCATTGTTCCTGTGTTAGACAAGATAACAGTGATTCCTTGGCAAATGTAAAATGAAGATGAGGGTGTAAGAAAAATGGGAGAGACAGGACAGAGAAAATCTGAAGTACTTAGCGAGGACTACGAGTGAGAGGAAAGAGGAGTGTGAGTTTTTGTGAAAAAGAGATTGTGAAAGACGCTAAGAACCAAGATCTTATTCCTAATGAGTGAAAAATAAAAGGGTGAGGAAGTAGGGAAGTCCCTGTTTAATGCTCCGTTGCTACCACCACCCATTGACACCATCAAGGTGGTCTAGGTTATTGGCTACCTGACTTGACCTAACTAGTGTCAGAGGAGAACCTGTCTTCTGATACACGTACAGGACATTTGAGGCTCAGATTCTCATTACTCAAGAACTAATTAAGAAGATGAAATAAGAATTGCTTCCATTGTTGACGGTCTGGAAGTTCACTAATGTGAATACCTAGCATGCGAAGAATGGGGATGCAAAGGAGGAAAAGGCATTCGTTTTGACCGTGGCCAAGGAGACCTTACCCCGACAGCCATGATGAGTGATTTTGCTTGTCGATGAAGTAGTTTGTAAAACCATTCTGACTTGCACCGGGGCCAGCCTCGTTGATTCTCACTCACCACGCTCCTGGAAGAACTACCGCCAACATCCCCCACGGTGTGTAAGCATTGATTCATGAACATAAATTCACCACATACCCCATATTCAAATATTAAGGCTCCCTGTCCTCTAACAAAATCAAGGCAAACATCTTTTTGTCCATTCTTTCCCATAAGTTGTTGATACCAGTGTCTCATAAATGGATTCTCTAGAATCAGATGATTCAAACTATGGACTCTCAAACTGAGATGATTAATGAAATCGGTTCTCTTCAAGTGAGCTTATATTCCACTCTGCACAATGCCATAGTCTGTAAATGATCCTATGGACCCAAAACAATTTCTTAATAGCCTGGAAGAGTTCCTATAACTTTCCAATAAACGTCAGGAAAAACCACATGGGATAATGAAATAAATCCAAGTAATGATTTCTTAAACATCCTCTTTATATTAGAGATTTTTCTAGACTTAAGGGGATGCAATGATACCACTATAGGACTCTCAAGGAGTTTACAATCTAGTAAGAAAAATATGGGTAAATAATAAATACAGTGCTAGGCAATGGGACGTAAAAGACCTACTAAGAAAATGAATTCTGATAGGGTTGGCTCGGAGAAGGAGGAAACAATTGACATAGAACTTGAAGCATTAAACAGATTAGAATAGTAAAGAATTAGATGGAGGCAGAGATTGGATATAAAGTTTGCCCGAAATGGGGTAAATTAGGGTACTATTCATATGGTGAAGTTCTTAATAATTTGCTTTCAATTCGCTTTCAAGTATTTTGAAGAATTTATTTTAAATTACTTACAAGGTCTATTAATCTAGTGAACTCATCCTAGAAAAAGTGCTACATACCTCATTGCTGATTATCACTATGGTTATCTCTGAAGTCCTCCCCTTTGAGAATCTATGCACTGACACCAGCACCTAGTCCACGCTTTTAAACAATTTTGGAACTCTTTTTCTGAGATGGGCATTAGAACTGTCATTGTGCCCAAAATGACATTTAAGTTCACGAACGTGCCACCATGCACTTACATTGGCAGCACTGTACAAACAACTCAGCAAGATTTCATTACCTTGGCGAGCACTGATGGCCATTCCAGAAAAAGAGTTCCAAAATTGCTTTGAAAGGTGCACAGCTTCCAAAAGGGAGCACTTAAAAGGTGACCATTGTGATATTCAGCAATGAGGCATGTAGCACTTTTTCTAGAATGAGTTCACAAAATTAATTGTCCAACCTCATATTTCTATAGTTTTATTTTTATTAAGATCCATCAATATACATCACTACCAAAATACCGTATTTTCTGTAATACATAAAAAATAAAGCTAACTTGAATATCTTTCTTACTCATTTCTTCATCAATTTTACAACAGTTTTGCTTTTTCATTCATTTTATTCATTAGCATAGAGCATACTGAAATTATCAGAATCCCCAGATTAGTTTTATAATTGGAATTTAAGTAAAAATGTAATTGGCTATAAAATTCATAGACTCTTATTATGGCAATCATCTAGATTCTGTTGAACCCCAAATTTTAAGTCACTGCTAAGCACTGAAACTTATTTAAATTTGTTAAGAGGAGCATTATATGCAAGTGAGCATCTGAAGCAAAAATTATCTATAGTCTCCATAACCTTGGAAAATAAGACTACCATACAGTTCAGTAGGCTAATTTTCCTGTCTCTCAGTAAATCCAGCACAACATTGAAAGAGGTACGATTCTTAGTGAGAGATTCAAATGAAATAATCCCCTTCAGTTAGAAGCCACATTGTGTGAAAAAATTTATTGTTCTTGTTATTGTTTGCATAGTTTTCCTTAGTCGGTATATATGACATCACCTATGTTTAATTATGAAATGATCGTACTGGTTCTCAAAGACGAGCATGCATCAGAGTTAGCTGGAAGGCTGTTAAACTAGAATGTAGAATTCCACCCTCAGGAGGCCTGGCGTGGGGCTTGAGAATTTGCATTTCCAACAAATGACTATAATGCTAATACTACTGGTCTAGGGACCTCACTTTGAAAATGACTCTGTGTGTGTGTGTCTACACTTATACACACATATATAAACATACACACACATATACATATATGTAAATACCTAGTTTTTAAAAGAAATTTTTGGTTTTGAAGAGTGTTTTTTAAAGATACTTGGGTGCCTGTGTATCATTCAACCACCTATATTCTCTAACCAATCAGTCCTTTCTTAGTTTTTCAGTTGTGTTTACAATTACTTCTGTCCTACAGAGCTGTTTGGATGTGCAAAGGTGGCAAAACTAACTCTCAGCTACTGGGAAGCTTTAACTACTGAGGTCAAATTGTCGATAGAATCCTGCCTGGGTGGGTTTAATACCAGGGAGATAGAGACACAATTGGCATTTCAATAAGCTACTTCACTAAACTTTAATAACACAAATTCTGTTAACCTTGGAGTCCTAATTAAAACACAAATAAATAAGGAAATCCCTATTGTTAACTAAGCCCATTTTGCATATTTATTGCTCTCTCTTCTAATTTGTAAGGGCATGTCCCACTGAGTAATGAAATCTATTCTCTACTTACTAAGTCTTTGATTTTGCCTCTTCCACATGTTGTGTTATAATAAATGTAGATAACTGATATGATTTTCATAGCAGCTTAACTACATTTACGGAAAATATAAAAATGTTCTAAATAGTATTTGCTGTCTTTCTGTCATTTCTTTCTTAACTTTCTAATTTTTTTATATTGTTTATAATCTGTTTTCAGAATCCAAAAATTTTCACTTGTTTTTTACTCCACCAAAAGGAAAATCACATCTTATTTATTTAACTATTTAAAAAAGAAATACTGTATTTTGTTGGGTTAAGTAGCTCATTCTGTCTCCCAACTGTTTTAATTCAAAATTATCCCTCACACAATCATATACCTAAATAAAAGAAATAACCCTGAAAAAAGATAATACAGTGTAAACAAGCTAGGGCTGGGGAGTGTGGGATTAAAGAGCTTCAGAAACATGGGGACTATTTAACCATCAAGATGATCACAGAGTCATCCTCAGTTAACTTGGGAGACACTAGGGCTGACAACATATAAATATAAAATAAAAAACAAAATATAAAAATCAAGTTACCTATTTTCCCCTCTTATAAGAATATGTAAAGTTATGGTTAAAACTATATGTTTCACTTTAATTACTATAGCTATGATTTGTTTTTTTAGAGAGAGAACAGCCTCCGGTGACATGAATAAGCTAAAACGACATGCGGTGTTCAAATTTGAGGACTGTAAATTCTATTTATTCACTAAGTAATTATTAAGCAACTTCTGTGTGCCCAGTATTAGTGAAGGACATGCAGTTGTGCACATTCCTCCCTTGCTCGACCCAATGGGTAAGACATACTAATAAACAACTCAGAGCAATAGCATGTGTTGACAATGGGAACAGAGAAGCCCGTGGAGCTATGATAACAATGTATTGAGGGGACCTAGTCCTACTCACCATGTCTGGGTGTTCCTGCCAAATTTAAGGAAACCTAATTTAGAATTTAATTTAAATTATACGTGAAAAAAAAATCAGCCAACTTTCTATAGTTGGCAACAACTATAGTTGGCTTTTCCTTTGGCAATGACCACAGAGAAGAAATGTGTCCCTTTAACCTTTGAGGGAGTTCTTTTGGTTTTCAACAGAGAAGGGAAAGCTTCAGATCAGAACTAATTGTTCTGTGATTGATTAATACTTCCCCTCCTAGGATGATACGCATTGTACACACAACAGGAGGTAAGAGAGTCAATCAATTAGGGGAACAATTAGTTCCAGTTTCTACAATTTATTTGAGCTTGTAGATGAAATTGCCTGAAAATATTAAGAACATTAAAGATCAGTGATGAAACCTAAAGAAATACATTTGTATTCAAATTTTAGAGGTAGATGCTTAGTGGACACCACTTTTCTGCTGCTGGGCAATGTTAACACAGTAACAATTACAGTTTGGCAGTGATTAATAAATAGGCTGTCAAAACCAGTCACATTGTGTCCATGGTTTGGGAAAGCTGCTGATTTTCGCTTTGACACGATGTGGCTAAAGGGTTGCTGAAAAGCTCGATATTATTCATGAATTTACTAGATGAGACTCTGTGAGACTGCTTCTATAGGCCATAGGTTGGAAATTTGGGGAACCAAATATTTGAGGCAGCCTGTATCTACTATGGGCTCCATTCTTGATATTTATATTCAGAAAAATGCAGTATGTAGGAATATTCTAAGATGTATGAGACTGATGAACTTAAAACCAAGAAAACAAGAGTCCACTTGAAGTAAGAGAATTCAATGGGACCTAGACTTAGTTGCATTGCAATATCATGTTATAAAATTACATGAGACAGGGTATCAGGTGCACCAAGGGTAACAGCCTCGCTTTAGGTGAAATCAAAGTCATACCCCATGCGGAATAATCTGGAAGTCTGAGGCTAGCAAGAGTTTGAGGTCCCTCTGGCCCAAAAATGAAAAAGCAGAAAGAATGATCAAGAATATTGCATTGAAAACAGTGAAAAAAAGCAAAACAGTCAAGAACTTTAATACACATTCTATTTTTTTATATCAAGACATAAGGAGTTTGAAATTTGGAGATTAGCCTATACTTACTTAATTATCATCCAAGTTACTCAAGGTCGGACTGTAAATCCCCAGTTTCGCATACCTACTAGTTTGTCCAGATTTCAGTAAAGGCATAAATAAAGTACTGATGTTTACATGTGTGTATGTGTAATATGTAAAACCCCAACACTTTCTGAGAGTAATTGCTCTAGAGCTACTCAAATTTAAACCCTCAGAGAAGATTTATATTTGTAAAAGGTATTATTGTTACTTTTGTCAATAATTTCCTGCTGAAAAACTTTCTGATGGATACAGATA
This sequence comes from Lyroderma lyra, assembly GCA_004026885.1. Taxonomy (NCBI): domain Eukaryota; kingdom Metazoa; phylum Chordata; class Mammalia; order Chiroptera; family Megadermatidae; genus Lyroderma; species Lyroderma lyra. The sequence goes on from PVJL010001458.1 coordinate 58,939, forward strand.
AGGCAACTAAGAAATAAGGAATACAAATAAAGCAGCACTAGTACCCAGAAAAACATGGTAATAGTAACAAAATTAATTCTAAATATTGCATCTATTTCTAGACCAAAACAGAAAGAATTCCTCTCATCTCACACAAGTTTTTCTAACTTTTAAATAAAAATCTTGTAGGAAAATCTTGCAATTTAATTTTAGCAATTAGCTATGAAGAAAAGCAAACTGATATTCTCAGCTCCTTGTCTGTGGCATTTCAGTCGTTTTATCAACTTGCATGCTCTAATGAATTTTACTAATCCCGCTAGTCAATGAATAAATAAATCAGGACATGGGGTTAAAAATTCATCAATTACAAGAACAGTGGTAGAAAATCATTAATTCAAAAGTAACCCAGGCTACCAAAGTGATCTTGTCAGCATTGTTCTGCTATCTTATTAATATTCTAATTTCTGTTTTATTGTTCTTCATAGAGCAAAATGTCTCAACGTCAATCTCTGTGGTACTTTTGCTTCTAAACTTTCTAAAAGATATTGATTTGGCAGTAGCCAAGTATTTAAATATAAAGTTGATTTCATGCAGTATATAGAAAACAAGTTATTTTATTGATATAAATGGTTTATTTGTGGAATTACACTGAAAATTATTTTGAAACAGCATGCTCACTCTTTGGACAGTATTAGAATTTCATGCCTAAATCTAGTTGAATGTAACTTTTCTACAAGTTTTTGTCTTCTGCCGTCGTGTAAACACCTGTGGTTGGAAGCATTGGGGGGTAGGGGTGCAGATAAAAACTTCAGGAAACAAGATGTGCGTGTGAGAGATGACAGAGTGACCATGACAGAAGAAACTGCTACAGCTTTTCTCTTTCATTTCTACTTATAAAGAAAATAGTTAAATTTAAGGACAGTCATTTTCTTTCACTGTGGTTGGTAACAACTGAAGGCTTGGGCCTAAATTATATATGGAAAATATAATAAAACACAGAAAATGCCCTGACACCATGGAGATGGGCCACTTTAATAAGGGGAAGAGATTGGGAAGTTCAATTTGGTGGTTACAAAGTCATAGTTATGGGGATGTAGGGCATGACATGGAAATATAGTCAATAATGTTGTAATAACCAAGGGTGGCATCAGATAGGTACTAGATTTGTTGAGGTGAGGGGAGGAGGGCTGGAGGGGGTGGAAAAGGGACAGAAATCAAGGAGTACAAATTCATAGTCACAAAATAGTCTCAGGGATGCAAAGTGCAACACGGGGCCTACAGGTAATAACATTGTAATAACTACATGTGGTGTCAGATGCGAACCAGATATGTCGGAATCAGGACTTTGTAAGTTGTATAAATGTCTCATCACTATGCTGTACACCTGAAACCAATATAGTATTGTATGTCAAATGTAATTGAAAAATAAAAATAAATAAGAAAACAAAAGAAGGGGAAAGCATGCACAAATTTTTAGAACTGCAAACCTTGTAGGGCGACATTCTGAAATCAACGGACATTCCGATACTGATTTCCAGGCCTCCTTCACTGAGGAAGTACTTAACATCTTTCATCAGCACAGCCAAGAGAGGAGGCTCACAGGCCCGTAGAGACTCCAGCAGCTGTCGTCCAAGTTCCCTGATCTTCTTCAACCCCACACCCTTCTTAGGTCATCGGAAATGCTGTCTTCTCATTCAGAACCGTAGTCATGTCTGATACTGGGCTTCCATGAAGTGTAATCTCAATGAGCTGGTTTCTAAGAGACTTTGCTTTGAACACTCTCTGCAAAATGCTGGCTGGCTGTTATCATGAACAACAGCATGATTTTGCAGCTCCATGTTCCCCTCTTTCAACACTGAGTGCTCCAGATCCATTCTGTCTCTAGCAGCTGCCTCCTCTCTCTCCACTGTCAGCATTTTGTGATGAAAAAGATTTGGTAACAATGTGTGCCCAATTTAGACTCACTCAGGTTTTGAACCAGGCCTCCATTTTTACCGTTGAAATGCCCCCTCACCTCTCCAAATACCCATCTCTCCCAAATTGAACTTAATCTGAGATAACACGCCTAACTTGGAAAGTCTTCCAGAGCCTACTCATGACACCAGAGGAAAATCAAAAATCATGTACGAATTCACCTACATTTATGTGTTTCACTCCATCATAACAGAGAAATGCAATATTCATTTATACAAATATTATGAATATATATCCTAAACACTATCAAATCTCTACCTTATTGTAGTAGGCACTGCGATGCTGTGCTGAGTATTATTGCAAATACAAATATGAAGAAAACCTTATCCCAAAACTCAAGAGGCTCAGAGGCTGGTAGGCAAAATAGATACATAAGGAGAAAACCATGATATAATTCTAGAAATGCAGTAAGAATTCACCAAGTCCTTATCTTTTCCCTTTTCCAACATAAACGAGAGGCATCCTTTTAAATATTAAAGAAAAAGAGGGCATGACATGTTTTCATTAGAAGAACATACAGCCTGAACTTCTGTTCCTGATGGCTTATTAACCACAAGAGATTATCCTTCCTTCCAAAAGCTATTGAAATACCAGAAAAATACAAAGCTAAAGGCCTGAAGCACACAAAACTCTGGGCAATGCAAAGGTACCTTAACAAATCAGAAATTCTGGGATATTTCCAAGGAATAAAAAGCATTTAATAATAATTGATAAAGACACCAGATCTGAGAAAATTGCAACCTAGAAGTGCTTGGCAAAAATGTATTCCAGAGAGAGGTACCATTTTCCCTAGCTGGCCCTAAACATTCCACCAAACTCATCAGGACTTTTGCCTGGAGAGTAATTGCCTTGGAGTAATTTATTAATGGCTAACTGCCTACTCACAGCTGGGTCACTGGCTCTAATTTACACTGAGGTTATAAGAGCCACTCTAAAGCACTCCCAGTAATGGGGGGAGGATTGTGAGAAAGGTCAGGGCCAAAAGAGAAGCAAAACAGGGCACTCTGAATCTCAAAAGGGTGTGAAGAGGAAGAAGAGTAGGATCATCTCCTGTGCCAGAAAGCTAATACAGTCCACTGTCTTAATTGAGGTAATTCCTAGGCTGCCTACTGCTACCTGCCCAGGCATCTAGAAGGAATGTGTGCTCATCAATACACTCGGGCTCCCAGTCAATTCTTCCATTCAGAGAGGCCAACTGGAAAAAGAGACTTGCCCAATTTGGAAGACATCTATACCAGTCACTAATATCTATCAATGTAAGATCCAAACACAAATGTTCCTGGCTTCAGAGTCCATGATCTTATCTAGTACATAACTCATCGAGATACATATTGGCCCAGAGCATATAACTTAGTGTATAATGTACCCTGTCCCCAACCTATATCATAGTTCCATTTGTTAATGGAGATTTATTTGTAAGTCAAATAAATATCCAACTGGTAAACCATCAACCTGTATAAATAGTGACAAGTTTTAAAAAACAACCAAAGAAATGTATGTTGGAACCACAGTGTTACTACTCGTGTCAGCCAGTGGAGCCATGGAGTCATCCTTAGGTCTGTTCCACACTTTTTCTGATTCTCAGAACTTGTTCATTTCTGAAACCATGGGGCCTCTAGAAGCCTCACAGTTTTCAGGTCAGTGTTCTTACGGCTGTAGTGGAACCACCAGTGCTGGGAAAGGGTCATTTCCATGAACCACCGGGGTGTTGGGACTTCTAAATGGTTGACTACCTCTGAGTGTCCCGCAAAACCTTGCCAGAGCCAAAGAGCTTCAGAAATTCTAACTGGTTTTATATAGAATCCCCCAAAATTCCTTTGGTAGCAGCTGCCATTTTGTTTAAAAATGGGTAAATCTGCAAATGTATTTAGAACCTATTCCATAGAGGAAGATGAACACCCTCCATTCAAGAAACAGATTTTTTTTTCTGAGTCTAATTAATGTTGCTATGGGACCAGAAGGTGATGAGCTAGAAGAGGTAGACAGAAAAAGTTGTCCATAATCCAGGATTTGGCCTTCCAAGTGATAGGCTCACAAAATTGTTTGGAAAGCCATCTTTTGGTGTGACTCACATTAATGAATTCATGAGACCAATGGATTAACCATATTGCCACTATCTGTGAGGGCCTGGGCATGGCACCTCTCACCTGAGCATTCTCTTCTAGTAGAGAAATCCGCATGGCAAATAATAGTATTTAACCTCCACAAAACAGAGTAGGAGGCTCTTTTGGCACCCAACTCTATAAGAGAGAGATATTTGCTACAAGAAAAAATTATTATTATTACTGTAAACGTCACATTAAAATAATTAGCAGCTACCGGCTAATTGAGTGCCGGCTATATGCTTGTTAAGATATTCTCTAATTTTTTATAAGTGTAAAATTTGTGTATTGTATTTTTTTAACAGATGAGAAACCACTAGCTCAGAATGCAACAACACAATGCGCTCTTGTTTTCATAGCAAAGATGAGTGAGAACTGAGATCCCTCTCAAGTTGGCCATCCTAGAGCTCATACGTGCTCAGCAAGGGCCTTCTGTAACTGTGCCTCTCATACCTTGTAAAAGTCTCCTCTCCCCTTAATGTACTCCCTCCTTTTTTATACACCCTAATTGCTACATTTTATCATGAATTCTTCCCATAAGTATGTTATTATTTGTACCTTTGTAGCTTTAAACTTTCTAGTAGGGCTATGTTTGGTCTCTTTTTTTCTACTTCTATCCTTTAAAATTCTGTGATTGTTAAGGAATCTCTCATTTCAGTTTGATTTTATAATTTTACTTCATTAATTTGAGTAGTGCTTTACTAGCATTCTTTTTTTTTTTTAGCACAAAACTTTGACACAATCTTTTGTTTTCCCCTTATCGATTTTGTCTTTGCAAAACCTCTGGTTTCTAAAAACAGAATCTCAGTAAACAAGTAGAACTATATTGTCATATTTTTATTTCATCCTATATTTCACCTTCTATAATACAAGGTGGCTTTTAGTTGATTGAAATCATCACTCATATTTTATTCCTGTTATTAGTATATTTTTCTCTTAATAAATGTGTTAGTTTATCTGCAATGTGACATTCAACTATGAATTTGTAGTAGTGTGCCCTCACTCTGAAATGTCTCCTTAGCTGGTTGAATATGAATAGAAATTTAGCTATTGATATTACCTGTTTTAAGGAAAAGCACTTGCATATTGAGGGGCGTGGGAGAATAAAACCATTGGCTAAATGTAAACGTTTTCTCCCAATGAATGCATCACGGTTTATAACCAAACTGATGAAACAACCTCAAGGTTCTAATCGTCGATGATCTTGAACTACCCAGTAGGGAACACTGCAAATCTTCCTTATGTATATTGCTTTACAATAAGGTTGAGATCATTTATAATTAAGAATATTAAAAAGTTACAATAATATGGCATTTTGAGATCAAAAGTCATCTAAATTTTCCATGAGGAAACTGGGCACACTCCATACAAGTACTTTCAATCACCTTTCAGTTTTCTTTTAATATGTCATAATATCAAATTATTGATCTGTAATTTTGCAGCAAAGCCTAAAGAGATGAGAGGACTGTTTAAGGAATGACTTTATTTACATGAAAGTACCATGTTTGTAATTACTGAATATATACTAAAAAGACAATTTAGCTCTATATTGTTGGTAGTAAGCCAGCATGCCTATTTATGATGCAAATGAGAGGGTACTTACAAATTGTGCTTCTCAATGCATACTATCCACTGAACTCTTTCTTTGAGGATGTAAGAGGCCATCTTCAGTAGATTCATCAGTCTTATGATTATTGAGCCACTCGGCTAGAAATAGCATTAAGTCCAACTGTTGGCCATAGTTAAAGTTTTTAAAAAGTTACAAATAACAATTTTTATTAGAGAAATATTTCTCACAATGATGCCAAAGTGTGAGATGGTGACTCCATGATATTTTGTAGGAAATCTGTTCTTCAGCTCACTTCCTTACATGTATGACCTGGGTTTGTCAAGAGGAAGGACAAAAATTCTTCATGAATATATCCCTATCTATTACCAAAGATTGGATTGTTGGAGAGATAGAAAAGAAACTATTTCCAGTTAAGAGACAAAAGCAAAAAGGAGGAGAAACAAAAGAAAAGGAACAAAGAAAAACTTGGAGACTATGCCACATGATAGATGTAATAGAGTACCTGCCTTTCAAACATTTTTTCCAATCACTGGCTCCCCCTGATTCACTTCTAAAGTACTCCAAGTGGATCAGGGGGTCATAGCTGTACACTGCTTCCTCACTCACACACTTTGATTAATGATGGACACATTAGAAGGTAGGACATTCGATTTAAATACAAGGTACCTTACCTAAATCAGAAAATTACCTAAATCTTTTAGGTCTTAGATGAAAGATGAAACCAATTACAAAACCAATTTTCTTTTATTTTAAAATCAGTTCCACTCATATTTATCTAACACCAACGGATGCAAGGTAATGATCTTCACCGTAACTTACAGGATGTAAGGAAAATACAGCCCTGTTCTGAATAGGAGAAAATGCATTGAGTATTAAACTTATTGATACTTAAAAGCTAGGGGTCAAAGGCACACACATATAAGGGGTATTAGCAAGAATCCAAGTTGGCATAGGAGAAAAATAAGCCTATAGAAAAAGCAAATTTTATTTTTATTATGAGGAAATCAGATTATGAAGTATTTGCATACAATAGTTTTTGGCTGCGAACAGCAGCAAATGCAACACAAAATACATTAAACCGTAAGAAAAATGTATTATTTCCCATTGGGAGAATTCCCAGGCATGGTGTTCACAGTGTTGCTTAAGACAGCAGCTCAATGCCATCATGAGGGTGATGTAACTTCAGACTTTCAGCTCTGTCATCCATGAAGTATCAGCCTTCTCCCCCTCGTTTCTCATGAGCACACCATGACTACCAGCAGTCTCAGGGCTCAGACGCTAACACAACCACCACTAGCAGAAGAAGCGTCACTTCCTGTGCGTATATTCCTTAGAGTTAGAAAAACTTTTCAGAAGTGACCCAACAGACTTCCTCTTATATGATAGCAGGCCCACATTGGATCATGTGCCCTTGCCTGAATCAACAATTGGTGAAGAGAATGGGATTACCATAATGGATATATAGACTAATAAGATACACCTATGAGTGGGGGAGAAGGAGCAATAGTTGCCTAAAAACAAAAAAAAAATAGGGATTTTCTTAATCAAAGGAAGAAATAGCTGTTGAGTAAGCAACTGCCATGTGATTTCATGGATTAGTATTTTGTAAACTCTTAATTGTTCATTAATGTCTCCTGTCCCCAGAATAGTTCATTAGCAGCACACACACAATAGACAGTAGATGTCTGGAAGAAAAAGAAGTCAAATCACCACTTGTTATACTTTCTATCTGTTATGTTTAGCATATAAACTCTGTTCAGATACTCTAAATCTCAATGCTTTCTATGAGGTGTGATACCTCAGTACAATCGCCCATAATCATTTCTACTAGAGCATATATCACACTAGATTTTAACCATCTGTATGCATCCCTATGTCTACAGATGGTAAACGAAGTCCTTGAAAGTTATCCAAAGCACCCAGTAGCATGTTGGACACAATGTAGGCACACACTTATTCTTTCCTTCAACAATTATCTATTCATTTATTAGCAAGGCAGAATTCCATGGGCCCTGGGGCTAGCCAGTTGCAGCTCAAATCCTCACTCCAGCACTTACTAGCTGTGCAACCTTTGGCACGTTTTCTCATCTATAATAGGGAGATAATAGTATTGCCTGCCTCATGGGGTTTATTTTGTGAGCATTAAATGAGCCTGTATGTTTAAAGCTCTTATAAAAATGTCTACCTAATAGTATGGGCTTATTAAATGTTAACCATTTGTATTTACTAATATACGATTTCTAATGTGGACTGCAGAATTTTTCATCACACCACAATCAGAACCACATGTAGATCGATTTAAAAGCTTTGCTTCGCTGTGTGACAACCCAATGACAGTTCGAATACAGTTTGATAAAAGAGGGCTTTGAGTCACAAACTTAGATTTTCTCTCAAATGCCTGCAGCTCAGTAACAGCATGAGTTCAGAGCCGAGTTTCAGCAAGGCAGTGGAGAATGAGACTTCCAAATTATTTATCTTTTGCTTCTGGAGGAAACATTTTGAGTGCCAATTGGCTTGGTCCAGCCATGCTCCATCTCTTTAATAACTGCCAAAAATGTCTAGTTTCATCTTACTATACAAAAGTTAAAGAGAAGTAACCTCAATTAATATGTACAGAATGAGCATTGTTCCTGAAAACTTATTAAATTGATCCACGCAAGCTTTCAATTTCTTCTCTAGGTTTTTGTGTCTACCTTTTCTATCAAAAATAAAAAAGAAGAGAGCATGACCCTTACTGTACCATTTCTGAAACACTACAAAATACACTTGAAGTCTTTTATAATTCATTTGAAAAAGCTATTTTCATATCTTTTCTTGATCATGACCCTGCCATTCTTACTTAAATCTTAGAGGCCCTTTATAGACATTAAAGTTATTTATAAGTGGCACTTTTCAAATAAATGACAATTTTTCAAACTGCCATGATAAAATATTTCATTAATAGAAAAATGGGTGTCCAATAAATAATTAGAAAAACAATTAAATTTGTGAACTCAATTATTAAATGCTTTTAGAATATTATAATTTTCAAGATTTGTTTCCCTACTGTAGGTGGGAAATTTTCAATTTTGTATAAGACTTCTTGATTTTCTATATCATTATTACAGTAATTCAGTACTTGGGTTTTGATTTGCAAATGGTTTATTTTTGTTCTTTTATTCTCTATATTATAGGTCTGAGAGGGGAAAATGAAGTAACAATAAATATAGTTCTCATTCGGCTCATGGATTTATTTTTATTTTAGCTATTACTTGTGAAATTTTTATGGACTACAATTGCTAAACCCACCTTTCACCTCTGGCCATTTTATTGGCTCTGTTGCTGGAAGTCAGCTCTTTTCTGCCATAACAGGGACCCCATAATCTCTGGCTTCCTTCTTTCTTCTTTCAAGGAAAAGTATCTTAACTGGGGAGAAAATCCACCTCGAGCCTGACATTCAAACACCTGCAGACTTGTGGAATTTGGTGAGAATGGTGCTACACTTCACTTCCTGCCTAAGCATCTCGGGCTTGTTGGAAAGAATTTGAATGAAACTTTTGAAGATAGCTCATTTTCCTTCCACAGGCCTCTCCAAGTGGGTGTCACAGGCCAGATTCTCTGGGAAACAGCTCTGAGTCAGAGGCAGCTTACTGGGGTACACATTCTATGTAAGGGAGCAGAGGAAGCTAGTTTGGGCACAGGAGTTGCTAAACTGAGATGTTGATACCACGGGCTTTAACTGAGTCAACAAGATTATTCAGAAATGAGCCAAACTAAGGCCAAGGGCCTGGCCTTTCTATCGGCCTCTACCAGTCATTGGATGTGAGATGTCCCTGGAGAAGTGAGTTTCACCTCGGGCAAAGGTGATTCTTTAGAAAGATTCCTCATCTGTGAGTTAGCACGCAGCACTCTGATACCCAAAGCCTCGTTCCTGAAAGGAAGCTAAGTTGCCTATGGTGTCTTACGGTTTCCACTTACACCTACTGAAAACCAAAGGAAATTCCGAGGGAATCACATCACTGCTTTCTGCCCTCCACCTTGCAAATGCAGTCTAGCTAAGCTGACCAGATGTGCCGTTTTAAACGGGACAGAAAACAATTGTACTGTGTCAAACGGTACGTCTAGTCAGCCTACTGACACCTTGAATTTAGCCCAGTGAGACGAGGCTGACCAGATGTCCCGTTTGAAATGGGACAGTGCTGTTTGTTGTTTTCTATTCAGTTTAAAGCAGGATGTCTGGTCAGTCTAATTCTAGCACATTCTGTGATATCTCTCACACTCTTTATAAAAGTTACTCAAAGAGTTGGGGGCATTTCTGCATTAGAATATTTTTTAGTAGTAATTTTTTTCAGTATTTCTTTGACCTTCTCCTGGTTGCTCTTTAATTTTGTATGCTATTATTAAAACTACAATACTTAAATAGAGATGGAAATAGTGCTTTCTCCAAAAATCATTACGTTTATGCAGTATGGTAGACTATGTTGCTATATAATCTGAGAAATCTTTATCAATTTGTACACCTGGAGACAGACATAGTGAAAGTCCTACTAAGTAGAATAAATATAAGGGACAGAAAGAAGTTGTCATGGCAACCAAAAGTCTGACTGTCACTGTATACAACAAAAGTATCAACCCTTAAAACACCTTAATAATTTTTTTCTGTATCTTTTAATCAGTGGCCATTTTGCATATTTTATTTGCTAAACAGGTAGCTGAATCACTCTTTCTTGCAATTTAGCTTTTTACATTACATTTTAAAGTAATTTTTTGAAAACCTGGCATTAGGAAATTAAACTCTTTTTGCAAGATCTAGTTTTCTCAAGAGCAAAACAGTTTTAAAGATTTTTCTTTGGGTACTTTAAAATGATTTAGGAAAGAGAACTCAAAAAAAAACTAAAATAAAACATAACGCCCCCCCCCAAAAAAATAATAATAATAATTTAGGTCTATAATACATTGACAACATAAAGATATGGAGGAAAAGTCACCATTCTCCTATGAGGTTAACTTTCCAAGTGTAACTTACCAATCTCTTGATACAAAAGATTTTATTTAGAGAATTTTGACATACATTACGTAATACTTCATAACCTGTATTTTCCATCTAACACTCTACTGTATTTCTGGGTTTGCAAATATTTACCTCTAAGATAATTTTAATAATATCATTTTATAAAATACCATAATTTAAGAAGTTTCTCTGTTATGTAGTGATTGACCTTCTAATATTATAAATAAGTTACTATTAACATATTTATATTAAATATACCCAAGGTTAATTCTCTGTCATGAATTTTTAGAAGAATGAGAACATCTGTAGCTTCCAAGATGTTCTATTACTTTGGCCCCTGTAAAAAACTTTTCTAATCTATAATCTTTCCCAGTTCCCCAGTTGTTTGTACCCTCCTCTTCATACCATATTTCGCCACATTTAAACATTAATACATATTATCTCATTGTCGTTTTAACAGTCCAGTTCTTTGACTACTGGTGAAATTACACTTTTTTCTTTTTTTTTTTTTTTTTTGGTCAGGAGGGATTTGTATTTCTTTCTTTGAGAACTGTTTGCTCGTGTCCTTTGCACTAAACTTTCTTTTAGAAGGGCATTTATTTTTCTCTTCAATACTATTTCTCTTGGCATATTCCAGGATACTAAATTCCACTTTAACCAAATGACTATACCTCTAAAACTAAGTTATCTGTTTCCTATTAGTAAAATGACGTGTGTTTTTCATTTATTGGTAATCCAATTCAAAAGAAAATCATAAATGCCTTCCTAGCATTGATTTTACTGTTTAATAATACTTAAATGGTATTATTAGAGTAAGTTCACAGAAGGAATCTTGGATGAGGCTAAATCTGTTAGGGCAAATCACTTAACCTCTCCACATCCCAATTTCTTCTGTAAAATAAGACAGAATTACTTTCCAAGGTTGTAATGGTAACTGAGAATATTATACTTAAATATCAGTGACAGCATTTTGGCACATAGTAGGTTCTTAATAAGTGACATCTTTAGTTTTTATTAGCCCCATTAGTAGTATAGTTTCTTAGCATGTCCCTTATTATAGTGGTTTTCCAAACCACAGGTCTCAAATCATTAGTGGATTATGAAACTAATATATACAATTTAGAGGTACAACTAGAAAGTTTTTAGTAAAAAAGAGTAAGATTGAATATATCAAAGTAATTTACACAAAGGAAGGGCAACCTACTGTATGTGAAACTCTCATTCTGTATATAACATATAGGTAGAGAGAGTTTTATAATGGACCACAATATAAAATGTATTTCTTAAAGGTAGCAGCTTAAATTTGGGGGTTATATTTTTGGTACATATATACTGTGTGCCAAAAATTTTGGAGGAGTTAAAAACTCCTTCAAAAAACCAATTGGATTAGGTACTTGTTTCATAGTGTGCCAGCTCCTTATCCTACAGTGTCTATGACACGTAGGTTCGAATTACTGCCCTATGACTTTGAACCAGTTGCATAACCTCTGTGCATCTCAGTTTCCTCACCTGTAAAACACGGGTAAGTATACTTGTCTCAGAGGAGTGATATGAGAACTATATGATTTCGTGTATCTAAATCGCATGTTAGGTACTCAGTAACGGTGGGCTGTTAATTGCATCAAGACTCAAGTGTAAAACAAAGTTTTTCTGAGTAAGTGAACCATGCCACATGCACTAAAGTACATAGAAAATAAAGTCATCACCTTAGTCAGGACTGAATAGTTAGCTAGTTTTTCTATCTACAATATGATGCTTCTTGATAACCTCCTTACATCCATAAGAATGAATTTTCAAGAGCCATGTAACTATTCTTAGTTTTGCTGTTTACAGACAGTATCTTCCAAAATATAAAGGAATAAAAATAAAATAGTAAGTAGTCTTTCATTGCCAGTCTATTAGATCCTAAATTACCCATTATATTTTATATTTTATGAAATAATTTTTTAAACAATTTCACGGTGGTAAACATTAAGTGCAAGGAGCACATCTATATATTTCTTACAATCTTTTGAGGTTTTTTAATCAGAAATGATAGGGGTAATCTCATTAGCTAATAAGAGTTGAAATGTTATAACTTTTATTTTTTTACATAAGACATCTTCCAAGTATACATTACATCTGAAAGGACTGTTTTGGAAAATGATAAAAACATTCTTTGCTTCCCTAAAAAAAAAAAAAAAAAAAGTAAATAGCTAGTGTATTTATTAAATGTTGATTCTATTCAACCAGTGTTTTGTTTTTCCTTTTGATCATTCAACTTCCATGTGGAAATATTTTATATTCCAAATAACCTGGGATAATATGAAAACACTTAACAACCCAGGTAGCAAAGGACCCAGCCATCTGTGTGCACCTAAACTGCAAACAATGTGTAGTCACATGGAGGTAGCAGTGAAACACCAGTCTGGATGGCCAGGAGCCATGTCCCACTTCCAGAACGTGACAAAAATTGAGCTCAAACACAATTTTTAGTTCGGCAGTATGCTCTTAATTTAATGATGGCACTGTCGTAGTTAGCTATTTGTATCTAACACATCATTTCCTTTAAATCCTGTAGTAAACCGTAATTCTTCAAACATCTCCAACTATCCTGTGGCGATAAGTAATAATGCCTGTAATATCTGGTGATTCTTATAACAGAGGAACAATTTCATTTTTGAATACATACATACTAATATTTCATACATATGTATGGGTTTATGTGTATCATTTTAGGCTTGCCGATTCACATGAAATATAAAAGTTAAGGTATCCTCAGTATCAATAGTTTCACGTAAGTTATGTCAACAGTGCGGATAGTACTTCATGTTTTTGCAGGAGACAGAAGCCAAACAGAATCAGAGTATCAGGGAAAGCTTCTGGGAAGTGACCTTGAATTAGAAAAAAAATAGAATTTTTTTCACAATCTGGAAAATTCTGGGCTGCCAAGTGTTATGAGAGAGGGAGGAATTGGTTAATGGATTAATTGACTCATCAATAGATGGAACAAACTTACGTGCTAGAGTGCTAAGTTGTTTGCATAGATGATCTCATTTCATACTTATTAAAACCTTATGTATTTGGTATGATTATTTTCATTTTACAAATGAAGCAACTAAAGAACAGAGATATGAACCCCTATCTGTCTGATTCTACCCTTTAGGATAATATTAAGTAGCTACTTGCAGAAAATTAAAAGCAGAAAAAGGAGAAATGTTATAAAATAAAAATTGATTACTTATGTACTCATAGGAGCTTCAGCCATCATCATCTATCCAGAAGATCCATAATCTCTGGATTTTGATTAAGATTTTAAGAATAACCTCAATGTTAGAAAATATTCCTTTTTCAACTGTACTCTCACTAAACAGATCGGCATGTATGATTAATTCCCAAAGAGTTTGGCTTCTATAAAAAGCCTTTATCTATTTGCCGGATATCTCTATTACCTTGCAAATCGAAAGGGCTTCATGAGTCCATCAACTTTCCTGCTGAGACCGAAGTTTCTTATGCCTAGGCTTGTTTGTATTTATGTATTTCTGCCCAAAATCAAGTTTACTCTCTCCCAGCACAGCCTGAAGTCTTAAGTCACACAAGAAAATTATTGAAGTCCAGAAAATGTTTACATTGGAGAAGATGCCTTCAATTGTACCCTTGTGGAATACAAATACTTCCCTTATGTTTACAGAGCACTTTACCTGCAGTAAGAAAAATCTTGGTAGGGCAGGTTTCAGTTCTTCGTATTTCAAAAGGCAGATAAATTGAAGTAAATACCTTGTCAAAACTTATTTAGCTAGTGGAGAGAACTAGAGTTCATGTCTTCTATATAGAAAGCTAAGTTGTAGTTTATTGACTATCTTAAGGATTGTTTTATTTAACATTTTGGAGATAAACACTTAAAATAATTGAAAGAATTCATTTAATAAATTCAATTATATATTCATAATAAATAAATGAAGTAGACAAGTCATGTTTCACCATCAGTGCCTTGGTATATACAGTCAATCATGCCACATGTACAGTGGCTTCAAAAATTCACCCAGCAAGACAACTAAATTATTGAGCAGAGTACTGTTTATAGTAAATGTTAAAAAAAATGACTGGGAGGAAAACATACCATCAATAAATGAGATTCAAGAACTAATTTCTGAATCATGTTCATAACATCTTAGAGTATCAATTTTGTAACCCTATTCTTTCTAGCCATTTTAAAATTCACTAATATTTTGAATGTATGCTATTATTTATCTACATTTGCAATATAGTTGATCTTTTTCTTTTGGTGAATACAAAATGTTCTGAGTATAGAGCGTGTATATTGTCAGCAGTTGTTTCATACAAATTTAGATTACACAGGTAAATCGACACGGCACACAACTGCCTGTATAAATAACTAATAGATTTAACAGTTTCCATGGTATTGTTGGGAGAGAATGCTTTCAGTAAGTATGTCTGCGCTCACCTTCTGGGGGAGACTCCCCCTATGATCCCATCAATATTTCATGAACCAACATAAAGTAACATGCTAATGACAGACTATTTGCCCAGTGAGCAGGTGCACTCTCTGATGTTTTTTCATCTTCAGTATATCTTTGATGTGGGATCAGTTAAGCCATTTTGAATTATTCTTTTTTCGCTTTCCTCCCCTAACAGTTGCACCTGAACCTAAAATGGTGAGTGAGAGTCACCATGAGGCACTGGCAGCCCCGCCAGTCACCACCATGGCGACTGTCCTACCACATAATGCCACAGAGCCAGCCAGCCCTGGGGAAGGGAAGGAAGATGCCTTTTCTAAGCTGAAGGACAAGTTCATGAATGAGCTACATAAAATTCCACGTGAGTACTATATTTTGTTTCTTGAGTAAAAGTTAAATGGTTGAAAATCACCTTACCCATTGGACAGAAAGCAGAATTCCTCTTAACATACTATATGTATATATATATCTCATATACATATCATATATATTATTTGTCATATATATATGACATATATGATTCTTTATTATTGGAAGGCTAGTGTAGTATTCTTGGAAATGGAATACTCTTATTAAGTCTTTAAATATACTTTATTAATGAAAACCCAGTTTATAAAAATAGTATCTTGTGTTTAATGTAAGTGGGTCCCTTTTTTATCTTCTTTAGGGTCTGTTTCTCTCAATATTAATATTTATGGGTTGTGCTATATTTTAGATTTGTATTCATGAAACTATTCCATTGTAAAAATTATTCCTAAGCCATAGCTAAAATGCATTTCCCCAATTACAAGTTTGAGCTTTATTCAATTGTTAACATTTCAAAATATTTTGCACCGTTTTAAAATGTTTTCCTTGCTGTCGCAGAAAATAAAAAATAATTTGTACCTAAGTTTATTTGTATGGGTGTAGCACTCCGTCCAACCAGTGGCATTTCATTTAAATTTTAATCTACAGGTTGGTTCTTTTTCTTTGGATTTCAACATTTCCTTTGTACTAAACACTTTTCTGGATGCTAGAAAATAGGTCTTGATTTGGCCCTCACAAAGTTTATATTCTAGTGAGGAAAAGAAGTCCTAAATCAATAAAGAATCAAATATGTATGGTACCCCATGCAGTGATAGATGATACAAGGAAACCTAAAGGAGCGCGTGTGGGATAGGAAAGTGGGTGGAGAGTAAAGGGTTCCTATCATTTAGAATGATGAGAGCTGGTTTTCTCTGCACAGAAACCTTGAGAAGGTAGGGGAAGAAGTTATAAAAAACCTGGCAAATACGGGCAAAGGCCCGTAAGCAAGCATCTGCCTAGAACAGCAAGGAGCTCCATGGGCCCCCAGGACAATGAACAAGGTAGAGAGGGGTAGAAGGTGAATCTGGATTGTAGCAGAGGCCACATCATCTGGAGCCGTGGTTCCCAACCTTTTCCACTTGTGTACCCCTTTGAAGCCCAAGATAAATTGCACCCCTTGTTTTTAAAACAGCTGTTTTTAAATACTGCCACTGTAGGTCAGGGCCCATCTTCATGTAAAATAGTGAAAATGAGGTCATAAGTTAGAAAAGAAAAATTGCTACACTCAAAGTACAAACCAGACTTAATTTTACAGTATTCGTAACAGTTAAATATTGATCATGATGATCAAGTATTTAAACATTAAATAAAAAAACTACTGGGGGAGTGGGTTCCGTGGTGGTGTAGTGGCTAGGCTTCAGTGCTCTCAACACCATGGCCTGGGTTCAATTCCCAGCCAGGGAACTACCAAAAAAAGAAGAAGAAGAAACTACTAGAAAAGAATCACAATTAAAGCCAATGCACTTACTTTTTCTCAGTAACTAAACTGATCAAACAGTCTGGCTATGGATGTATTTATATGTTTGAGGAAGTTTGAGGAAGTTCTAGAAAGATCCCAAATGTATTGTTCTGAAACTGTGCGTAGTGACTGGTAGAAGAGTTGTTTGGGGGCGGGGTTCATAGCCACGCCCTCAGCAATCATCGCTAATATGATCTAATTTTGAAATGTCCCCATTAATGCTGATTCAAATTTAACTTTTATTGTTTCATAATAATGCTTTGTATTTTTTTACTTTGTTTTTTTGCCATTACTGATTATTTTTTGTGTACCCCTCAATGGCCCAGCACATACCCCCAGGGGTATATGTACCACTACTTGGGACCAATGATCTGGGGCATTGTGGATTGCTCTAAGGAACTTGGATTTTACTCTGAGTAAAAGAAAACACCTTTGGAGAGATTTAAGCAGAGGTGTCCCAGGATTTGACTTAAGTTTTTCTTTAAAATCACTCTTGATATTATATAAAATGTACTTGGAGGGGTATGGGCAGAAGATAAAGCTGTAATAGCTGTTGGAATAATCCACGTGAGAGATTTACAAAATTTGTAAGAGAATTATTCTGTAAGGACAATGAGAAACTAAATGAAAAAATACAAGGAATCAACTTCTTATCCCTCAAGTAATAGCAACTTGTTGATCTCTCTGCCTACTTTTAACAAATTCATGTTCATCTGAGAGTCACACTTAGCACAGTGGTCAGTAATTACCATTCTCAGGAAGAAGATCCATAACCTAGTGGAGATGGACATAGTCCAGAAATAAAACCGTGGGATAGAAAGCACAGGCTCCCAGATCTCTTCCTTGCTCTGCTACTGAGCTGATAGACTGACCTGCTTTTTTATATCATTTTGAGCTCATAACAACGTGGTGGAAATGAGATGCCTCTATTAATATCATGGGGCAAACTCTCACCTGAATATTTTGTCAACTGTTTGCTTTAAAAGTGTTATAGGGTAGCAGAGAAAGTAATGAATAACAACAAACCAAATGCATATGTTTTTGCCTCGTCTTTGATGCCATCCGTCTCCTTCTGTGTAAGAACAGACAGTATGAGAGGCGTGGCGACATTGAAAACCATGGCACTGAATGTTCCCCAGGTATCCACGTAATGCCTTCTCTTACCTACTTTAGGCCTTTGCTCAAATGTTATCTTGTTAGCTAGAACTTTCCCAACGATGCTATTTAAAATTCCAACCCATTTATCCTGCCCCATCTTTGCCACCATTTCCTCTCCTCCCCCCTGCTTTTGCTCACCATGATTACTAAGCACCATTTGTAATACTATGTATTTTATTAATGGTTTTTAAATATTTTGTCTCCTTTCAAAATAATGTAAACTCTGTGAGGGCAAAAAGGTAGATTTGTTCCATGCATAATTATGTCTCTGGTGGTGCCTGGGATATAATTATATGTGAGGGACTCAATATCTATTTGTTGAATGAATGAAAGATTGAATGAATGTCAATTTAACTTATGAGGGTGGGCTGATAAATTGTGCCTCCATTGTAATATATCTATTTTTACATCAGACCTATCTGGATATAACTGGTTCTGTGCAGTCACATGGTGTCTCCCCTCTGTCATTCTTGACCTTGCACACACAGATGCTTACATTTTTCACCCAGTGCACATCAAAATGGAAGAGTTTGGTTCACACAGCGTGCTGTTACTAAATTCTTAGCAGCAGATAAAGTTCTACCAAATGAAATTCACAGACGAATGCAAGTCGTTTGTGGTGGTCAGTGTGCTGATGTGAGGACAGTCAGACGCTGGGTGAGACGGTTCATTTGTGATGAAGAGGTGACGTCTGCAGTGAGGAAATGGTTTCAAGAAGAAAACACTGATTTTTTTTAAGGACGGATTTCAAAAACTAGTTCAGTGTTAGCAGAAGTATATTGAAGTATATGGTGATTTTTAGAAAACTATGCAGTTCGGAAAGTAAATGATGTAGGTATATTTTTTTATTTCATTACAATATCTTTTTCTGTTTGTTTTTTATGTAAGTGGAGGCAAAATTCATCAACCTGCCCTCCTATATCCTGAGCCATCCCCCCTTAAACTTTGAGACTCTTAAGGTGTGAAAAATGAAAGAATATTAAAAATTAATTTCTAATACTAAAGAAAACATCTCTTCAGTGCTCGACTGTGCCATTCACATTGGAAAAGCAAATTGGTGCATGTTGATAGTGACTACCATGTTTTCATCTTTGCCAGTTAGAGCCAAGTATTACTTTATATTTTCCTGCCTGTTCAGCAGTCGAAAAACAGTCAGCTGGAAAAAAATGATCTATGAAAACCTCCCTTCTTTCTTTTCTTTTGTCTTCCCTCATTTCATTCCTTCCCAAGTCACTGTCCCATTCCTGCATCCCCCAAAATAACAGAGTGCCAGAGGACCTGGTTAACATCTCCAGTAATATTATGCTGCTCACTCTTTTCTTGACTTAATAGGAGAAAGGAAATGAAATACTACAATTTTTAAATGGTATGGTAAATAAGTGTTAGGAAAAACTGTGTCATAAATACAACCATGCACTTTTATTAAAAATATGTAACTGAATTTTTCACACTTTCATTTCTAATCCATTACAATTTTTACGGCCTGTGTAATTGACATTTCTAATGGGATTTATACACAGGGAGCAACACTGAACAAACAAAAAAAAACCCTAAAACCAAATTCCTTTAGGAGTCTATGTTATATAAAGGTTATCACTTTTGACTTGGCCTAATACAGTATGACGCTAATGACAGGTAACAAATTAGAATATTAATCGATTTCAGACTCTGAACTAAATCTTGGCTATGTGGCAGATGTGTATTTTGCAAAATTGATAGCAAACAGCTTCAGTCTGTCACTTGAAATTCCCACTTGTGAGGAGAGCGGTGTCACAGGGAGCGTGCATGTCATTAGTTGGGTAATCTGCACAGGCCAGCACAGAACATATTCAAACCCAATTGCCTGATGATATCATCCATAACACCATGGGGCTTAAAAAAAAAAAGGAAAAGGAAATGGTAAATGCAGAGCATTTTTATCTTCCAGTTCATTCTGTACACTGTTATCTAAATGACGCAGACAAGCTTTCTCGGAATGTTTCTTTATTTTGCAACTTCGATTTTAATATGACTAGGGCCATGGTTGGTTTGTAAAGCATGAACTCATGTCATCCAAATAGCTGTGATTAAGGTTTTGATATTTATGAGTTTCCTGAAGTAGAGTGCAAAGTAGAGTGCACCTTTCCTGAAGCATAGTAGAAAACCAGAGAGCCAGAGCCTGATTCTTAGTCTGGAATCAGAGCAGGTGGACTACTAAGGCTAGTTGTGGAATTCATGCAGAAACGCGATGGATGGGGTACAGTTTAACATAGGGATTAAACCCACCAACTCTGGTCCCGGCCTACATGGGTTCAAATCTTAGCCCTTCTGCATGCTAGCTCTGTGACCTTGGGAGTGTTACTTAATTTTTCTGTGTATCGGTTTCTTCCTGTATAAAATGGGGATGAAAATAATATCTGCATCACAGGCCTGAGGTGTAAAAGCATCAATGCGTATAAAGTGCTCAGCAGAATGTCTGGCACAACAGAAGCCTTCTATAAATGGTAGCTGTTATTAAACTCAAGCTGTCGTTTTTAACAAGTCTACTTCTATTTTATAAAAGCCCTCTATTCGGGTCAGACACCCAAATGAAGAAAATTCCAGAAACTTTGCAGTCATATATATATATGCATCGCTTTTTAAAAACCCACTCCAACAACGCCTGTTCTAGAAAAAATGAATTTCTTCTTGGTGTTTCCTTTTCCCATCATCTCCTCTAATTTTCCCTTTGAGAAAAGGACAAACTTCCTGCCGTTGCCTTTTCCTACTGCCTCGTTCCTCTCGGCCCGACACACAGGGCGCGCCCAGGAGAGGTCAGCACCCCTCTCCCGCCCTCTCGCGCCCTCTCGCGCCCTCTTGCGCCCTCTTGCGCCCTCTTGCGCCCTGTCCTGCCCTTGCCTCACCGCCACCCGCCTCCTGCTCCGGTCCTCCCTCACGTCTGCACCGAAGGCCACAGGGTCTCCGCCTTCCTGACACCCCTCCACGGCTCCACCCCTTCCACGCAGACGCCCGTCCTGCAGGTGCCACTGGACCTGCCATCGCGGAGCCGTCAGGTACTTCTGGGTGCCGCTCAGCGATGAGGGTCGCCATCACCCCTCACTCAGCCTGCTGCTTCCGCACTGGGAGCGCGTCGGCCACCGCCGTGCCAAACCCTTCATCTCCAGGACCCCACTCTGAGGTCCTCCCGTTCCCTCCTTTCCCCCTTACTGTCTTCCATGGACGCGTCCCCTTTTGCACCGTCTTGTTGTCCCTTAGGCGGGAGAGGTCCTTATTTCCAGGGTGCCTGTTCAGTCCTGTTTCATTCTTACCCTGCCCGCTCTCCCTGGGTGCTTCCATTCACCTCCCCATTCTGTTAAGCATCATCACTACCATCCTTGTGGCCCTGACGATTGTCTCCTCCGGGTCTGTGTCTGCATTCCTTTAAGTCCCTTGAGTCTCCTGACCCGCCCCTCAAACCCCAAGCCAGCACCCCCACACTTCCGTCCTTCCCTCTCTTCCTGGACTCCCTTCCGCCTTAACCCTGACACCTTCTTCTCATTCATTCAAGAACCAGTTCGCATGTTCCCACGTGGATGAGAAGTTCCCTCGTGGCCTAAAGCAGAATTATTTGAGTCTTCCTCCAGCCTTTCAGAGCCCTTCATTAAGGATCTTGGTTATCTGGTTTCTGTTGTTTTTGCCTGGTTTTGCCTGTCTTTCTCAGTGCAAGGTAAGTTCCTCAGAGGGAAGAGCAATTCCTCACACATCTGTGTACGTCCCATACTTTGGAAGTGTCGGACGTCATAGTAGAAACTACATAGATACGACCATATTACAAATATTAATATTATACCAAACACAGTGACTCTTGTGCCATACTTGTAGAAACTGATCTAGAAAGCATTAGTTTTCACACCTTTCAAAAAAGAAACAAACAAACAAACAAACCTATATAAAGCAAATCAGAGCTGCTGAGGTGAGTTAAGTGTCTCTCACTCACCATCTCTGGATACTCACATCAACAACGCTAACGTCACCAGTTTGAAAGCTGTCACATGAAGAGTTCTCACGTAGTAACAGCTAGTGAAACCCAACCACCAGCAGGGATGCAGTTAGTTACATATGACACAAACAGATATTCATTGATAAACCAAAATGCAGTCCAATAGCTTTGTTTTCCATCCTGGAGCTACAGAATAAACATTCTGTACTTGTCTATCATGTCATTCTATATGTCAATAATGTTAATTCAAGAAGATAACTTTAAGAAATACACGAAGAGAACCATTAGGAACATACAGTGATTCAAAGCATGTGGGTAACAATAAGGACTGTAATGATCGCCACTATTTCTTGAGTACCTAGCATGGAAATGCGTGCTGTGCATTCTGAGAAATCGGTCTCCATTCTGCCTTGTAAAAACTCTACTCGATGACAACAGCTATTACCCCATTTTCAGACAAGAAAGCTGAGGCTTAGTGTAGTAAGGAAGGTACACAGGGTGCAGGTTGTAGGTGCAGGTGCATATCAGAAGTTTTAACAGTTTTCTAATTGTGCCTGAGTAGAATGTCACAGAGGCTGCAAATGACCTCCACCGAAATCCTCATCACCCCTGACTGGAAGCAGTAAGCTCTGTGTGTCTCTTCAGAGATACTGGTTGATGTTTCATATTCATCTTTGATATTTGTTTTAAATGACAGAATACTCAGAACACATATTTAATACTAATTCATTTTCTCATTGTATTATCTGGCTTTAAAGACAAGCGCTTGTTTTTATTCACTTTATGTTTTTGCATTTCTTTGAGGCACTCACTTAGCCTGGTAGAATGTCATGTGAAGAGCCCATTACTACCTAAGCACTAACAGTTACATTTGTTTCATTGTATAAATGAACTCTGTGTATGACTCAGCTTCAGCTATCATCAGTTTCAATTCTTCCCACTTCAGAAAAGCAGTGGCTAAAATGTGAAGTGGTATTATTCACTGTTAACCTCTACTAAACTGAAATAGCTCTAAGAAAAGAGTTAACAATACTGATGTACTGTTTTCAGAGCAATCACTTTGCAATATTGAATGACTTCATCAATACAATGTTGAATTGCATTTGGGACAAGGCTACAGATATAAGCGTACAATTCATCACAGCACAATGTAATAATTCATGCCTACATTTGATGAACATTTACTCCATTTTATTTTAGTTTATGTCATCTTTTTGTTTAATTCTGATTTAAACTATAGAAAATGTATGTATGTGAATACTGTGTATTAAGAGTCACCATTGAAAACTTAATCCCATGGCAGAAATACAGTTTGGTTGATAATAGAGTTGGCACTGCCCCCTACAGTATACTGTGACTGTTCACTGGGCTATTTTTAGTGTGCTAAAACAGGCATGAGGGACAGCTACGGACATTTAGAAGCCACCACCCAGGCACCTACATATCTTGCAATATGTGAGACAGTTTCACACAATGAAAATTGCCCCATATTCTACATAGATTTCAAAATCTCCATAGAGTATTCATATAGAATGAAATGCTGTTTATAATGATCTAAAACTAAAACTATTTGTCATATCAACACAGAGTATTTTTGCATGGCCTCAATATCAACTGAATATTCTAGTTTTCATTCTAATGTTCATCTAAGCTGTGCTCTTTCATTCTCTCTTTACTGTATGAAAATCTTCTGATTTCCTTATTTCTCTAAATCCAAACATCGCTTTTAGTAGGTACAAACATTTTATTACTTCCTCCCTTTTAGTAGGTATAAACATTTTCTTCTAGCATGGTTATGCCTGAACATTTCTATACTGAAATACAAATTATTTCATTATAAATTACTTTCTTATATTTCTTTTAGATTATAGTTAGCACATTTTATTGATTTGTAAAGCTTATATAGGTAGGTATGTTGTATTATCTATTATATATACTCAGAGTATAAAAGGATTATAAAATATTTATTATAAACTTGGGCATTATGGATATTATCAATTTTGAAGAACAAGTATGCAGTAGGACCCTATCAACATCCTACATTCAATATGAAACCTAACAAAAAGTATATGTCACAGATGCTGTATTTCAGGAAGTTTGTCTAAATGCATCCTTGAATTTTATTTTCCTCTTGGAAGCCTATTATGCAGAAAATTCCCCCAAGAAATTCATGCCTTTAAAATGAACTAGTGTTGAGAGATTGTAGAAACTTCTAAAGTACTGGTAATAAGAGTAAGAGTAAGCACATAAAGCCACCAAGTGAATTAAGATCTCAGGGAAGTTTCTAAACCTTATTCAGCTACTTCCCATTAGCATACCCAAGGCATTAAGTAAATACACCTGAGAAAAACAAGAGCGTGAACCATATTTTGGACCTATATTAAAAATAGCTCAGGAATTACGTTGCTCACGTACTATACAGATATACAAATATGTTTTAAAATGGTTCTAAACCTCTAGTCTTCACCACATAGCAGTTGCATGTCAAAACACAGGCTACATTTTCACTAAGGGCATCCTGACTACAAATGCAAATCTGTAAAGAAAGCAGAATGAGAGAAGCTAAGAGACTGCTGTTTTCTCCTCATGCTAATGACCATGTAGATCTTTCATTGCATCTCTGACCTGTCAGGTTAGTGACAGTTTCTATTAAATTAGACGAAGAATTCAGCCACGGACACCAGAGGGAAATCATGTGATGTGCCATTACATGTTTAGCACTTGCCTTTACTTTTCCTTGTCTTGATTTTCATTTATGAGACCACTATAAAAAGGGAATTGAACTTGATACCTTCTGAGTCCACATGCCTCCCCAGCCTACCTTTGCAGCCACCTGAGAGAAACTTTGGAATAAAAATTAAGAAGATAATTGACCCATTTCAGGGCCTCTTCACCAAGCATCACTGTCATTGAAGCTGCTGTCCTGGAGAAACTTCAAAACTACTCACTTTTCCTATTCTCCTTCAAGCTTTTTACATACACAAATGAAAACAAAAGGGGTGCACGATGGTACTTCAAATAATAGAAACATATTGGACCGATAAATATGCCATTTACTGAAAGCAGTGTGTACCTGTCCATAGAAACTTAGAAAAAATCCAGGGCCGCAGGGTAATATACCTCCATTGACTGCATTATACTGCTCAAGTCCCTTGAGAGTAAAATTTTATTGTAATCACTTCCTTTTCATAAGGATGTGGATAAGATTCTTTAAAATCAGTAAACTACCACAGTGTATTAAAAACAATGCTACTGCAGTCACGTAATTATTACTCCCTACAATCTTCGGCACCCTTCTGTAGCCCTAGTGTTAACGCCTTGTCCAGAGAGCTGTGTTAATAATCACTGATGCCATTACTGCTATATGACCTCGGGTAAATCATTTAATCTCTCTCTCTGCAAAATGAGGATCATAATAGTACTCTACCTCTAGGAAGATATCAGTAAGCTGATAAGTACTGATACACATAAAATGTGTGAAACAATGTCTAGAATATAATGTTGGCCACATTTAAAGTTCAAGCTGCCGATGCCATTTAATGTAGCATCTACTATGTGCTAGGCTGTGTATGCCATGCTTAAGGACTAAACCAAAGCAGCTAATTTTAACTTGTTTCTGGGACTCAATAGCATTACAGACTCAGAATTCTTCTGCCAGCAGGACCTCTCAATGAAATGTCTTAGCAAGACATCCTCGGCTTTTTATGAGATGATTTGGTATGGTTCTTACGTAATTCCCAGCCTCACATCCAACGCTTCGCCCTCACTCGGTATACTTTAGGGGGACAGAAACGCCAGCAGTTACTGAATTTATTATCCAAAGTGTTCCACGCTTCCAGGTCTTTGTACAAACTCTCTCCTCCACCTGAGATTTCTAGCTTGTCTAGCTGGACAATTTCTGGTTATCCTTTAGAACTCCCCTCTTTTTAAAGGTCTTCATGCTGCCAACCTACAAAGCTATTTATTAATCAGCAATGCTTCCTCTGTACTCTCTACTTTACGCATGTTTATATCATTTACTTATTTGTGTTTCTTGTCTCAGTGTCAGCCAATCTACACGAGACCAGAGGTGATCTTTTCATCTTTGTGTGTCTGGCCCCAGCACAAAACTTGGCTCGGAGTAGGCAGAATTATTCTCCTTTAACTCAAAAGATCCTAATAATCATACTACCAAGAAAAGGGCTTTCCCTCAGAGACACAGAGAACAGATTGGTCATTCCCAACAGCGTGATGGGGGAGTGGGTGACAAAGGTGAAGAGGGTCAAAAGCTACAAACTACAGTTGCAAAACACATCAGTCCCAGGATGTAATCCACAACACGGTGACTGTAGTTCATACCGTATTGTACATCCAAAGCTGCCAAGAGAGAAGATCTTAAAAGTTCTCATCACAGGAAAGAAACTTGTAGCGATATGTGGTGATGGATGTTCATTGGACTTACTGTGATGACCGTTTTGCAAGATATGCAAATATCAGATCATTATGTTAAATACCTGAAACTCGTATAGGTACACGAGTATGTCAATTACATCTCAATTTAAGAAAGAAAGAAAGAAAAGCCCTCCTAACGGGTCTCACAGAAAAGGGGTAATAATAATAATACTAATAATCAAAAGTGAAGCTCAGCATCCCACTGGACTAAAGGTAGGCACTCCTACAGCCATCCCTCTCTCCCTCAATGCTCTTCACTCCACCACCCACCTTTCCTCTTTCTCCCTTTCTTTTGATTTCTATCTCCATTTCCTAGAACCCTCTTTAACTTCATCAACTCGGTGTTTGCCTTGTTGCCTGTGCCAAATGCAAATGCTCCGTTTGTTTCATTCTCTTTGACCCGGAGGCAGCCCCACCAACATTAAAGTACAAACAGCCACCAGATTGGTCGTCAGAATAAACAGTTCTCCCCACGAGCATTTTTATTCAAGTGGAGAGCTGGGACTTTGCGTTGCTTTCATCTAGTAGTCTTAAAAGTAATGTATTGTATTAGAAGGCCCATAAAACAGGATGAACTCATTTTTTTATGCCAATTGCTGTGCAGCACAGTCCAGTTTTTTGTGCTTTGATCGGGAGAGTTCAGAGATAGCTGGGAGTGTTGCATTACTTCAGCGTTTCCTGCAATGGCCCTTTCTGTGAGGTTTTCTTTGGTGAGTAGCTGTTTACAGGAAACAGGTTTGAATTTCTCTGTCTCACCTCATCAGCCTCACAAAGCACAGCAGTTTCATCTTTCAGCTACTCCTGCTGCCGAGCATGCCACCAACGTGCATGTCATTTGGAGTGGGGCATTGGAATGGCCTTGCCAGCCCTCTTCTGCCCACGTTAATTCTAACAGTTCCATGTCATCTCCCCTTTCCACAGCTGCTGTCGTCCCCACACCTTTCCTTTCCAGATCCCCCTAAGGGGTCTCTCCTGTGAGTTACCTGGCCACCGTCCAGGTCCTCATCAGTAGAGAATCTGCTTTGCTATTTTACATCCAGTAATCTTTAGCAATGACAGCAATGCCTCTGACGTGGCAGGCCAGTTACGTTCATAAGAGTTTAGTAATCCTGGAAGCAGAGCACTGCCATGATTTTACCTGGGCTTCTAAACAGGAAACGTTTAGACGGTTTCCCAAAGTCAGTTCTGCCGGTTTTGCCTCCCACTGGAGCTCGATACACCTTTGCTTCCATCTGGATTACTTGTTTCGGCCATTTGCTCAGCCAGGGACACTTGGCCCTGCATGTACAAGGCATGCAGTGCGTGTGCCTTACTCTCACCGGTGCTCTCTGCTCCTTTGACTTCCGATACTTTATATTCGAGCTCTCCTCCTTTCTTTCTAAGTGTTCTTTCCCTTTCTCTCTGCCTCTTCCAATCACTTACAAGTAGGTGTTTTCCAAGGATCTGTCTCTGACATTTCTACCTCTATGATTTCTTTATAATTTCAGAACTTCTTATGCTATGCTTATGTAAAACACTCAAAATTCAATCCCTGGCCTTGATGTCTCATTGAGCTCCTGATCTTTTGTTATGTTAACTTTATTTGGAATGGTCTGTATACAGTAAGATGCACCCATTGTAAATGTATAGTTCTGTGCATTTTGACAAATGTATGCAATATAATCATCACTGCAAAAGTTGGCTTCTAGTTTCTTTTCATCTATTCCTGCACTGGTTCTAGGCAAAAATCGATCGGCTTTCTGTCACTATAAATTACTTTTGACAGTTCTAGCATTTCATGAAAATGGAATCATACATGTGTTATCTTTTGGATGTGGGTTCTTTCACTCAGCACAATGTCTTTGAGATTCATCCATGTTCTTGTGTGTATCAGTAGTCTGTTCCTTTCTATTAATAAATGATATTCCATTGTATGGATATTCGCAATTTGCTTATCTGTTGATGGACATTTGAGTCATTTTTAGTTTGAGGCTCTTAAGAATAAACCTGCTATAAATGCTTTTATTCAAGTATTTAAGTAGATATATGTTCCTGTTTTTATTTCTCTTGGGGAGTATCTAAGTATAAAATTGCTAGGTAGTGTGGTATTTTTTTTTTACTTTATATTTAAAAACTGTCAAACTGGTTTTTCTAAAGTAGTCATATTATTTATATCCTAAGAGCAGTGTATGAGACTTTCAGTTGTTCCATGCCCCTACCAAGTTAAAACTGTAAACTTTCTAGAAGAAAACATAGGAGATAATTTCATGACCTCGATGTAGGTAAAGGCTTTTCTTTAAAGAACACCAGAAACATTAACTACAAAGGGGCAAGTTGATAAATTATACTTCTTCAGAAGTGAATACCTATGCTTTCAAAATGCAACATCAAGAAAATAAAAATGCAAATCACAGGGTGGGAGAGAATATATGCAACACATATATTTAACAAACAAGTTATTTCCAAAAATACAATACATACATGTATATGTGTGTGTGTGTGTGTGTGTGTGTGTGTGTGTGTGTAGGCTGTCTGAGGAAAAAAGTCCATCATATATCCTCTTACAAAAGATACAAAATGAGCAAAAGATTTGAGCACTTAATAAAAGAATAAACTAATAAGTTTTTATAGAGACACGCAATATTTTTAATCATTAGGAAATGCAGTTTAGAACTACAATGAATTCCATTTTCGAAGCTCTTTAAGATCTATTTATCTGTATATGCGATTTGTGGTTAAAATTCTATATATGCAAAATTAAACTCACCCTTTTCCCCCAAAATGCACATACACGCGCGTGCATACACATGCACACACACACACACGCATGCACACACTTCTCTATTCTAAAGCTCAAAACTTAGCATCATCTTTGATTCTTCTCAGTTTTTGTCCCGACTGGTTGACAATCACTATTGCCTCATTCTTGGTTCTCTGTCGCCTCCATCCCCACTGCCACTGCTCTATTTGGGCCCTCATCTGCATAACAATTACTACAGTCCCCTAAGAGATCTTCCCACAACCATTTTCCACTGCTGGCCAATCCACAGTGGATAAATCATCTAGACGATTCTTCCTGGAGCCCAGCTCTGAACACACAAGTCCCTTGCTCAGGAACCTTCAGGACTTCCCCTTTGGCTGACGTTTGAACTCCTTTGTCATCTAAGACCTTCTATAGTCTAGCCCCACTGCCTTTCCTACCTTTCAGCTTCTGTGCAATGAGCTGGTCACTGTCCCACAGTGACGTGTCTCCATTTCCTGTCTTTATACTTCAGTGCATGGTTTTCCCACACCTGAAATGTCATTCTTTTCATTGCTGTATACCAAGCCTTCCTGTCCTGAAAGGTCAAGGCTCAATTCAAATGCTAGATGTTCTATACTGCTTCTCCTAAATATCCATATTACTCTTTTAATGTATCAGTCATCTTTTACCATGAAGAATTACTATGCTCATGTCTTATTTTCATGACTATACTTAAGAGAGCCTCGGAGTTTGACCCATTCCTTCATCCTCTAGACACATGCTACATGTATTGCAAAGAGTGAGCAGTCAATAAATGGGTATGGCATGGGTGAATGGCTTGGTGGTAGAATACACAGCACAATAAGTTATTCTCATAATCTAATGAGAGAGAAAGTATGCAGAGAAACAATTACAATAGAAGACAGTGATGCATGCTGAAACTTAAATATACAGAGTCCTCCTCAAAGATGAGACTGGAAATGTAATCTGGAATTAGTTTAGAGAGGGCCATCAATATCAGGCTAAGGAGTTTAGACTTTATTTAATAGTTAAAGAGGAGCCAGGAACCATTAAAAATATTTAAATGTGGAAGTAACATAATCATCGTTTTGTTTTAGAAGAATCAGTCTGGCAGCAGGGTATGTGGGTAGGATGGATTGCAAAGGGAGGGCCAAAGCATGAAAGAGGCCATTGAAGGAACCCTAGAGACAATGAAAGCCTAAATTGCCGTGGAAAGGCGGGCACAGATGTGACAGCCTCTGTATACACACAGTTGACAGGCACTGCAACTAGATCTAAGAGTGTCCAGGAAAGAGAAAATGAAAAGTAATTCCAAAGAAGCTGTGTAACTGTTTCAGAGTCATGCTTCGTAGGGAATGAGGAAAGCAAGGGGAAAAGTTCAGCCTTGGGAGGTGAGGTTTGGGAATTGAGCACATGTAAAATCAGGTTGTGAAGGTGGCGAGTTGTCATTAGTAATTATGTAGGGGGTAGGTGGAGAAAGAGCACCAGTGATGAATTCTTAAAACATGAAAACTCAAGGAGTAGAGACAAGTGATGAAAAGACACATGAGCAGCCAGAGATTGGTGGGTAAAAAGGTGCAGAGTGTCATCTAAGCTAAGCAACAAGAGTTTCTGAGAAACAGTACCCAATTTATTTGAAAAACTATTGCATGTACTGTGAAGCTTGAGACAAACAACGACTAAAACATACAATCTGCCGTTAGGATGCTTTGAACTAGTGGAGAAGGAGCCAATATCATCATCGTCATCGTCACCATCACCAATATTTTCTTAGTGATCAGTACTACATATTGAATTAAGATTTGGCCAATTATCCCTCATAACAACCCTAGTGGGTATATAAGTGTGATCCTAATTTTCTAGGGGAGTCTCAGAGAGGTTAAGGAAAACATACGGAGCAGAATGAAATAAGTATTAAAGAGAGGTAGGCGGAAGCAAGCCACGAAGAGGGCAGATACAAATTACAGAAGGAGCTGAGACATGGCCTTGAATTATGCTTTGAACCACAGACAGATTTGCATAACCAAAGAATAGATAGACAGGCCTTCCCTACAGAACAACATGAGTTGTGAAGACCATCACAGAGTTTTAAGGTCAGCAATTTGGTTAGTGTGATTGGACTGTAAGATATATTTCATGATATAGTTGGAAGAGGAAGCATGTGACCACATTTATGAGCACATTCAGTGCTTTGCTAAGCAGGTCACACCTTATTCGGCAAACCATAATAAGCCTTTATGGAATTAAAGGAATGGAGCATAATCCAGCTAAGAATTATTATTATTGTTTTGACCATGAGAAGAAACACTTAGACACGTGAGCATCCAAGCATGGCAAATGCTGCAAACAGATCATGGAAGATTATGCCTGAGAAAAGGCCAGTGGATTCAGAGCTCTTTCTTGACCTTGGAAAGTGTGTCATTAGAAAGCTAGAATTAGAAGCCAGCTTACGGGCTGTGAGGTAAGGAGTTAAGGAGTGAGGAAAGGAAAGCAGTGAGTGTGAAGAGCTCTGTCCCAGGAGAGTACAAACACAGTCAGAGCTCAAGCTCTTAACAGGATGAAGGGAAGCTGAGTTAGTGTTGAGGCATTACAGAGTTAGATGAAAGCCAATAGGCTGCGCCATTACCATAGGCAGAGCTAACTCCTTCCAGGCTACTTCTGAATGCCACCCGCTATCCACACCCCTGGTGTCATCGTGAATCTCTAAAATCTTCCACAACAGAAATTACTCATGAACTTGGAACAGAGAAGTTTATGACAGTTGGCTAATAGCTTAAAACATTACAAACTCTTTCAGGCACATCCAAGTATGTAATTCACTTTGACTATGAAGTGTTGCTGAGAGCACATACCAACACGTCTACACTGTTTTTCTCTCTTTCTTGATCGTTCTCCCTGTCCTTGGACTTGCCGTAGGCCTCAGGTGTAGGGCACTTGTCAATTTGATTCTCATGTTAGAGCTGTTTGTCGTATCCTTCCAGATTAGTCTAACTTCTTTGGGAGCAGAGATGGACATTCTCATGTATATCACTCCTATAGAGTAGACACCAAGTAATTACTTACTGAATTAATTTTGAAGACTATGCTTCACTGCTGTAACTATAGGCCAAAAATTGGTTTGTGGAGAGAGAGTTTTCTAAGGGCTGCATAAAAGCTTACAACAAACTTAGTAGCTTAAATCAGTACACATATATTTTCTCATGGTTTATGTAGGTCAAGAATCCAGACACAGTTTAACTGAGTCCTCCGGTTGGAGATGCACAAGGCTGCCATCAGTGTGTCGACTGGACTCAGGACTCTACCACGTTCCTTCCGATTTTTGGCAGAGATTCAGTTCCTTGTATTTGCAGAACTGAGACCCCCACTTTCTAGAGGCCCTTTTCACAGGCAGTTTTCAACAACATGGCTGTTCGCGTCTCTAAGGCGAGAGGAGAACCTCTCTCACCTCCTGAAGGGCTTTCACCTGATTAGGTCAGGCACACCCAGAATAATCTCCCTTTTAATAATTCAAAATCAACTGACTTGGCTCCTTCCATGCATGTCAAGATCCTGTCCCCTTGCCCTATGAGTGTAAAGCAACTACCATATCCCAGGTTTCGCCCATGATCGGCAGAGCATTATAGAGACTGTGCACAGGAGGCATGCTATAGGTGGGAACCACCTTAGCATTCTGCTACCACGGGTCAGGAAAGGGGAAGAGAGCCTGTGGGAGAGCCAAAAAACTCTTTTCTAAAAGGCAGCTAGATTTTTTTTTTTAAATAAAATTAAGAGCATTTGAACTGGAAAAGCATCACTCATTCTCGTTTTGGTCTTTTCTTCTTTGTGGTGGTATTTCATGATAACCAGCAATATAGTGTATTTTCACAGCACTAGCGGCAGCATAGATGAGATATTTCACGTACTTTGGTGTCTGATGTTCAAGTGTGAAAGCTAATGCCATTTGCTATTCATAACTCTCCGTCTAGCAAATCCTTGAAAGGTTATATTTGGTAATGATATTATCATTAAGGCACATCGACAGGTTTCAGGATGTCTATGAAAACATCATGTATCCTGGGTTGGAGATGCTGTTCCAATTTCAAACTTTTACTTTAAAAATAAATTAAGAAACAGAGTTGCTATTCTTAGTCTGAACTCAAATA
Organism: Lyroderma lyra; assembly: GCA_004026885.1. Classification (NCBI taxonomy): domain Eukaryota; kingdom Metazoa; phylum Chordata; class Mammalia; order Chiroptera; family Megadermatidae; genus Lyroderma; species Lyroderma lyra. Next base: position 92,247 of record PVJL010001458.1, read on the forward strand.
TAGCAGTTAGAGTTCTGAACTGGTATGAGCTATACTCAATATGAGTAGAAATCATAAGCCTGACATTTTTAAATGATAATGCATTACTAGTTCCTGATATCTCCTTTACAAGAAACATGCATATGAGGAAAAATATGGAGGAGAATTCTTTATTTGAAGAAGGTAGGGAGCATGTATTAGTAAAGACCTCCAAATACTTGAAGTTTAGGTATTGGTATATATAGTTCACATCCCAAAAGCCATTTCAAACACACATAAGGTGAGCCTCTTATCGTTCCTAAAACTGATGTCTCTCTGGCTAAAGTGAGTTTTCAAAAATATTCAGAATCTTACCATTAAAAAGGGAAATTATTTTTAAAATCCCAGGAATGAAATCTTCATTTTTGCCATGAACTTGAAAGGGAAAACTTATTATTCACTTGTTTGGAAAACCAATTGAATCCTGAACAATGAATGTCAGCCCAATAACTAAGGTTTATACACTGATACCCAGTAGCCATGTCTACTGCACACTTCGCATTCCTACAGGGAGTTTGGATTTCTCCTACTATTAATAGGTAAGAAAAATCCTATGAGGAAAGTTTCCAGAAAGAAAAACTTTTGTTTAATGAGAATTTTTTCACACTGGTAACATTTAAGCACTTTTTCTAAAATATAAAAATTCATATTTTTAGAAAGCAGAAGAAAATAACTAAATAGAAAATAAGTAGTATTAGTAGAAGGAAAAAAAAGTATGTACTTCCAGAAATTACAAATATATGTTTTAAATGGAAAAGTACACAACAGGTGTTGTGGGTTGAAATGTATTTCCCCCAAAAAGATGCGTTGAAGTCCTAACTCCTGGTACCTGCGAAGGTAACTTTATTTGGAAGAAAAGTCTTCGAAGATCTAATCAACTTAAAATAATGTCATACTGGAATAGGGTAGTTCTTAATCTAATATGACTGATGTCCTTAGAAAAAGAGAAGAAACACAGAGACAAGGGCACACATGGTGAACATCAGGTGGCAAGAGAGGCAGAGACTGGAGTGATCTACCTGCAAACCCAGAAACACCCAGGATTGTGAGCTACATCAGAAGCTAAAAGAAAAGACATGGAACAGATTCCTTTGCACAGACTTCAGAGAGAGGATGGCCCTGCCACACTTTGGTTTTGAACATTTAGTCTCCAGAACTAAGAGAATAAATCTCTATTGTATTAAGCCACCCAGTCTATCATAATTTGTTTCAACAGCTCTTGGGAATAGAGTGGGCAAGTTGCATGAGAACCACCCGGGTCCTTGTGAAGAAATGCTTTGATCACTTTTCCATCTCTGCCCAAGGTCATTCCCAATCACGTCTCCTCAAGTAAAGAGTGTCACTTGACAAGGAAAAGGGTGTCGATAGACTAAGGAAACCAGAGATTTCATCTGCTTCATCATCTTCCCTCGGGACTCTTCCAAAGTCAAGGGCAATTAGCATCTGTTTATAGCTGCGTGACAAATACATTCTCACTCCTTCAATTTGCCAGCATTTTTGGTGTTCCTGCCGATACACAGCTGTTAAAAGGTATCAGAAGTTGCAAACCAGCAACTTATGAGGGACAATGTATGAGGTAGGAATGGATTTTTTTACAATTAGACTTTACAATATTGTTTTTAAACATTCTTGGCATAGAACTAACATACTACTACTAGGATATACAGAGTATAATGAAAACTAGCACGAGCAAAACGAATGATTCACAACTCTTCTCTATGAGATGTATGGGGCACGACTGACTGTGAGGACAAGGCTCTGTCCAGAGACACTTGCCGAGCGGGACCTCCCTCATGTGCTGAGCTTATAGGAACACTGCTTTACGCATTGTGACTTAATTGTCATAAAAGCCACAGTTTACTGAGTGTGTGCCCAGTATTCCACAGCTGCTATGCATTGTCTCCTTTATTCCTTATGACAATCTATGAGGTAGATGCCAGTATTACCCCCAGGCTACAGATAAGAAATTGAAAGTTAGGTTGATTTAGCAACCAAGGTCATTCAACTGCTAAGAAACAGCAGAGGATCAAACGTTAACCTGATGATCCCAGCTCTATCCAGGCTGTTTACTACTTCAAGATGCTGTCTTCTCCCAAAACATCCGTAGGTAGACTATGGGCAGTCCTAATGGTAATTTGTATATGAGGATGCTATAGACTGAATGTGCCTTCCCAAGATTGATATATAGAAAACTAGTGCCAAGGTGATGGCATTTGGAGGTGGGGCTTTTGAGAGATGATTAGGTCACAAGAGTGGAGCACTCAAGGGCAAGATTATACAAGAGGCCCGAGAGAAGGTCCCTTGTACCTCTGCCTTTAAGGCCACGAGGGAGACAGTTGTCTATGAATCAGGAAGCAGGCCCTCGCCAGGCACTGAATCTGCTCATGCTGTGATCTTGCCTCCAGAACTCTGAGAAATAAATTCCTGTTGTTTATAGGTATTTTGGTTATAGCAACCTGAATTAAGACAAGGTATTTGCTACTTTTCTCCTAAAATTGTCTCTAAAATTTGAAAAGAATAATTTTCCCATTTCACTTTTTCCATGACTTTTTTCTCGAAAGCTTGTTAAGTAGAATTTCTTAAATTATTCAGGTATAACCAAATGCTTTCTCCTATTTCAGTATCAAACAAAACATCAGGGAGAGGGCATTTTTTTTCCACATTGACGCAACTTGGTGATAAAGCGTTCATCTTAGACCTTTTTTGTGTCTCTATTTATTTAAAATATTCTAAAACAAAATTAATGCACAAGAATGAATTTGAGGACCTCACTTAGGAGCAAGGATTGCTCAAGCTGAAGATGCACTGCAAAAAACCTCATTCCTTTTCCCATTTTCCAAACCCAAGGATCATGAATCTTCGTTACTGGTCAACAGTCTCTGAAGCTAACCCCATCCTAAAGTGGCAGGAGTTGTTGCTGTCAATGATTGACTTTAACTGAAATATTAATTTTCAAAAATTTACTCTCTCAGTGTGCTAAGTATCTGTATCTCAGAAATGGTAAACGATGTTAATGGGGCCATCAAGGCTGGGGGCAAGGCAGCATAACCAATTTAGTTAGCCTGGAAAAAAGGAAAGGGTGGAGAAGGGAAGAAAATTTGGGGAAAGGGTAGTAAAATTACACCTAATAAAGCTGAAGAATCTAGTATAAATTTAATGACAAAAAGCATAATGCTGGATACTCTATCATAATGCAAACAGAATGTTATCCATTTTTCCCAGTTTCGCAACAGACTCTCGTACCACATTTTCACATGTGTCACAACAATTGATCAATTCATTTCAATTCCATTCTAGGTACTTTAAAAGTACTGCAGTAAAGGATTTCACACCGGTAATTATCAGTGTTCTCTGCTCTTTTCCTAACCTAAAATTAAGGTGCCTTTGTCAGTACCTTCATCACTGTCATTTGCTTTGCACATTGCTGCACCCTAATTATCTACAATTTGCTAAAGCTTTTTTTTTTTCCTGTTTGGTAACCTTGATCCTCAAGAACCTTCCACATGATTTTCCTTCAGTCCTTTTGCATTCCTTTTCCTCCACAGAAACTTTCATGTCCTACACACTTCTGCAGAAAATACCAATATTTGATCATAAAACTAAAGAGATTCATACTATATTAACCTTTCCCCCTAAGTTTCCACCCATTTTAATTTCGTATGCATACTTGTTGACTTAATGAAACTGGATGTCTCATTTTACTTTGAACAGCTTTTTATCTAAACTGAGATATCGCTCTTGCATTTCTTAAGTGACAAAACAGGAAAGAGCATTTAAAGGTGATTCTAAAACTTGGTCTGATGAAGTAGGCAGCAGTCTTAGCAAGTGAATGCAATTCCTGGAAATCATTTCACTAAGTGACAGCTATGCTGACTGCCAAGTCGAGTATGAGCAATGTGGTTTTTCACCAAAGGATTGACTCTGAAACTATTATGTCTGTGTAGAAGCTATGCTTTAAAAAATATCACCTTGCTCGTTACTTGAAAATAAATAACTTTTCACCTTGCTTTGACTTCTTAAGCAGAACATTTTATTTTTGTGCAGAATTTTATGACAGGTAATGTTGGAAGAAAAATATAACTGCAAAGCTTGTGGCAAAGAGAAGAAAATAATTCTGAAAATAATAACAATCTTTTGCCATTGAGATAATTCTATCTTAGACTAAGACCAGCTTTTCTGAAGAACAATTCAGGAGAAAATGGCCAACTAGTCTCCAGTTTCCCGAACAATGTTGGACAGAAATCATGCAAAAGACTTAATAGAGGATACATTACGGGGACCAGGACACATATTAAAAGTCAGTTCTAAAAGATGAGGGTCCTCTTGAGGGTACTGGGTGCAATGGGTATCTTAGTGCTGATTGTTTTGAGCATGAAAATTAAAGGTGAATTGAGAATCAGAAAGGATTAAAATTTGAAACCTGGGGAAAATTGAGAGAATGGTAGAGCAATGATAAAAACTGACAAGTGTAGGGCATGTTTTTCATAAAGGAAAATGAGGTTAGTCTAGAAATGAGTAGAGCTCGATCGTGGGTGGCCTGCAGTGCCAGGCCTCCCTGGGGACCGCTGACGTATTTGGGGCAGGGAAGCAACCTGACCAGAGAGCCTAAGGCAGTGACTCTGCACATGTATTTCAGAATGAACTGGGAGAAGCTAGAATGGGAATCGTTAAGAGGTGATCAGAATATTCCAGGCAAGGGGCAAGAAGAGCCTGACTTGGGTAGTAGAAATAGAAATTCGAAGAGGGAAATCTGTGTAAAAATCTTGCTTCCTTTTGCAATGGGGTACTTAGTTTTGACTCCATTCTTTTGTTCACAGCGCCTGTCACTTCCTCACCATCTCTACCTGTGAGTTCTGAACATCTTTCATGGTGCCTCTTTTTGGAGGTCATATTAATTCTTTCATTCTTTCTCTGAATTTTCACATTGTCCTTCCCTTCACTTCTTAAGCAATTATTATTATTTCTATCTTGTATCATAGGCACTTATGTTCACCTCTTGTCTCAACTACTCTGCGTTCCTAGAAGACTGAGGTGATGCCTTAGTGTCTTCCTATCACCTTTGCCATTCCAGTGGCTAGAACATAAGGGTTCGGTATAAAGGTGACAAGAGTATTCATTTGTTAGGTTATAACATGGATAAAGTGACGGAACTAGCTAGCAATGTACTCTAACTGGGAAGTCAAGGAATAACAGCAAAAGTTTCAAAGGAGGAGAGGTTTAATTTCATTAAAAATCTAAAATTTGTTTCTAATTCCAAGTGTCAGGGAAAAATGAAGATAATTGAATTTAGTAATTTTTAATCACCTGTGACCTTCCAGTGCATGGTTTTTATAGAGAAGATATTAAGACTTCGGGGAGGGTGTTTCAATGTCAAAGACAATCAGGCATCTTTACATAGCTACATAGCAAATACATTCTCCTTTCTTTCATTTATCAGTACTTCTGATGGTTTAACCAGCACATTGCTATGGAAAAAGATAATCAAATTGCAAACCAGCAACTTACAAGGTTCCATTTATGAGGCTTTTCTCATAGTTAGACTTTACAGTATTGTTTTTCAATATTCTTGGCATAGAACCAACATACTACTGTTGGGATATGTAAAAGGTAGCACAAGTAAAAGCAATGATTTACAACTATAGCCTTTGAGAGAACCAGTTTACGATGTGTTATTAAGGGTTATCAACATCTCACTAGCAACTGGAAAAAATAAGAACATATATCCCTTCACACATGGTAGATTATTCTGCAACCACCTACACATTGGCAGTAGATCACTCAATATTTAATGAGTACCTGTTGTGTGCTAAACAACTTTCTAGAATACACAGCTATGACAGTGGGGGAGAGTTACAATACAATAGATGCTTATGGTGCATGAGACTCAAAAGGCTCAGTTACATAAAAAACAAACCAAACCACAAAAACAAAAACAAAACAAAAAAACCACATTCAAAGAGTTAGCACTTCCCAGAGCAGATCAAAAATATATACCACAGAATAAACTAATTTTATTTTCTGTTTAGATTTTTAGCTATTTTCTACCTCTCAGCATGCTACTTGGAGCTATATGGCTTTTCTAGGCTTAGAGTTGTTGAAAAGTAACCACTGTGTACCTTTTCTCCTCTTTCCTCACCTTTTCTGCAAAGTCTTCCATCCAAACATTGGGATGTCAATGGTGAGAAGACAAAGTCATCTAGAGGACACAGATCCTGGGGGACATACACAGCTATGATCAGGGACTTGCTGCTTAATCAGATAGTTGGAATATAGTCAAAGGTAAAATTTTTAGGGAAATAGCTAGCAAAACACTCAGCAGAGGTAGTGGTGAGTGCCTCCAGGAAGGAGGTAGAAGCTAGGAGCTGAACATTTGGGGATATCTAGGCACGTAATGTGGTTAATAGTTAACAGCAGGAGCCCAACCATAGAGGTGATCTCAGACCTCTGGGTGGATCAAAAATTAGGTTCCCAACCCTGGATGAACTGGGATTTAAGACTTTTCATCCCAAGAGCAATTTAGAAGAATGAAGGCCCATTATAAAAATTAGATGAGAATAGAAAAGATTAAGGTTTTGAAATCAGACACTGGAAGTCAATCTCCAAATCAAAATGGAGCTAATAGAAAGTTAGAACTCCTTAAAGCCCCTAGACAAGAAACAGCTAGGGTCTCAACCTCCCAATAGTAATAATAATTACCATTAACTTAGTAATTATTAAGTGCTTTACCCAGCTTATTTTATTTAATCTTCATAAAAGTCTATAAGATAGGTATTATCATTATTTCCATTTTAGAGAGACTAACTTGCCCAAAGTTAGACAGCTAGTATGTAGCCATGAGAAATACAAAATCTGTAAGTGTGTGTTAATAGATGGGTAACAGTAAGATTCAGGACAAGAGTTGAAATTGTTATAACGAAAGTCCTTCTAGAAGTCTTTCCAAGAACCAAAAAAAAAAAAAGCCACTGCTGAGTATGTCTGCCTCTCAGGGTAAGTTAGCTCCCAGTGTAATAGAGCTCTTAGCTCCTGATCTCACAATACCTTTATTAATAAAGTCCCAGTCTGTAAATCTATTCCTACTACTTCCACCAAGGACTTCTCTGGAATATTCAAGTTGTCACACTCTCAGATACATCAACTCCTTTGAGTCATTTAAAATATTTTAAATTTGAGAGCAATTCTCATATACAACTGTGATATATCTCTGGAGATATTTTTATTGCTTCAGTATAGACAGTCTCTAATAAAATATTTATGAATGAAATGTTTAAGCCAGTGACTTAGGGTTATACAATTTTGGTCATTCCATTATAATAACCAAGAGCCAAAAAAGTCTTAACATAATAAAATGGCCAAGATACAGGCTCCAACAGAAATAATGCCCGGACTTGAGTTGTGATTTTATCACAAAATCATAACCATACATGCTTAGGCTTACACAAATAATGTCCTCTTTGTATGAGCTGATAATCTATACTAAATCTTTTACTACAAAATTATAAGCTTGTATTATTATGATTTTGTCATAAAATCATAACTCAAGTCCGTGCATTACTTCTGCTAGATCCTGTATTCATCAGTATTCTCTTGTTGAAACCCAACTCCAACTTATGTAAATAAGTGAATTGTTAGTTCTTGGAACTAACAAACACCTACCTATTCTGGCTTCCACGTATCTATGTCCTAGAGCTCAAATTATGTCATCAGTCATCAGAATTCAGCTGTTTTTGTTTTTGCTTTTGCTTTTCTTTCCAACTATTAATTTAGGTTCCTTCTATGTTGACTTCTCTCTTAGCAGGCATTCTCCTCGGGGTAGCTGCCTGGCAGCTCAAGAATAACATTCAACCAGCATAGTAAGCTCAGTATAAAGTGGTTTCACGCATTCAACAAATATATATTGAGAGCCTACTGTGCATAGCATTGTTCTAAACATAGAGATACACCAGTGAAGAACACAGGGAAATCTCTGCCCTTCTGTGTCTTGTCTAGATTAATATTTGTCACAATAGTCCCAAGTCTAAATACTATTACACTGACTTGGATCATCATGCCCTGGGGAGAATGGCCTTTCTCAGTCATGAGACCTGAGACTTGTGCTCATGCTTAAAGAGGGGAAGGCAGGATCTACAACTCTCAAACCACCTGGATTAAGAATGGAGAAGCAGTAGTTTTGCAAAGAGGAATTGAGGTACTTTTCCCCCAAACAACAGATGTGAACCTAAGGGAATTGTTTTCAATTAAAACTTCAAAATCCAAATTCAGGGGATTTAGATAATGAAATCTCCTTGGGAAACATATCGAATTTGCTCAGATAAAAGAAAATGAAAATGTGAGTTAAAGAAGATTCCAGAATCACCATGTCTAGATTCCTCCTCATTTAGTCAGTGAGCACTGGTAAGAAAGTAAGTCTTCCAATAAAGAGTAAGTTGAGCAAAGTCAAATTTCTGTGGATGATAGCTATCTGCAGTCATTGTCTAAATGTAAGGTTTATTTATGTATAAAATTTAAACTTCCACCAAGTAAATAGCTCTGGGCTATAGGTTCTTCACGGATGGTGGAAGGTATGTTCGATTTTGTCTCACACCAGGTGAGTAGAGCTCAATCTATTTGTGATTGAGGCCTCAGGCTTGGTAATTTATAAAATTTACTTTGCTGTTCTATGTCATGGATAAAAAACTTTCCCCTATGCTTTGGGAAAATTGATTCAAAATTTGTCTACTATGCTGACTCCAGCTTACTGAGTAGTGACTGACAGGTATTTTCTAAAGTTTTATTTTATTTTTTCCAACAACCATGTTATAGTAGTTGCACATGTATATTTTTTCTTAACACAGATGATAGATAGATAGGTAGATAGATAGATAGATAGATAATCAATAGACAGACAGACCAAGGACAGACCAAAGACAGATAGTAGATAGGTCATAGATAGGGTCTATCTAGGCACATGTGTGTGTTATATATTTGAAAAGCAAAATTATTACCGATTAATGACATGGAAGTAAGAATGTAGATTTTGCAGCTAACCTGCCTAAGTTAACATCATGAGTCTGACATGAACCTACCAAATGATCTTGAGCAAGAAACTTCTCTGAGGCAGTTTTTATCAGAAAATGAGAAGAACAACAATCCTCAGAATGTAAGATGTTTGCACATATGAGAGACATTAACACATATGAAAACCTAGAACAGTGGCTCTTACATTGTTAACATTCAGTCCTTCTAATCATTGTCGTCATACTCAGGATGCCTTCTGTTGCTTGTAACAGGCTTCTCGTCTTAAGCTAATGTGTGATCGTGAGTACTGTTCAACAAGTATTTCTGATCATTTCTCCTTCATGGCAGTGCTGTATGACCGGTTCTGGGAGATCAATTGTGAGTAGAAATGGTGTCACTTCTGGTCTAGAGCATTTGCTTGCAGATAAGAGAGTATCCAGAACACACTGTTCCTTCTAGAACCCAAACCAGCAATTTTGGAGATGCATCTCGTCCATCATCCCAGTTCCTTGAGTGACTACGATAACCAGAAACCCTGCTGACCTACAAAGACCTCTAGCATAAATGAAAGCAAGCCTTTGTTGTTTTCAGTCCTGGAGACTTTGGACTGTTTGTTACTGATACTGACTGATACAGGCAACTTATGCAATAAAGCATTTAATTGTCTCAGAATTAAACCTTGGCCAAGGGAGTTCCAGCTAGTTTACAGTTCCAAGTCAGTAAGTAACTGAGTCTTTCGTCAGTGCTCTTTTATCAGGGGGGAAAAAAGTATTTCTCAGTAGTCTATAGATTTCCTTCATACCGCAGTCCTGGCTTTTATGCCCAATCCTTGACCAATTAGTGACAAAAAAAAAATTTACAAACTGTACTTAATTTGATTATCATTCATCTTGTAGATCTGGGGAGGCAGCCTCCTATTTTTGAGATAATATCCCTGTATCATAATCCATATAAGATACCTGAACAAAATCGGTGTTCTTTTAGCAAAGAGTAAGGAAGAGGAATGGTTGTTATTCTAAGCAATCCAGAGTATCTTTCTTAAGAGTCATGATCTTTTAAAAGATTTCTTATTGAATTGAGAGAGGACTTTTTAAAATGAGGTTGCCATGTAATTATGGGGCATGCAGTCATACTAATAGAGGATTTTAGGTCTACTGAGAAGACACTGAGGTGTACTGGTAAATCTCTTTGCTTGCATATTATAGTGGATAATGTGGATTTTTCCCTAGATTGGCTCAGCCACATAGTTACACAAACACCTAATAATTCAATGTATACTTATGTATATTAATAGGGAAAATGCATTTTGTGAATTAATTGCCTAGATTATAATTATCCCAACTTTAAGCAGTTCTTGGATTAAAATATCTGCCTAGAATACAAAATGAATAGTGACTTACTTTGTTTTCTAGTGAGAGATGTGGGAAGAGTTTGCCAAAGAATAATGATGATCTACTCTGCAACCCTCTTATGGCTTTGAAAAATGACACAAATTGCAGTTCAGAAACATGAATTCCAGTTAAACTAAAAGCATGTGACTGCCTTGTTTTTTTATAACATGCAGAATGGCAAGAGAAACATCAAAACAGCTTCCACTCTATGGAGCACATTTTCCTTATTAATACTTACAACTTTTAATAGCACAAGTGTATTTAATTGTCTCTGAATAATGGAATGCAAATAATGTTGAAAAAAGGAGCCCAAAAAAAGATTCTTAGGCTTTGTTAGGTTGCAGAATCCTATAGCTGCAGATTGATTTTAAATTATCTGGGGGAGTTCTTATTGCTATTGTTGTTGTTTTTAAATTCTCTGCCATGGTACTTGCTTTAGGATAGCATTTAAATTATCAAACCATTACCCCATCAGGCAGAAATGTCTTACCAGTACTTACAATTTCTGAGTTCTACTGAACATTTTGATGAAGTCTATTGGTGGAATTCTATTTTCTTCTCATACTTTTTAAAAAGTTGGTCCATAAACCCAAACCAGTTTTTGACCAAGAGCTCTACTACCAACAACAGTAGGTATCCTTTCAAAAGCTTACTAACAGTAGAAATCCTTCTAAAATTATAATGCATGATGCAGAAGAAAAGATGCTGCCCATCCAAATTTATTAATCCAGGTTTCTTGTTTATCCTACACTTGAATTCAATCTCTGAGTAGCAATATTACAAGACTTACTTGTACAGTATGAGGTTACTGTATTTTTTTCTTGTGTATATCCATGAAGCACTTTTAAATTAACTTTAAGAAATCTCAAATCAAAGCTTGCTAATATAAACTTGAGTACCATTCCAGAAGAGACCATTTTATTGGAAAAATAGCTTCTAGCAACATGCTAAGAGAGTCTCCGTGTGGCGATGGCCAAGATAAATGACCTTGAAGATGCTGAGCAACAAAGAATTTTGTTGAATTTTGCCTTAACAGATCACTTAGCAGTATGTATCATAACTCAATTTTATCTGAAACTGAAGAAAATGCATTAGAAGTTAGAATAAGACAATAATTCACTTTCAGCTTTGTAGACAAAGGTATATTAATTAAGATGTAGAAATATCATCAACCTCTGTTTTTCTAAAACTGTGGATGAGCATTTTTGATAACTGGAATCTTGACTTGGATGATTATTAGCAATCATGTACTGAGTTTAAATGATGTGTTTGTCTCCTGGCAAATACTATTTAAATCTATTTATCATCTTTGCCAGTGTTTGCTGCACTGAGGTCACACTTCTGGTGCAGAACAAACAGAAACTGGGGTGGGGGTGGGGGGTGGAACAGAAACCAGGAATCTAGCTTCACAATCCCACTGAAACATCACTGTTAAGTGAACTAAGAAAGAAAGAAAGCATCTCACTATTAGTCTCAAATACTTTTGGAAATGGTTATTTGCATCCACATTCCCTCTGATACAGTACTGGCCTTGGAAGTGAAAAAAATTCCTTGTACATAGTGGGTAAAAGACGAGGAAGAAAGCGAACTCCAGTGTTTTAAGATGCATCATGACATCTCAATTTTTTCCTCTGATGCTTAGCGTTTTATTTTCCCAAGGGCAAGACTACTTACTGAAAGGAGCAAGAGAGCAGCTTCTTAGATGAGAAGGCAAATTAAGCAGTTAATGTAAAGAGAGATTATTTTGTTCTGCTCTGAGAATAAATATCTCATTCTCAGAATAAGACCAGTTGGTACACCTTGATTTTACATATCCCTGTGGATTGCACATTTAAGAACACTGAAAATAATGATTGTGATTTATTTTGTTCCAAAATGATTGTGATAGTGTTGAAAGGCAGGGTTTTATGTTTTTCTTTTGTTTTTTCTTTTTTACTTACAATCCTTTCTGACTTTCAAACTGCAAATGAAATGAGAACGCCAGCTACACACAGCGTGAAGTGGTGGAGGCCTCCCGAACAGCTCCTTTTGTGAACTGCAATAGTCTTGCTGTTGCAAGAGAAGAGTGTTCTTGGCTTCACATAGAAAATTCAAATGTGAGCCGATACACTGAATTTGAAGTAAAAGAAAGTGTATTTAGCAGAGACTGAGTAAGAAAACCAAGGCCACCCCACAGACAGAGTGGTGGTCTCTGATCTCTAGTGGAAGAGAGTCCTCCTCCATCCCCCGGATGAGGGTTTGTATGTGTTTTCTGCTTCCATGGAAAACTCACTGGTGGGAAAGGAGGACAGGAGAACAACAGTAAGTTTACCTTGAACTTCAGTAAGATGCGGGGGAAACGGGGGGCAGGTTTGTCTTTAACTCTTGTAAAACACAACTTGTGTTTTCTTTCTGTGGACTGAACTACAGGATCGAATGGTCACAATGGAGTCTCTGGCCTTCTGGTTCTGTCATTGATTAGCGTCTGCCTGGGTTCTGTGCCTTGGAGCACACAGGCAGCAGGCTTGGAATCCAACTTCCTAGTTCCTTCCTCTGTACCAATAGTCCTATGCCCCTTCCCTGTGTGACTTCTAAGGTCGAGTAGACTACTGGACTGCATAGAATACACACAGATTGCTAGGCATGTGAGACATCTTTGTGTAATTTGAGAGTCCGTATGGTATATTTACTGCTCCACTGTGCCTTTGAAGTTAGGCTGTTTTGATGCTAACACATCAAAGGTCAAAGAGCTGTTAAGATTTTGCTGTGCTATGTGCTGCGGTTCTCTCAGGAATAAAAAGTTCAGCCTAAAAAAGATCCTAGGAAGAAAGTTACATAAAGGCATAAAAAAAGAATGTGCAGGAATAAAAAATAAAAATAAATTAACAAAAGAACACTTGAATTTGTGTAGCAGTTAGAGACAACAGAAGGTGATCATACTCTTAACAGGCTCAGCAGTACTCAGCATCATTGAGTTCTTCAGCTTGGTGCAGGGTAAATGAATATCATCTGTTATTCCTTTTTGCTTAAGTTTTAATAATGTTTGAAATAAAGAAGTCTATGTAGTAACACAAGAAAATTCATAATGAAAAAAGCTGGAGAGAGATGGACATTTCTCAATACTACGGTTACGCAAGATAAGAGATATGTTAGGACTGTTGTTACTTCTTTGGATACTGGTTTTCTATAGATAGAAATTTCTCTATTTGTTCTGGTATGTTTAAAAAACAGTAAAACTGAACAAATAAATGTAACAGAATTTTTAAAAAAGCTGACTAGAAAATTGTATGTGCAGTGAAGGCAACTCTCAGTATCTGTGCATAGTTCAGGACAAGAAGGGAGAAGGCTACAGTGGTAGAATGATGAGATATTTGGACAGAAATGAACAGGAAAGATGGCTTGAAGTTTGGTGATCAAAAAAAGGGAAATATAACCTGAGGGAAAATTGAAGCTTCTTTCACATAAAACAGAGGAATGGTCAGTAAAAATCAATTTAAATATTCAGTACATAACCAATTGAACCTCAGCTTTATCCTCCTCTTTTTCTCACCAAATCATTCATCGTTCTTCCAATTAGAGAAAAATCCTTCCTTTTGTATGAATACCTAGAGTTAATATTCATAGTCCTACAAGAAAATATCATTCAGAAATCTAAATTGAAAGCTAAAAGTATATGAGTTTTTAACTATTACAATCACTGCATCAAATGGAATTTCGTATATATCGAATATTCTGAATTTGCTATCATCTAACACCTACAGGCTTTGAGCTTAAATGAAGCATGTAAAATAAGAACATGATGAAGAAGGAAAATATCTCATTTCTATCATAACTATGCCATGAAATAAACAAAGCTTTTTCTAAAACGGCTTGATTATGTGGACACATATCAGACAAAGGGCAAATGTACCTCAGAAAGATTTAAAAACACCTATTTTTCCTACATGCAGTCCCTGTCAGAAAGACCAAAACTTGCTTAATGTAAAGCCCAAAAAGATTTTATTCACTATTCCTTATTTCCCAAGGCCTTGGATAAATTCAAATATAGCACTATTTTAATAAAACTCAGAGTGAAACCTCTAGGTTACTGTTCTTCTCTTGGGTTTGTGTGTGTTTTTAATCAATTTCAGTCAAGTTCTCTTGGTTGCTTTGAGATTGGAAAGCACTTTAAATGAGTATCTTGTCATGAGTAGTTGAAGCAAATAAGCAGTTAGTGAAAAAGACTATTTCACTGAACTTCAAAAAAAAATGTTTATACTTTGTCGTTGTTCTCTGACCCTAAATAATGCAGACAGTCATAATATAACCAAAATCTTCCGTCTGAGCACAAATTGTCGTCAGTGGCTTACTTCACACACGTGCACACCAAAACACCTCCAGAAACAGATGCACAAGGTACTTCCTTGGAGAACCACGTATATCTTAAGTGTTCCATTGTGGTGTCATGCTACCTTAACAAGAAACTCAGATTTATGGAATCAAAACGACTATAACAAGAAGTATTTTCGAATTATCCCTAATAGCCAGAAAGTGACACCAACTCCCCGGGCTTTACTAACTCTGGGCCAGTTAAAAGGGTCTGTAAGGTGAAACACTGCTGAGTGCTGGCTGTCCCATCTGTCTGAACTAGGACTGTTCCAGGATGCTGCCACACAGGGACGACCTCACCTTTCACAGCTCTGCACATCCTCAGTGCCTGAGAGCCTTCTTGGAGCTCCTATATCTAATTTTATTTTTCTCCACTCCACACTTCTCACCCAGTGACCAAATCAATGCAAAGGTTTTAATTAAGAATCCTTCCATTTATATCTGCGTGTTGGAGTATTTCCTAAGAGAAAAATTTTCATTCTTTCTTTACAGAAAAGTCTTGTTTTTTGTTTTTGTTTTTTTCTGCCTAAAGCTGGGTCTCAAGCCATTCTGTTAAACAGATAAAGGGAAAGAGGGGTAATTTTGTTATATTAACATATGTGCCCATATTATTGACATCAGAGAACTGGGCATGCACATGGTACCATGATTCTCTCTACCTGGAAAAACTCTGATTAGCTAAGTCACTGGGAACTGCTGAGCATGGCCTAGGAGGTCATCTCACTGTTGGGACCCAAGCCATCTCAGCAGTCCCTCAAGGCCAGTCCCTCCCCCATCTGTCATTGTTCTTCGTGGTTGTAATGGCCCCTGAGTGCTCAGCTGTCTCATACTAAGATGTCAGCAAGGGTTTGTATAAATTTCCAGCCATAGGCTTAAACCCCAGTAAGACATTGTAAGTGGTGGCCAGGCATGAACACCGAAACTGCTTGCTAATTTTCATTGCCTATAAGACTTAATGATACATGCCAGATCTTTTGAAAAAGTTCTTTCGGTATATATCAATACTTAAAGTTAAGGGATTTCTACTTCTCTGTCCCCAATATTTTCATTCTCTTCTGCTATACTATGTTTATTTTCTCTCACTCTTCCTTAGTTCTTTATAAATCTAGTAGATCCCACTGTCCAAGACTTAAATGTCTTCTTTCTGCTGGATTAACTACTAATTGTCTGTATTTCTTCCAAGTTGTAGAAATTACACTGGGCCAATTTCCTCTTCCTTTAATTTTTAAGAAAAGCAAATAGAACCAGGTCTTCGGAGGAAACCCAGCATGTTTCATATCATTTTATTGTTTGAGTCTAATCATTTTAAATATATTACCAAGAATAGATGTACAATAAAGAATATTAAATTTTAGAAGAGAATTTGAAGTATACTACTTATTATGTAAAATGAGAACGAGAACATTAAACCCCATGTATGTACCAGGTGTTCAGATGTATCAGCTCATGTAATTCCCATAATTATTATCACGGAATTATTATTCCCACTTTTCACATAGAGAAATAAATGCTTAAAGAAGAAAAAGACTCACTGAGTTATAAAATCAGGGTTCTTTGACTCCAAACCTCTAGTACCTTCTTTATACTGTGAGTTGAAGTAGTATGTAACAGTATAACTGATTTTCTACCATTTTACTGTTATTATATTTTACATATATTAAAACTTACACATAAACACCCATTTGACCTAAAAATCAAATTAAGGGGGTTCTCTGGTGGTGTAGTGGCTAGGCCTCAGTGCTCTCAACGCCACGGCCTGGGTTCGATTGCCGACTAGGGAACCACCGAAAAAATAAAAAATAAAAATCAAATTATATTGACATCATGCCAAAATACCTGCTTTTAAGGCCAAAATCTAAATTTACTTTGATGTAGAAAGGCAAGACCCTTGTGTGTTACTTATAAACAATAATAAAACAATCATTTTGTTTCAGCCATTTCAGAAACTTGTTTTCCTTGCTGTAATGATTCTAATCAGTTGTGCTAACAAGACTTTTCCTCCTTACACTGTTCTCTTTTCCAAGAAGCCTATTTTGTTTTATAGCATAGTTGGACCACTGCCTAGAAAAAAACTTTAAAAATCACTCAAAATAAACAATATTCATCCCAACTTTCTGAAGAAAAAGAAACTTCTATCTAACTCCAACCTCATGACTCTTCTCTGATATTTTCCCAGCCGTAGGTGTTAGCATCTGCTGTTGTAAAATCTTTGGTTTTAACTGGTGGGAACTGGGGTAAGAACTAGAGCCAAGATAGTTTTTTACATTAAAAATTATGTAATTATGCCACATGTCCAACTCCACAAATTGCTAAAGGTTTATGGAAGCATATACATCCTCAAACTCATTTTAATCATTTTCACATTTGTGTTTTTGAGGTTGTACCTGAGATTCTCACCCATACCACCCTTAAAATAAAGCACCTGATACCCTTGTAACAATGCAGGGACATGGAGGTGCCACCTACTTTCTCTGCCATCTTGTGAGCACGGCTGAAGCTGACAGCTCAGCAACTCTTTTAGAAATGCACTGCAACTCTCATATCCATTTACTACCTACCTTCCTCATTTTACAATTTAGCTGGTTGCTCAGAGACAATCAGAAAAAGTGCCAAAGAACAAGATAGCCCCAAATAGCTTCCCCCAACTCCACATTCAATTCTTCCCTCTCTTGGCTTCCTCACATATCACATAGACATAATGCAGCCCACAGAGAGGTAGAGTAAATTGAAAAGAGAAAACCAAGGCATGAGGCAGCACCATGTACTTCAAGAAGAATCAAGTGTCAAGTTAGAAACACAGGGTTAAAGGAGAGAGCTGACCCAGGTTCACATGTACTTAGGATCACTTACTGACCCCATCCCTTTGCAATGTCCAGAAAAGGCACTCCTCTGTTTCCATTTGTATCAAACGCACGGTAAGACTTCAAAGAGCACTGATTAAAGAAACAATTTAGTGCAATCACAACTTACAAATCGAAGAGCTCTCCTTCCGAGGTCAGTGGTATGCTTTTCAATCGCAGCTACTTCTTACTTGTTTTTTTTTTAATCATTCTAATTTTTTTTTATGTCAAGTGCTATACTATTTTCCTTTCTTTCTGGCCACCAATGCTTAATTTAAAATCAACGTCTTTTTCAGAGATAATAGCTTGACCCTTAGTCAAAAAGATTGACCTACTTCAGTCCACTGAATTCTCCAATTTTTATTCTTTCACTTAAAACTTAAGATGAGTTTCAAACATAAAATTTTACATCGCTTGGACAGCATTTACTCAAATATGTTATGTATCTACTATACTTTTTCAAAGATCTTAAGAGATAAGACAATTATATTTCTTCCGGGCAGTATCTGGATTTAGTGATCCTATCAGGATATAAACATTACAGTATTTGCACAGTGACCAGGTTCTTGACTTTGATGGTTACGTAAAATACTAAAG
This sequence comes from Lyroderma lyra, assembly GCA_004026885.1. NCBI lineage: Eukaryota > Metazoa > Chordata > Mammalia > Chiroptera > Megadermatidae > Lyroderma > Lyroderma lyra. The sequence goes on from PVJL010001458.1 coordinate 110,434, forward strand.
AAAAAAAAAATCACAGCCATTTTTTCCATGTTTTATAGATTTTAATCCTTAAACAAAGTCCTCTAGCTATTTCATTTTTTTACTAAACCTTATAAAAATGTAAATTTCAACTAACATTTTAATTTTAGTCAAAACCACCAAAAAACAAAACAAAACAAAAGCACACACACAAAAAAATACAGGCTCTTAACCTTATTTTCTTGAAAATTATGAGTAGAGATAGCAGAATATTAATGACTATGACACGGTAAATGAGTATGTATTGGGATGATTTAAATAGCAAAAGACCAAAAAATGTGATCCTAGGTAAATTTAAATTCTATCATCATTGCTTGATTTGAAACAGAAATGATCAGAAATTGAATTAACATAAAGTGTTTGAGATTAGCCATGATTTTTCCCTAGGATCTTTAGACAGTTATATTTTTGGTACCTTAAATTTACAGTCTATGAATAAAGATAATATTACCAAAATGAAATCATAAACCCATCTAATTTATAAATTATTCAATGGAAACCTGTGCTATAAAGTCAAAAATTAGTGCTTAACAAAAAAAAATGATGATTATAATTTAAATGTGTATATAATTAATTATTGAATAATAAAAGCTGGATTCAGGTAGCTTTTTCAGTCACTTAACCCTTTTACTGCATTGTTCGGATATATCTGAATGAATATTTCTATCCACTGACCACAGTGTTAGAGTTTACCCCATGAGAGCAAAATAACTTTCTCCTTTACTATATGCACATTTTTCTATATTTTTGTGTTTTTCAAGCATGACATAAAAATAGGAAATTTTTATACTTTAATGCAATAATTTATTTTAATAAAATGCAGCACCTTAACTGTATTTACTTAAAAATATAAATATTGTAATTATTGCATAATTGTTATTCAATGTGAAACTGTTTTAAGGACTTTTCTCCTTTTACAAAATTTTTTAGTATGTTTTCCTGCAGCTTGCACTATCAACAACAAAGATGTTTTGTATGCCATGTTGTGTAACAAATTGTTACGATAAAAAAAATTTATTATTTTTTATGTCGTCAATGCCATTAGATTCTAATTTATCTATACTTACATGTAATTGATGCCACAGTATATTTTGAGTATTTTTGGCTAAAATTAAATATAATAGTAAAAATGTTACCATGTAACAAAGATTTTAAATAAAAATAATGTCATTTATATACAAAGCAGCTCAAAATGTTATTTTTACACGCATAAAATAGTCAAAATATCAACTTTTTATTTTTCATGGCTTTCTGACACATTTTGAAACAAAGAAAACTTGAAGTCAATTAATGCAGTGAAAGGGTTAAACTATCTGGTCAACTCTGAAAGTTAAAAAACAAAAAAGCATCAAAGAATGGCCCTGGACAGCTTTGACTGCAGCCCAGCACAAATTCTTAACACATTATGAGAATTTTTTCATGACTTTTTTTTTTTTTTTTTTTTTTTTTTTTTTTTTTTTTTTTTTTTTTTTTTTTTTTTTTTTTTTTTTTTTTTTAGCTCATGAGCTATTGTTGGTGTATTTTATGTGTGGCCCAGGACAATTCTTCTTCCAAGGTGGCCCAGGGAAGCCAAAAGGTTGGACACCCCTGCTCTAAACAGAAGAGGGATAGGAAAGGGGGAAAACAAAAAAAAAGAAGAAGTCTCTATGCGAGAGCTGTCTGGAAAGTATCCAGCCATATAATATGAAAAATAGCAGCATTTGTGGCTGGGTTTTTTCCGCACAGCCCTCATATATGAGATTGAGTGGCATAGGGAAGCCCCTGCAAAAGCAAGAACAGAAAATAAATTACATTTCATGGGAACTGGACAAGAATAAAAATCTAATTCAAGACCCAGGAAACAAAAGGAAGAAATGAGGCTGCACATTGGGAAGTGGACAGATTAAAGTGCCGTGAGAGAAATCCATACATGGAGAGAATCAGCAAAAACATCATTTGGAGAGGAAAATTAATGCTGAGTCTATAGCCATAGGAATCCATTGGATAATCAAGGAAAAGTGTCTTATGAATAGCGAGACAAGCAAGGGGCTTTGTTTTCACTGTTGTCTACCTGTCACTTTGTACAGTAATGAAATTAATGAGCCTGACTCTTCCCTTTTATGAGCGGAAAGACTCAAACATCCTGCTCTTCGCTCATGCATAGCAACCACACAATTCTGTCAGAACAATCAAATCTCTCCAAGTTCTGCAGAATTCTAAAAACACGTCACCTGCTCCTAGAATAATAAACAGAAAGTACGTGGAAAAAATTCTTTCCACAATCAGGTAATAAGGCCAAGTGACATTTTTGTTTGTTAGTTTCTTATAACTGTTGGCCTGACATTGTAAAATAGCATAAGGAAGCAGGGGATATATCTGCCCCTTTAACTGATATTCCTTTATCACAACTGCATCTGATCACAGTAACGTTAAATTGCTTAGCAAACAAATGGATACTCAAATATTGAATTATCTGAAAGTCACCAAAGGGTGCTAAGTTTAATTTGCAGATTGGATTATTTTTCCCCTTGGGCATCTTTGATAGGAAGCAGATAAAAGAAATTGCCAACCAAATCCAAAGCATTACAAAAAAAGCTATATACTAACTAGACCAGAAACCAAGAGACAATTATTTGGAAATTTCAGATACAACCATCAAATCTGTGATCTAACTCTTTTGTAATTTTCAGCTTCGAAATCAGAACTAAGGAGAGACAGGCTGCAAATTTCATAAGATAAATCTGAAAGCACGAAATTGTGCTGTCCACAGCATGATTAAACATTGTTCTGAACTTCCAAAGACTTCAAACCTGATTAGCCCGTGAATCGCCTCCACCTCTGCCCACTTACCTGGCATTGCTTTTTGTTTACTGATGCCCTTCCCCTGGGGCCTGCAGACGGCATACTCCCGGGCTGCCAGCGCAGCCTTATCTAAATCCTCTGAAAGTTGTGCTGGGTCTTATCTCTGCCTGGAGACCCAACATCATTTTCCATGTCAAATTTCAGGCATTCCAATATTGTGGCGATATAGATAACTTTGCCTTATCATTGAAAGCAGCCTATGATAAACATCATATAAAATTAATTCTTTGACTAATACTTGTGCATATAAAATGGCCTTCGGTCAACTAACTTTTGTTCTCAACACTAATCATTACACTCAGCAAGAAATAGCAATAGTAAGTGATGCAGCAGGACTGTGAAATTGGTCCAGTAGCACCGTTCATGATGAAATCAGATCAATGGACATCTGGTGAAATAGATCAATGTACAGATTGTGATTTTGTGCATATCAAAGCCATATAATATATTTTACAGAAGTTTTTATGTGCTAATAGTTTTTTAAGAGTTTATGGGCAAAGAGAAGATTTTCCATTTATTAAACTTTAAGGTATTTAAAAATGATTTTAGACCAGTGTTCATTTGACAAGTAGAACAAGATTGTTGTAACTACACAGTAGAATCAGAATCTATTAAAAAATCCCTATTTAATTGAGCATTTAACATGCTTTCTGGTATTCTTCACAATTTGCTTCATAATATATTAATAAATCTGCTCAAGTGGACTGTAAACTGTTTATTTCAAACTTGTTCACTATTCCTCTAATGTGCTGAGCATTCAGATATTAAAAAAGAGACTCAAATGAGTAAGTGAAAGAGTGAGACTCCTCCTTCCTGCCTTAAAACGCCACAGATAGCCAACTCAAGTCGATAGCTTGGATCATTTTTATAACCTATTTATACAGAAACATCTTCCAGTTTGCTTTTTGTCACAGGCACCTATTGAAAAGCTAAACAGAACTATGTATGTAAGGGAAAAATGTTAAATGTGCTCTTATGAAGGTCATTTGGAAGGTTATTTAGAAAAGACTGCGTGTGTTTACTACAAGGAGATGTCTTTCCGTTTAATATGATAAAAAGAATCTAAAGTAGATTTTCTTAAGTCTGTGTCTTATTGAGAGCTCCATTTGACAAGGTAGTCACTGGATGGTAAGTTTGATTAAAAGGAGCCTAAAAGCCAAAGGAAAAAAAGGAAAGAACGGAAAGAAAAGGGGTTCCCTGGTGGTGTAGTGGCTAAGGCCTCAGCTCTCTCTACACCACAGCCTGGAAAAAAAAGGAAGGAAGGAAAACGGGGAACAATGGAAAAAGTGGGGAAGGGAAAGAAACAGACAGAAGTGGGGAGGGACTCAGGAAGGGAGGAAGAGAAGTCCCCCAAATCCTATTTTTACTGTGTTAACAAGCAAAGCTCCATGACGCGCCTCCTCCACGAAGCCTTCCTTGAACACTGGGATCCTTAATTTGGCCCCTTCAACATTGTGCTACCTACACAGTCCACCTTACTCCACTGAATTTTGTCCTTAACTCTTGTATTGCTTCCTATCTCCAGTTCCTCATCCCCCAGGGAATTAGTCTTTACAAGCTCCTGCAGAAAGGGACCCACCTTCTCCATGCTGTTTCCCCACCACACATCCAGCACAGTATGAGCACATAGCAGATTCCCAAGAAGAAATAAATGAAAGTTTAAATGACCAAATGAAGCAGTAAGTTTTCCCTAAATCACTAATCTCAGTGAATTTTGCCATGATGTCCTAAAAAAGGACTTTTTAATTTGGAGTTCAGTGGGTTCCTAAACCTATAGAACTGTGATCTCCACCAGGGTACACCTTGCCCCCCCCACACACACACACACACTCTTACCTATTTCCCATCAAGTGTCCACAACTTCTCATATTTTAAAAGGGGCATATAATTCAAAGGAGGCTTAGAACTACAATTCTAGAGACTGAGGAAAAGGTAAGTTTGTTCAATACTCAGGAGCCAAGAATGCATAGTCTTTGAAATCATTTTGGTCTATAATGAGAAATTCTTCATTCTGACCTTTGACTGGTTGGTTTAATTTTAAACCATATTCTGTATGACTTCATACATTATTTCAAATCTTCCCTTTAACATTTTGTCTCCAGAGGTGATTAATGAGTATATTACACCACATATTTCCACTTTTTTTTCTGTTTGTATTCTATAATTTAGAAAAAGCTTTAAAATGCAAGGCTTGTTTTTAACTCATTTTTGAAAAACAATTGCCATTGTGCGTTTTTAAAAATGATTTATAAACAGTCTAAAAGCAAAACTTTGAAATACATTATTACTTTTTCTACTGGTTAACAGTAAAATTATTTTCATGTTGTATCTGTGTCTTGCATCAATGCCTGATGATCTAGAAAGATGATGGATTGTTTTGGGTAAAACTAGAAATGGCAAAAAGCGTCAGGAAATGTAAGAAGGTAGATTATTTACGAAATGACTTACAGACATTAGTGCAGTGGTAAGGCACTCATATGACAAGATGGAGATACGTCAAAAGTAGAAATGCTTGATATTATTGCTGAATTTTTGTAGTGGCCATTAGCAACAGCCTATTACCTGTGTCATCTTGAGGCTCTTGGGTGAAATAGCTAGGACTGATGTGAATGAACACACTTCTGTTTCTCAGAGAGGAAAATACAGCTCATTTGCGAGAGAGACATGGATTTAAGGTTCTTCATACCAGGATGAATGAGAATGGAACGGATAGATAATACAGAGCTTCCCTTGAAAGTGAAATTATGGCAGGAAACATAAAAACCAGTGGCATTTGCCCTAGATTACACCTTGAACCCCTCCTGGACCTTAAGAACATGACTGCGTGGGGTTCCCTGGTGGTGTAGTGGCTAGGCTCCGGCACTCTCAACACCACAGCCTGGGTTCAATTCCCAGCCGGGGAAATACCCCTCAAAAACAAAAAATTCAATATGCTAAAGTAGCAAAATTTGGGGTAGCATGTCTTAAACCTCATTACAGTTAATATGATCTAATATGCATGAAATCCTTAAGATTTCACAAAAGGAACTGTGAGAACTATTAAATGAATTTAGCAAAGTAGCAGGATTAAAAAAAAAAAAAAATCAACCCCCCAAAGAACATGACTACGTGAGTGTCTTTCAAGCCACCTAACATTTATTGAGCACTGTCAAGCTGGTAATAATGAGTCAGGCATTTTAGAGAACCGTGGGGGGCAGTGGGGGGCGGAGGGCGGGGGAGAGAAAAAAACCATTTAGAAGTGAGAGCTCAGAATCCAGAGAATTAGAGCAGGGCTCCCCTTGGCCCTAAGGTACTTTGCATAAACTTTACAAAGCTCCTCTCACCAACTGCTGATTCTGTAGGTGTGTGGGTACAATGTGTGTCTGAAAAGCAGACTTTGGATTTGGGGACAAAATTTGATCCAAAACTTTCCTTCTATTTATATGTATACTTGCAAATGCCCTTGTTCTTTGTGAAAATTTTATCTTTGATTTCACAGCTCTATTAAAGAGAAGGGTATTTTGAGTATCTACATGTTTTCAAAGGGTCCCTTAAATCAATAATGTTTTTAAATTTGCCTAGTGGCAAAAATTTCTGGGAGGAAAAAAAAATCACATTTTTCAATCTGAGAGTTACAATTTCATTGGAGAAGGAATATTTACTAGTTGATGTCATCAATAAATATAATCCTGGAGCACTAAGTTTGTACACAATAGTGTATTGAGCCATGTCAATTCCATTTGAAAATGTGCCCTACTATGTTCTGAGCACTGAGTTTGGCAAATATAAGAAATTTACTTCTTTTAAAAAAGTAAATAAGACCTAGTTTTTAGCATGTGGGAAGTAAATAGTAAGCTTCATGATTACACAAAACATGGTTAGCACTGTATTCCAGCCCTGACAAAACTGCCTGGTACATAGATATTTAATAAATGTGTTTGATTAAATAATTACTTGTTTGAAATGCTCAATTTATGCCCTACTTCCCATGAAAGAACAGCCTCTTTTGATCCGGGAAATAGTTGTTTGTTTGGGATTTTCCCCCAAAGAAGACCTGATAATGCAAATTTATTTCTAAATGGTTCCAAATTATATTCATTGTGTTTTCATTAAATCTCAGTGCTTAGTGTCATGAATAATCTACGAGAGCTGAGTTTTGAATTAATAAGAAGTGAATTTTGTGTCAGGAAGGAGGTATTATATAATAAAATACCTTTCATATACTTGCACAGGTTTATTTTTTATTAATTTATCTTTTTATATCACCCTAACATAAACTAGCCAATGGTTAATATTTTTCACTAAATTGAAGAGGAAAGTTTTAGCAAATACATATAATATTTTAATTTAAAAATCTGCCCACACTGAGACCTGTGTTGAGCCTCAAAAAATTAATATCACTTAAATGGCTGAAGAGGAAAAAGAATAGCATTTCAAAAAAGAAGAAACGTACTTGGAGCAAACATGTGGGTAGACCTGAGCAAAAAGTGAGCTTCTCTGTCTGATGAGACTGGAGGTGGGTGCAGTGAGGGGAAAAGATGGACAAGTAAGGTGGGGGAAATGACAGAGAACTTCGAAAGCTGTGTGCAAAATAATTGAAAATTATGTATTAGAAAGTCTTCTCTGATGACAAGGAGCGGGTAAAATGGAGAGGAGAGAGAAATGATATATGCAAAGGGAGAGTAGATGAAAGGTAATGACAGACCCATACCTTACAAGCCGAAACAGACGTTAAAAAATACACACACACACACACATGCCCGTGCGTGCACGTACACATACTTGTATATAATTCATCAAAGAAGAAGTGGCAGAACTTGTCAATCAGTCAGATTTGGGAATAAAAATTTTCATATGGTTTCCATGTGCAAGAGGCATAAAATGATAGAAGCACAGCTCAAAACCATATAGCTGGTTTGGAGAGCTGCTTGAAGATGAAGGACTCATAGGAAACACTCCAGAGGCAATAGGGAAGGTAGTCCAAGGTATAAAACAGGGGATGTAATGGAATAATTGACCTCAAAGGTTAAGGCATAAGAATGGTTGTGCTCAATAATGAGTGAGTATGAAGATGAGCAAAAAGCTAAGAACCCTGAATAGCAACTCCTCTCAACCCTACCAGACCTGAGGCCCTGAACCTAACTGTCCCCTATCCCTGGGCTCCTGAGCATTAAAGAGAAAAAACCAACATGATATAGAAAAATGCAAACAAGTGGTTAGAATAAGATGGAACTTGGAGACACTGTAGAAAACAGGTCTGCCTTTCATTTCGAAAATTAGATACAGCGGTCTAGCGGCAGACTCAGAAATGACTGAACATCGGTACAGCCGTCTGGTAGGGTTAAGACTTGGGAATGGGAAAGGAAAGACAAAGAAAAAAGGCAGAGGCATAGAAAATGCTGGTGAGGACCATAGAAACAAACGGGAAAGAAAATTTCTAGAAGGAACACATGATCAAGATTTTCTCACACCACAGACAACGTCATTTGGGATTGGCCAAAAGAAAACCATTGGTTATCTTGGAGCGTCTTGGGTACAATGTTAGTATCATGAGAATGGTTACAGAAGGGATAAAAGAGGTGGGTAAGAAGCAAAGATCAAAGAAAATACAGAAATGTCCCACACTAACAGTGCCAATGGTATGATCTTCTGTGTGCAGCACGTATCATGTATCTTGGAGGTCTGCTTTGTATCTCTTGAGCTTCCTATTTCTGCTGTAATGCATTACTACAAATTCACCGGCATACAACTACATACATGAGGGCAGTCCAGATAGAAGTCCAGCCATAAACACCTCTATGGTTCATAGCACATGGCTGGATACTTTCTGGACAGCGCTCGTATGTATGATTTTCCAATTCTGGAGGTCAGAATTTCAAATAGGTTTTATGAGCTAAAAATCAAAGTCTCAGCAGGGCTGATTTCTCCTTTTTATTTTCCCAACTTTGAGATGTGATTAACAAATCACATTGTGTACATTTAACGGGTAGGACTTACTGTTATATCTGTATACGAGGGCTGTCCAGAAAGTATCCTGCCATGTAATATGAAAAATAGAAACATTTTTGGCTGGTTGTTTTGCGGACAGGCCTCATATACTGTGAAATGATTATCACAATAAGGTTAGTTAACACGTCCATCACCTCACATAATGACGTGTGTGTGTGACGGCGACATTTAAGATCTACTCTTCGCCAACTGTAAGTATACAATAGGTTGTTAACTATAATCACCATGCTGTATATTATATCCCCAGAACTCACCTTCTTATAACTGAAAGTTTGTACCCTTTGACCAACATCTTCCCCTTCTCCCCAGCCCCTGCTAACCACCCTTCCACTCTTTGCTTCTTGGATCTCTCCAGATGACCCAAAACAATCTCCTTATCTCAAGATCCTCAATCACATTGGCCAAGCCCAGTTCGTCATGTAAGGAAACATACTCACAGTTTTCAAAGAATAAAATATGGGTATTTCTGAGATGTCATTATTCTGCCTGCCACCAAGTCTAAGTGAAAACATCAGAAGCAGCTTCAAGTTGACTTTAATTTTTATGCATCCGTTTACCTTTGAGTTAAATAATAGGTGAGGTTAATTTGTTAACTAGAAAACAAAAACAACCTTTTCATGGAGAGTTTATTACACTTGTCTATTATTTTCTACTGACAAGTCTTTAAGTGTTTAAATTCTTGTTATAAAACTGTATTTATTAGTTGGGTGGCAATAACAATAAACTGATAGATTTCTGCCAGAAGCAATATTTTGATGAGCCTGTTTTTCATTGAAACTATATTATATATTATAGAAATCACTCTCGGCAGCATCTCATGCTATTATTTGCTTCATTGTCTATTAAAATGTTCTATTAAAGAGCCTACAAAGCTAGATAAGAATTTTTTCCTTTGTATATATTTAAAACACATACATTTTTAACCTGATACCCTAAAGACATATTTCAGTTTCTCAAAGACTATTCAATCTATAGTTTTTCTGTACAAAACTGAAGGGATAATGAATAAAACTTGTGAAAGCTAAATTAGATAATACATGTAAAACAGTAGCCCTATTGCTGACCCGCAATAAATGGGTCTCAATAAATTTTTAGCCTAATCCAAAATATGTTTATGAGATTTGCTCACTCATATTAAAACATATTTCTATAAATATTACAAATAAATAATAGTGTAGATGTTGTTTCTTATTAAATGTACCAAATTTTAAATATTTGGTTGCTCTATACAATAAAATAAAATTTTTAACATGAAAATTCAAATAATTCCATTTAATTAAAAAAAGAGATTTATACTTATAATGAACTATTCAGTCAGATTTCATGTGGGTACACACAATAACATTCCTTTTTTTTAATTCTATCTAAAAGTGCCAATAAACTATAAGGAAAATTGTAATTTCATAAATTCAAATAGCATATTCAAAGTTAAAATTAAAGTATTCAGAAGATCAACTGAATGCAAATCCAGCAGCACTTTTCAGAAGTAGAAGTCACAGAGTGAATTTTTCAGTGGTTATAATTTACCTTCAAATTTCTGGCTGTAATCCTATGTTCCTATCCTTTAATTCCTTTTGGTTAAATAATGTGTCTGTTTTCACTATTTTCTTTTTGTAAAGTTATTAAATGATCTTTGTCTTGTTCTGTGTCATTTAAGAGACTTTTATGAAGCTCTCTGAGAGACGATCACATAAGTCCAACTAGGAGAATCATTTATGAAGTTCAAAATGAACGGTCATTATTAATACCACTTTGCCTGCCTTGAATACATAGGCTCTCTCACTCAGGCCTGTAGGGTTTTAACTAGATCAAAAGAGGTAAGCAGCTTTGAAATGAGGTATTATGAGTGATATCACTAGTTACATAAGCTGACTTTAATTTACATTCTTTTAAAAAATATGATTGTTTAGTGAGATTAGAGAACTATGAGAAAACACATCTTTGGATGTGACCTTATCTATAACTTTCACACGAATATTTCTTTGACTGAAAATACAATTTCTTAAGTCGTAAGTTTGTATGTCCTTAGGTTACCATCTAGCAGTCAACCAGAAGCTGGAATAATAATATTCCACACTACAAAGCTAAATACAGAGATAGCAAAAAGCATAGGTTTTCTCAGTTTTGAAGAGAAGTTAATTTTTGTGTTATCACTTTATCAAAGTACTCCTGACTTCTGTGCAACAGTCATTGGGACTAATTATGTTTATGTAGCTACAAGAAAATAGAACTTTTAACCATGTCAGTGCCCAACATCTTTTTTGATCACAAGAAGAAGATCTAATTACTTCTGATTAATCTCAATAGTTGAGTAATTCCTTTCCAGGCAAAGTGAAATCCTAAATGTTTCCACAACAACTTAATTTTTATAAGCACATGTTTAGGGGGTGCCAAATTAAAAACCGGATTAACTTTTAATAGATAGACACATAATTTAAATGCTTATTTGAATATACTTATTTATATATGCTTCACTATTTTAAACAGAGCTTGTAAATCGGAAACCTCACCTCTGCCCTAAAAATAATCTTTTCCTCCTCTCAATCCCACTAGCAGAGCTATTGAATTCCTCCCATTGTATTCATCTCTTTCTATGTACTCATCAGCGTGCATGTTCTGTGTTCCCATACAAACTTTGAGTGGTCTTAGCCACCATACTTAGCTCCATTCCTTGAATATAAAGATATAAATATAAGTAGGTAACACTGAGTTCTTGCATGTGGTGGGTTAAAATATTAATTAATATTTTAAACGTTTTAGTATATTAACTCCCTTCATTTTCGAAGAGATGAAATGGGTACCCCTATTATCTCCTCTTTATGGAGAAGGAAACAGAAACTCAGGACAGTTAAGCAAGTCTGGCCAGAGTCACACAGCCTGTAAGTCTCTAAGCCTGTGTGCTACCCTGGTTTTAGAGCCACTGAACACACACAAAACCGCCATCCTGCTGCTGGAGATGCCGAGTGGGTGAACTTCCCCATGATTGACTTTCACAACATGAAACGCCTCTTCCTAACGTTCACTACTATTATAATATTACATTTGTTTTTCTGTTTGATTAATGTCTGCCCCCCCATTGTGCCCAGACATAATGGAACCCCTCATATTTAACAGATCAGATGAGTAATAGCAGCTAAAATTGATTAAAATGTTACTATGTGCATCTATTTTAATCTTCAAAAAGACTGTGAGCTACCAGTTTACCTTTACTTTAGAGATGAGGAAACTGAGGCAGAAGGAGGTTAGACAACTGCTCAAGGTTACACAACTAGTAAATGATGGAGCCAGGATTTAAACTCAAAAGTCAAACTCCAGAGCTGTGCTCTGAACGAAGGGGTGTATTCATGAAAATGCAGCTTGGAGGGGCATGGAAAGCTAGAGGGAGAAAATGGCATTTGACATGTCTAGAAGGGCGAAGTTGAAAGGATAGAAATGACATTCTAGGCAGAGGAAGCAACCTGGGTAAAGTAATGCAGAATGTTATGCCTACAGCATAATAGTTGCTCAATAAATAGGAATGAAGAGAGACTCTCTATGGCCCATGAGTTAGCTTTTGCATATGTAAGTGTTTTATTGCTAATGTTCTCTGCACACTTTTTTGTCTTTCAGTGCCACCATGGGCCTTAATTGCCATAGCCATAGTCGCGGTCCTTTTAGTCCTGACCTGCTGCTTTTGTATCTGTAAGAAATGTTTGTTCAAAAAGAAAAACAAGAAGAAGGGAAAGGAGAAGGGAGGGAAGAATGCCATTAACATGAAAGATGTGAAAGACTTAGGGAAGACCATGAAAGACCAGGTAATGTATTCATTCCATATTTCTTCTTAGATTCTTTTATTGGAAATTAATAGTTAATTCATGTATTCCAGATAAGTATAGAAATAAACTTACGGACATGTGTCATTGTTGTAGAAATGCTTGGCAATCCTTTCAGTCATTACTCAATATCCCAAAGTGCAATAAAAACATTTGGTGGTGTTTTGCAGTCTCTAAGCTTATTAACCAGAAGAGGGTGTCCACAACCCTTAGGGCCATTTTGATAGGTTGGGCACATCGCAGGGATGCCTGAACATTCCCATTCCCTCTACTTAACAGTCTTTATTGTGTTTAGAGTTGGAGAAAGACTAAAGAGGATTGAGCCTTCTCCTTCTTGGGCAGGGCACCTTTTTAGCATTATCGCTGCTCTTAATCACTATTCATCAGCTGAGTTTTAGAGCTGTTTATCACACTTGATGACTGCCCTTCCTACGGATCCATGCAGCACAGTAATTAGTGCTCAGGAATGATGAGTCCTAGAGGCGAAGGGAGAAAAGTATGAACCTCTCCTAAAGAACCGGGCAGAAGTTGAGGGCAAATTTCTTATTTCCTCATTTAGGGACAATTACAACCAAAAATCTGTCTGAATTACCTTTCCAAGCCTAAGAAGGCTATTTGGATGTCCTTTATATTGTTGTCTATTTTTACTCAATTAATTAGATGGTTTGGTTCAGAATAGTTTACTATTAGAAATTATGATTAAATGCCTTTTCATTTTGGGGGGGAATACAGTCATATTGGATATTTCTAAACAACATTTAATTAATATTTTTAAATGGAGAAGGATTTTCCGAAGAAAAAACTTTTTCAATTATCAGTGTTTCCCTTTGAATAATTCAAAAGGTCTGTTTATTCCCAAATAGCAGCATATACAGGCTGTTTTATAAATTCCTCTTACAGTGTTCATTACTATTCAGTGAACTCTTAACTATGTGAATCTCCTTAAAAACAATTTAATCAAGGAAGGCATTTTAGGACTTTTGCAGAGCTTCCTAGTTAGTTATACATTCAGGACACTCACCCCCCTCCCCAGCTTCAGTTTTAAACAATTTTCCTCAAAGACACAGTAATGTCTACTGACAACAATGTCACAAAGGCTCCTTTTTCACTTGCTTCACTTTTGTTTGGTTTCAGAGCTATAGAGTGGATGTAATGCCAGCATTGTCCTGAGCTCAGCATCAGAAAGGTTACATCCGTCTGAAAGTCTCTGATCACAGCCACAGAAACCCATGCACAAACGTTCAGCCACACATGTCTAATAAGGATTTTTCTCTTTGGTAAATTTATTATGTAGAAACTGAATTTTTAAATCACGTCTTGCTTTATTTCAACATTTCCATACCAAGCAGGACTTGATGTAGACTTCTTTAAACTTACTGAAGTAAGTATAGAAATAACATCCTACATGGACATCACTGAATAATTTTTACATGAATTTCAGCTATGTATGTGAAACAACAGTTTGAAAATACAATACTATCATTTTCATAACTACAATAAAATTTAAATTTGGTTTTCGAGTAGCCTAGAATTAAAAATTAAAAGCACCAAAATTATTAAATGATAACTACAATGTTTCTTCCTAGGACAAGGTATTTGTATTTTTCTTTGTGAAATTTGTTCTGTATGATGTAAGACTGTAATTTATAGAACAGTAGTATTTTTTATTATTCCTGTTATGACCTGGATAAATGACCAAGATTTCACAAGTAATAAATACAGAGAATTGATTGTGGTTAATTTTTCACTGATCACCTATTCCTTTGAATGGGAGGAAAAGAGAAAAATGAGTCAAATAAGGAAACATTTACAAGTCAGTGATGTTTATAGTAATCTACCGTCACAACATAACATTTAGGATTTCAACCACTCAAGGTGTTTTTAATCATTGTAAGTAGATCAGTTTGTGTAGGATTTGATATTTTTTTTGATTTATGAATAATTTCATGTACAGAATGAAATATTTAAAAAAGTGAAAGTAGGTTGAATTAATAAAGTTATATAATTGTAGTTTATGATACTTTTTAAGGCAGATAAAAGTAGCTAATAATGGGTTCTATCATTTTATGTAGAGTAAGGTTAAAGAAGCCAAAAGGAATGTACAAATTTTAAGATACTGTATCACACTTGATCATCCAATTCAAAACATTAGAACAAAATTAAATTATTTTTAAGTATATTAAATAGAATATTGATATGAACATGGGAAAGACAATAAAGATAATCCATGCCTCTTATTTCAAAACAGATGTGAGAGGCATTTCAGATATGATTTCTTAAGAGACATAGGCTCCAGGGAAATCCTTAAATTTTTATTATTTCAATCCAAATAAACACTCACAGAAATTCAAATTTCAATGATCATGCCTACATGTATCTCTGGTACGAGTTTATAACCAAAGAAGAATTTTTAAACAGCCTACAATGCCAACAAAACAGTAACTACAGAGAGTGTCTTTGTACAACAAAGGATATATATACATTTAAGGTTTTTTCAAAAGGTTTTTAAACTGGAGAACACGAAAAATACCGAGGGAAAATATCAACCTGGAAAGTCCTAGGTCTAGAAAGGTCATTTCTCCATGGTTCTTACTAATGTGTTTAGATATTTTAATTTTTATTTCTTCCCTCTGTCCTCCTTATCTGTGTTGTGTCTCATGACTGTTCTGGACTGTCCCTTGCGGTAGGTTTCCTCTGTTACTTAGATAACACCTACGTCAGCGCTCGGATTTAGTGGCCTGGCAGCTGGGGCTCCACAGCTAAGGGTCTACCATTCTGACACACATCAAGAGGCTGAACTAAATTGATTTTTTTTCCTAAGATGAAGGGTTCTCATTTTAAATATTACTGATTAAATAGGGCATTATTAGAAAGCTCAAGCTTTTAATGGATGGTCACAGAGAGAAAATTCAGTCCTTTGTTATCATTTTAGTATACCTTATCCAATCCAAATCTGAACAATTTAACTTAGAGTGTTGGGAACTCCGCACCTCTCGACTGTCGAACCAAGCCAGGAGCGTGTGCACTAAATCTTTGAAATTTAAAACTAGGTCTGATGTTCTACAGCACTTTATCAAACTCTCAGAAATGCTGGGTTTACAAGCTTTTTCCTCTGCATCCTGTTCCAGGGGAGAAAGGGCATAGGGAGAAGAGGGAGACACTGCTCTTGACATATTATAATAGCTACTGATTTAATCGTCCTGAACTTAACATAATAGTACAGAAAATGTCTTGCTTCAACTCAGCCTTTGGGACAAGAATAGACTTAATCACTTCAGTGATGAACAGTGGCACTGAGAAATTATCAAAAATTTAGCCCTATTTCATCCAGAATAATTGCAGAGCTGGTCCTGTACCTTTTATTAGGGCCAAAATCACTTAGAGAGAAGGAGATTTAATATCACAGATATTTCAAATTGCACTGGGCTGAAACATGATATGTAAATTGTTAGTTCTGAAAGAGACTTTTTAGAAAGTATTTCAACCACAGAATTTTTTATTATGGTAGAGTAACATGCAGATTTGTCAGACAGAAATATGCATTAGATTATTATTTTTTTAAAAAAATTAAAATCTTACAGGGAGGCAAATTGCCTAAGCTATAATTTTCTAAGCACATCTTCCATGACAGTGTTTAAGACCTACACACAGATTTTGAAGGGCAATGTGATGTCACTGCCTCAAGTCCTCTAATTAAACTCAATTATCTTTTCTTGTCACTTCACTACCTCGTTCCCTTTACTGACCACCTCCCAAGTTAAAATATTAATATAAATTTTTAAGTAATTATGTTGTCTCCTGTCTTTGGTTCTCAGTAGATCAACATATTGCTATTCAAGGAAACATCCAAGTATAAATTTAAATTTCCAAATTAAATGGCATAGGGCTAACCAGATTTTAAAGGGTTTCTACACTGATATGATAATAGTAATGTTTCATTTTCTAAACTCACTGTGGACTCCTGAAATTTCTGAAAGAGCACAAAAGGGAGGCATCTCTGACTGCAGCTCAAATCGCTCTCTATCTGACCTTCCCACCCCAATTAAGTTCTATTAATATGATGCACCAAGTCTCAGAAGGGTTTGTTTGTTTTTGTTTTTTGATCAAATTGAAGTTAGCTAGATAGAGCCAAACTGGGGAATCTTGTAAATTCAGGGACTTCCTGGAAAAGTAAACAGAAAAGCTGTCTCTCAGAAGAGGAAAAGAGACCAAGGAGCCAGAGAGGTGGGGGAGGCAGGGAAGGTTGTTTGTGGAGCTGTAGCCCAGTGATTGTGAAGCCTTTCTGAAGCCTGGTTATATACTTCTTTCATTCACATCCTATGAAAGTGCTCAGATTGAATTTGATTGCTGACAAGAGTTAAGATTTCCTTACTTTGTCAGATATCATGCAATCTACCAATCACATGTCTTAACTTGATTTCTGTGAGGTTCTACACTCACACACACATACAAGCAAGGGATAGTGAAAATGCTTTAACCAGAAACTAGGAGAGAGTTATTCCCATATACAATGACAACAGAAAGGTTGAGACCACTAAAATACAAAGAGTCTCTACAAATCAATAAGAAGCAAACAACACAATAGAAAAATAAGCAATGATTATATATATATTGGCAGTACCCAAAAATATAAAGATTTAAAATTTTTTCAACCTCACTAGCAATTATGAAATGTGATACTGTCATTTTTAATTTTGAATAACTATGCATTAATTTCTAATTATTTTTTCTAATTTTTTAAAGCAGTAAGAATGCACATTCTTAGAAACAAAGCTTCTAATATTTGTAATCTGTATAATTTGTAATCTTTATAACCTTTTATTTTATTAGCAAAATTTTTGTACTTATTGGGAAAATCTTTGTTTTATTTTTTAAAAAGGAGCATTTTATGAAATAATGAGCTTTCTAGTATTTCAGTTTATTTCACACTTAAGTTTTAGGTTATCAAAAATATTCAACTAGTACAAACTGAGCTTGGAGAGTTCAGCACCATGATTTTTGTTTGTTAATGCAAAATAAATTTTTATGCTAATTTCAGTTTGACAAAATTGCCAACATTACTTCTTTTACCTTTTAATATCAAATGGACCTGTAAATCAATTTAATTCAGCCTAGCTTTCTGTGGAGCTGTTATGAAAATAAAATAGTAAACTTCAACTGGAAATGGGGTAGATTTTTCTCTAAACATGCATTTGCTGGTGGCATGTTTTTCTTTTTTCCATAACCATTATAAATACAGGCAATTAAACATTTCTGAGACTCACTCAACTATTTCTTTCATAGGAAACAAGGCAAGAAAAGGCCATGCATTTCATATAAATTACTCCACTGCATGTAATAATGGTGTTTTACATGATGGTTAGCTTAGATCGCATTAACCTACATGAATGTGAAACCTGGCCTAGTTAATAGCATGTCTATCACACCTCTGAAAGCAGCCGTTTTAGCAGAGCCAAACATAATACCAACTTGACATTTTCTTTGCAACAACTACATTTTTTGCCTGCCATATTCTTAGGGGCTTCTTCCATTGCTTCCATGTTGCTTGCTGATTGCGGGGGGAGAAAATTCCGTGCACAAATGGAATTTAAAAAATATGTAAGCAGCAAAAGTGAATGTATGTCAGACAAACTGAGATTTCTAGCATCTTAGTGCTTGCTTCAAACAGCTTGGAAGTTATCACCACAGGCCCAGTTTAATTTGAATTTTCATGAACGTGCACTTGAATTCACATAGGATCCATTTCCCTACTTATAGGCCCTTAAGGATGATGATGCTGAAACTGGATTGACTGATGGAGAAGAAAAGGAAGAACCCAAAGAAGAGGAGAAATTGGGAAAACTTCAGTATTCACTGGATTATGATTTCCAGAATAACCAGGTCTGACGGGGAAAATGTGTTCTAATTCCATTGCGTTCTCTGAAATTACCAAGTAGAAATCGAAGCAAGATACTTCTTAAAACATTTCATTTGCTGTTAAGAGGAAAATGCAATTATCAAAGCTATTGATAAAATAATTTCTAAGTCCAGGCAGTCCCCTACTTGCTAATTTAACTTCTGGTAATTAGAATTCACAGTATTCAACTGATTACATCTACTTCTGGCACTTACAATAGGCAGGCAGAATGAATACAAATTAACTTGAAGCAGTCAGTCTAATTCTGAGATCTCTCAGCCACGGTCTCGCCCCCACAGGTTTCTCATCTGAACTAAAACAATCTTCCTTGTACTTTAGAGATTTAGATACAAACAAGATGAGGGCCCTTTGTGTTAGGTCACCATTCAAGCCAAAGTTTTGAAGCATAATAAACAGTTTTATAAGGAATCAAAGATGGAAAATTGTAGTCCATGAATTTCAAAGGTAGGCATGCCTTATATATCATAATAGTAGGTAAAACTTCTCACGCTAATGCGATAGCAGTTCTAGAAGAGTAGAAAGACCAGAAACTTGATTTCTAGTGCCTATGACTGATGCCCGACAAGTGACAAAGAACTAAAGGAGGTGACAAAACAGGCATTCCTGCTTCAATCTCTCTAAAAGCTGTTTGGTGCCACCTAGATTTATGATAATATTAGCTAGCTTAGTATTGACTTATAGAGGTGGCACAAAGGTAACTGTTAGAAATCTCTCCACATAAGAAGACCTTCTAGGTTCCATGACACTGATACATGCCCCTTTACCCTTTTCATTGTTAAGGAAATTAAAAAGCTAGACTAGAATTAGTGCAACTGGCTGAGTTACAGATCAGACTCTTAAGAATCCTTAAGACATAGCCTTCCCCCAAAGAGGACAGTGCTCTCTCTCTCTTTTTTTCCCCTTTTTTTCACTCATCCTTTGGGTGAGGAACAACTGATAAATATAAAGTGAATACAATTACTACTAATGCAGTATGTGTCCATGATTTCCACTTTGATGAGGAATGAACAACAAATAAATTAAACACCAGGGCTCAGCTTTGACAGCTAACGTCCAGAGTCAATAATTCTGAGAGTTTCAGGCTGTTGCAGAAATTCTGGGCTTTATTTGGGAACTGACAGTTCAAATAATGTCTTCACTTTGTGAAGGTTCCAGAGGTTTCCTCACAAAGACTGTATTGATATGCTCTGTCATATTAAAAATAATTTTACTTCATCAGCTTCATTATAGCCCTGGCTAGTTATTGCATAATACATTTTAGAAAGCTGTATATTGGTTACAGATACAGGTTTATAGGCATGGACTTAATACAGATTTATAGGTACACCATTTATAGTTAATTAAATAGGACATTGGATACAACTTCTAGCAAAATTTGATTGTCAGGTCTTGGTTGAGAGCAAAATTTCCTACTATTTATATGTTCTAGGGAAAGTCAAGGTCAGCTTATGTTATCTTAACATGTAACATGTCTTCCAGAAATTTAACCCACATATATATATATGTGTGCGTGTGTGTGTCCAATATTTTTCTACTAATTTATAATATTTTTATATTTTTGAGTAGGAATGTAATGATATTTCATCCTACTTAGTCATAATTTTGAAACTTCTAAGTTGGCTTTGGGTACTATAAATATCGTATTGTAAAGTAGTATTTTTAAGGCAATAATAACCCTGAATTTTTTCCATTCAAATATAACAGAAGTATGTTTACTGCTCCCTTTCCAGCAAACATCAAACTTAAGAAGTTATTTCGTTCTGAGGATACAGAAGATTCTACCTGATAAAACTATTTTTTAAAATATTACTCACTGAGTTTTCTAAATGTTCTCAGCTAGCTAATTTGATTTATAAAATGATTCCTATGAGTCATGGAAGATAAAGTTGGAGGAACTTTCCAGATAAGGCTGTAATCAAATAATGTTTGTTTACCAAAACTAAAAGATAACCCTAAGTACTCTAATTGAGATGCTTTCATGGTGGAGAGAAATGATACTTATCTCCCAGGCAGAAGTAAGAGCAGGATTAAAAGAAGTAATTTCCCCACTTATCAACATACATTCAAAAATCTTTAAAATGTAAATGATTTAGCTTTAAAAAGTTTAGGTATATTTCTAGAACTTTCCTTACCCAAAAGAAAATTTATTGGCGAAAGTGAGGAGAAAATAAAATCTTGCTTATTCACATGCAATCTAAATGCAGATACAAAATACCAATTTGGCAAACCGAGAAACTATTTGACTTTCTAATCATATCTCTATAATGTGATGCCTAGTTTAGCTATTCTTTAACCATCTGTGTTTTGTAGACCTACAATCCAGTACTCTCACTGCTGCTGTTATATGATGATATCACAAAGATATCAAAGCATTAAAATGAAAACAGGGTATGAGTCCAGGTTAAAAATGGAGTCAACTAACCAAAATGCAACTTACAAACATGGTGGGTCGATTTTACAGAAAATGGGTGTCACTTTGGGAGAGGGGGGTGAATTGCTTTTCCACTGTTGGCTAAAATGTCTCAGACTCAAGTTTTCAGGCTCTGATGTAAAAAGCTCTGGTGTCACTGCATTTAATGAATAGCAAATATTTGAACAACAATAAGAGTCTATTTTTTTTGTTTCCCATATGGATTCAAAACAGTCTATTGACACAAAATGTCTGACAACAAGGCCTCTAGAATAGTCCACTCAGAGCTTTTGGGCTTTTTGTTTGTTTGTGCAAAAATATTAAAAATGCCAGCCTATGCTCTCATTCATAGCAAGATATAGGGACATATCACTAAGGAAACCGCCTTAAAGAAAGAGATTTCTGCTCTATTTGGAAAACAAATCATAAACTTATTCATACTTATCAGTAACAACTATATATATAATCTTCCCTTCCTTTCTAGGAAGCTGAAATTATATTTCTTTGACTCCATGTCTCATATTTAAACACAGAATTTAATATCTAACAATCATTTACTGCAAGTTGTAACAAAAAGTAGCCAGCACACAAGTCAAATATGATAAGAACTTGAAGATCTCATTTTTATCTCTAAATGCTACCTAATTTCTAAGCAATTTCTATTTAGCTAGACTGAAGCTTTGGTTCAGAATAAAAAGTTCCTACTTTATAATTACACACTTGTGATTGTTTAACAATTTATTTCCACTTACAAATCATGCCCTAGAAAGAAAAATAATGCACAAGGGCTTTTAGTAACTGGAAGTTATTTGATTGCAACTCTTTTGCAAATATGAATTCCATATTTAACTGTAATCAGCAACCCTTTAAAAGCCTCTTTTGTGCTTAAAACCAGGCTTCCTAGCGCTTACATCTGTCATAATTGGGTTGTGAAGTCTACTCAGCTCACTTCATTTGCCTTCTGTGTTCAGATTCATAAGAGAGAAATGTTTATTAAAAGCAAAGAGGAAGAGAGAGAGATTACAATGCAGCATTGTAAACAAATCAATCTTTTCCCAAATGTCCACTAACACTTGTGTTTACTGTGTTCTGTTGTTCATTTCAGCTGCTAGTAGGTATCATCCAGGCTGCTGAGCTGCCCGCCTTGGACATGGGGGGCACATCCGATCCCTATGTGAAAGTGTTTTTGCTGCCTGACAAGAAGAAGAAATTTGAGACAAAAGTCCACCGAAAGACACTTAACCCTGTCTTCAATGAGCAATTTACTTTCAAGGTACTACGTTATACTTACTAATGATTTTCCTTACGTTTTAGACAAGAGACTGATCTCATCCTGACATGTACACAGACTTGCACATGACCACTTGTTCAGAGGCTTAAAGTGATTCTAGTCACAATATTTAACATTCTTATTTTCCATCCAGTGAGGAGTCTAAGTGCCATTTAGATTTAGCCGAAGAAGGATTCAGCTTGGCCATTTCACAATACAAAATGACTAAGGTGTCCTAGTCACATCTAAAAATGGAGTCCTGCTTCCAAGTGTGCCAATAAACTTGAGCACTTGCCCCCTCTTTAAAATGAAGTCAAAGGAATAATGAAATTAATTAATAGATTCAAAGTTCCTGAAATAGGTAAACACTGTACAATCCCAGAATAAAGGAAGCGATGCTCCATTGTTTAAAAGGTACAAGTGGTATCACTCTCGTTGTAAACCTCTGTGTGCACAGGGCAGATGGAGCCACCAAAATCGTTCTTCTAAATCTATCAATAAAAAGGAGGAGACCATACAATGTTTCTGCATGTACAGCAATCTTCCCTCACTCTAGGCTCTTCCCAGTGTTCTTCCCCCTGTTGAGAACCTCAGTGGACAGTCCATAGTGGGAAGGGATTCGGGTTATGAGATAACTGGACAGCACAGTGTGCTCTGCCAGCCTCAGGCATCTCTGCATACACAAGTTCTGTAGCTCTTGTTAGAAGTGCTGCATAAAAATATGTATTTTAAAAAGTGAAGTTATGCATAAAATAGTTCTCGTGTGGTTCTCGTTAATAGGTGAAAATTTTCCAAGTTCATTACTTAAAACAATCCACTTCTATAAATGAAATGTGTGTGACTATGCCGAGTAGGCTGATTCCACACCACTCACTCCCCAGCCAGCCGTAGAGAATGCACGTGCCTCCCGTGAGCATACATTCTGGTGTGAAAGATGGACGACACCGAGGCCATGAGTCATGTTCCAGAACCTTGTGTCATTGTGTAAAAAAGCAGTGTCTCTATTCACTTTGGAACCTTTGAGTTTTTAAGACTAAAGTCCCAAATGTAGTGTCAGTCATCCTATTTACAATCTACACTTTTCTATACCCAGACAGAATGGCTGTAAAATCCTTCCGGAAATACTCAGCTTCTGAAGAACTCATCACTATGATCCGTATACCACAGAACATAAGATGAAAATCAAACTAAGAAACAGTACAAATGATAATCACAATCACTTTATTTGACTCAGTATGACTCTTAATTTAGGTCAGCTGTTTCTAACCCCAATTTAGTGAGCAGATTGTAAAGTTTTTTGAAATAATATTGTGGGGGCCTTGTTTTTGAGTTACCTGTATATTATTTCATTTTCAAAAATGTACTGCTAATATAATAATTTTATGAGTAATTTCTATAACTAAGAAGTCTAATCATTGAAATTTTGAAAATAGCTATAAAATTGTATCAGTTTCATTTTATTTAAAGAAGGTTGATCAAACTATAAATTAATCCAAGTACAATAGATTTTGATACATTTAAGAAATATGCCACTATTTGGAGGGAATTGGCTAATTTATCCAGTAGATGTATAGAATGTGCATCTTTAAATGCCAATAGGCAACGTGATATAGGAATGGAAGCATAGTAGAGTTTTAAAAGAATTGGGTTGCAAAGTGAGTTCAAATCCACTTAACATGAACTATATGCCCCAAACTAAATGCTGTTTTTCTCCAAAACAAATTCCCACCTGAAGGAGCTACTAATCATTCAAACAATAAATATATATTAAGTGCCTACGGTGTCCTACACCCGCTCCATGTATTAGCTCAGCCCCAAACAGCCCTGTGATGTAGGCACCGGTGCTCTCACTATTTGATACAGGAAAAGGCTGAGGTTTACTCACTCACTCCAGTTCCCTCAGCTGAACAGTGGGGAAGCCCAGGCCTGTCTGACCCCAATCCGGGATTTTGACTGATGCTACTTCACTACAATCACAAAATATTCTAAAGAGATTTCAGAAATCAGATAAAATTTCCAAGAGTTCATTCCTTATTTCTTCCTTTAAAATTCAGCTCTTTGGAAGGGTTTTTTTCTTCCTTTCTAGAATGTAAAAAGCATTGTGCCTAGTACTTAATTATGGAAGTTTAATAAGATTCCAAATAGATAACAAATGACAGAAAATTAAAACTCTTCGGAAAAACGAAAATTTCTTTTACGTATATGGTCAAATAATCTTCCTTCTCCTTCTCTTCTTAATATACAGAGTTAATTGAGACAAGTTTGCTGGTACATAAAACAAACATTGGCACTGATAAAATAGGTATAGAAAATTGATCAAACCTTCAATACAAGTCTAAACAATTTCTTAATTAGGCACTTCTACCCAGTTATTGAAGTATAGCTTCCTTGGATTGCACTGCTTTCTCTGAATACTAAAAATTCACTAATAAACTTCCTGACCCATAGTATCTATCCCAGATACACTTGAACAGCTGGAGAAATTCATTAGTTCTTGGCCTTTTGCCACCATTCATCTTAAAGAGTGCCATACCTAAAAATGAACTTCAAGATCTATGTTATAATTCAACCTTGATATTCAAGACATCAATTTTCTAGTCAGTTCTTGTCAATCAGTACATTATTTTAGGGACTAGATGAGACATCTTGTGAATTTCTTTTAAATCCTTTCAGACTCTTAGCATGCCTTCTAGTAAGTCATTATTCCATTAAAATATGGCCCCCAAGTGCCTTGAAAGAGTTCATGTAACTTTTAAAATAAGTAACCTACCCCTGAGTAAGTTACACACAGTATAACTTTCTTATCAATGATCACAATATACTCTACAAGAAAAACTTACTTATATAGTGAAATTGGCTTGGTTAATTCTTATATTAATCTTGAAGTGTATATAGCATGACTAATGGTAGGATCCATTACTAATAATACTAACAGCTTCTAACTTTAGGATAAAGTGATTAATTACTAATGGAAGTCCCAGTTTTCTCCCAAATAATTTAACCCTCAAGCAGTTAGTTAAATGATTCAATTTTTAAAAAATACCGAAAGCACAATTTTCTCCCTGTTTTGTTGAACCAACATAAAAATGTTGGTTAAATATTAAAATTTAATACTGCAAGTAACACATTTTTTAAGCATTTTTGTGACCCGATAGTTTATCCTCATCTCTTTTAATTTAGGTTCCCTACTCAGAACTGGGTGGCAAAACCCTGGTGATGGCGGTGTATGATTTTGATCGTTTCTCCAAGCATGACATCATTGGGGAATTTAAAGTCCCTATGAACACGGTGGATTTTGGTCACGTAACTGAGGAATGGCGTGATCTGCAAAGTGCTGAGAAGGAAGAGGTAAGAAAAACATCAGCATCTCTAATGTGACGAACGGAACTAGCCAGTTCCTACTCACGTAATAACCTATTGAGAGATGCTGTTTACAAAGAGTGATGTGGGCCTCCAGCCACTGACAGCTGGCAAAATAGGGTCGGGGATTGCATAACCTCACTAAAAAGGATACAGATCTTCTGGGTGTTATTTCAAAGGAGAGAGAGAGATTTGGGAGCCAGTTATATAGACAGTTCCCTGGAGACAGACATACACACACAACACACACACACACACACACAATCTGTTCCTAAAAGCTTACCAAATGTCATATATACACCTGCTTCTTTAAAAGGACATTAAAAAATAATTTCATTCTTTGTATTTTTCCACAATCATTCAGTGTTTCTGCATAGGTTTTGTAGCTCTTTTTTTTAAATTCATTTTTATTGTTAGACTTATTGGGGTGACATCTGTTAGCAAGGATTACATAGGTTTCAGGCATACAAGTCTACAGTGCATTGTCAGCTTGTTGTATAAGTTCACCACCTAATGTGACTTCTCTTTCCATCACCTTATATTTAGCTTCCCCACCTCCTCTCCCACTGCTCCCCTTTCTCCCCTCCCTAACCCACTCGTCCCCAAATAAACATTAAACTATTGATTGCGTCCATGGGTTATTTGTTTGTTTGTTCATTTCCTTTTTGTTTGTTGCTTTCAGTTTTATATCCCACATATGAGTGAAGTCATACAGTTCTTTGTTTTTCCTGTCTGGCCTATTTCACTAAGCATGATGATCTCCAGGTCCATCCATTTTGTTGCAAATGGCAATATTTCATCTTAAATACAAAGAAAATGGCACTTTTCCCTTGATATTTTTTCTGCATATCACAGAGTTCATTGTTTCTCCTGAAGATAACAAAGCATGATGGGTGAAACACCAAATGTAATTCACCAATGCTGATATTAAATCCATTTTTTAAATGACTCACATTTTTATAATAGTCTTCATATTGTTTTTTCCCAGTTTTAATAGGTTAGCCCAGGATTTTTCTGTGATTTAAACAGAGAAATCCAATATCCTTAGTGCATTTACACTACATAATAATCCATTTTATTTGACCATGCTATGTCTGCCTGGCATTAGCATTTTTCTGTGTACCTGTCTCAACAGGCCAATCCCAGAAAAGTTCTCTGAACTCCAAAAGCAAGGGCTTCTCCAGCCATTTTTTTGGATCCTGATATAAGTTTATAATCACCCAAGGGTTGGCCAATAGCTCTGTCATTTAAGATTCCTTAAGATATGGACACTTTGCGGCCACCAGGGAGACCTGAGGGTGACCCAGGCCTTCAGAGAAACTCAGCCAAGTCCATCACCCGGGAATCCTCTAAGTGTAAGATTTTCTGCGACCAATACAACAAAGTAAGGACTTAGAGCAGGCTTGTGATTGCTGTACTGAATTGAATTTTATTAATGCTCTAAATTATTTGGTTGTACAAAAGGAATCAAAATTAGCGAGTTCCCTGGTGGTGTAGTGGCTAGGCTTTGGCGCTGTCAAAATTGCATGAGTCAAGCTCTGCTTTCTTTTTGGAAAGAAATATTTATATATTTATATATATTTTATATATATTCATACATATATTTTATATATAAAATATATAGTATTTTTTAATATTTTTATATACTTTTTCTGTTTTTATATATATATACGTGTGTGTGTGTGTGTGTGTGTGTGTGTGTGTTAACCAAATAGGTTCATCAAAATTAGATGTTTGACTACTGAAATAAATTTAGCCCTCCTGTGGATTTTCAAGAACTCAAGGATAATACTGAGTTTTATGATTTTATAAGTAGTTCTTCCCTATGAGTAAATTAATATCAACATTATATCCAATATCTATCTGCAAAGAGAAACATTCAATCATTTGATCATTATGCTTCTAATCATTTAACAAAGTAGTAAGCTGTTTTACTGATTTTTTTATATTTTATTGCAATGTTTGGCTCTTTGTAAATTTCTTGCAGCTGGGGCGGGGGGAGGGCAAAGTGGAACCATAAATATTTATTACCTAATTGGTTTTTATTAACTGGCTGGTTTCTGCTTGGCTTATTGGTTGAATGTTATAATATGACCTGCTTGTCCTTCACAATGCCCAGCTGTCCAGCTCTCATGGCTCACCTCCACCTACAGTGCCACGATTGCACCCCGCTGGGTTTCTGAAAAGTTGGTAAATAATTGTGCTTGAGTTGAGGGGATGTAGGTGATCAAAGGACTTTTCTCTTTTGAAAATTCTTTGCAGCTTGGCATGAAGCCGACAGGTTTGGACACTAAAACTAGATTCAAGGTTAAGTAGACTGCCCAAAAAGTATCACATTGTAGTTCACCCCCTCTGCTGCCCTCTTCTCTTTCTACCATGTCTTATCTCCCTATCTAAGACTTTGGGCACCCAGCTCATTCAAAAATATTCATTATATAAATATCTTCTATCCCTGCTGCACTCTGAGAACTGCACTAGTTAAAAGGGCAAACACTGTTCCTGCTTTCATAGAGTTTGGTGTCAGGTTGTTTTTCTCCCTCACTCCAGTCTTTGCCTTGCTTATTTTATTTATTTATTTATTCATTTGTGGTTTGGTTTTTTGTTGTTGTTGTTGTTCTTTGTTAAATTTATTGGGCTGACACTGGTCAGCAAAAATTACGTAGGCTCCAGGTGTACAACTCTACAATACATTGTCCACCTGTTGCACTGAGTGCTCACCACCCAGGGTCAGTTTTTGCCTTACTTATTGCCAGCTGGACTGATTTGTGCGGAAAGTCCTGTCCTTAAGACCAGACATTCCTCAGTTTCAATCCTGACTAATCCCTTTACTAGCTCAGAGACATTGGGTAAGTCACTTAAGCTTTCTAAAATTCAGTGTTTTAATCCAGAAAGTGGCCTAACATTACCCCTTCTCTTACAGATTAAGAAGGTTAAAGTTGCTAGCATAGAGGGCAGTGTGTAATAAGTGTTGAATAAACAAGAGACCTGCCATTCTTTCTTCGTGACCAATTTTAGTTTGTTTCTCTTGTTTTTCATCTCCCTACTCATACTCCCATTTTCCTCTACCTATGTCGACTTCTCTATTCTTTTTCTCACCACAGTTGTATTTATGGAATGTCTCTAGAAATGTTTAATGGAAAATAATTCTACAATCTCATTTCTAAAC
Source organism: Lyroderma lyra (assembly GCA_004026885.1). NCBI lineage: Eukaryota > Metazoa > Chordata > Mammalia > Chiroptera > Megadermatidae > Lyroderma > Lyroderma lyra. The sequence goes on from PVJL010001458.1 coordinate 139,216, forward strand.
TCTGGAGCCTTTCCTCTTTGATATCTACTCAGGGATGGTAATTTTGAGTTTTCAGTTGAGTGATTATTTCCTTCTATCATGATAAAGGAAGCCTCATGAAAGTGATGACTAGCTTACAGAGTATCTCTGGATGACTAGACCCATGGACAAATGTTCTCATAATAAATGAAATAAGATTCCAATTACATTTTATATCTGAAGAATTGCATAGTCTCACTGATATATGCTCTCTTTTCATACTACTGTCCATTAACTGTAGGAAAGTATTATTGTGTGAATAAATTGAAGTTTTCGATTAACTTTAGTTCTCAGGATTTTAAAGAAATTGTTTTTCCATTTTACATGAGCAGTTCTGTTCATGGTTTTAATTTTCTTTCATCTAACAGTGGTAAATGTTATTTTTAATGTCATAGGGAATTAAAGATACTAAATAAGTGAGAAAAAAGAATGCAAGAAACAGCTTCGGAATCTAGAAAACTGAACCATTGACCACAGTAGTTGGTTCTGGTAGAGACTTCGATTTAAATGGGTTAAATCCAATCTACTGAGTTTCATTCTTGTGGATTTTGATCCCAGAATGGGGTAGGGTTTTGTTGCCAGAAAATTAAAAAATATAGAAGTCATAAGATGCTGAAGCAATTATGTAAGTGAAAGAATGGTGTTATTTTGATCAATTAAATGTGCAAGTTATTTAGAAAAAAAATGGGACAGAGCTCTATCTGAAATTCACTAAGCATATGTTTAAAACAGAGGGTGTTGGACAGATAAGCTATGCCAGGAGGAGTGTAACAAGCACACAGCTCCTGCTGTTAGATTCTAGGCCTTGGTGAAAACACCTCTGGTGAGGTTTCCATTCTGATTTAATAACATTTCTCTAATCAACCTAATCAAGGCCACCTTCCTGGCTTAGGTTCACATGCCACATTTTATGCTGCGTGATTAACCTCGAAACAAATGAACATGGAATCTTACCCGACAGACAGCTCTGCCTCTCCCTTCCTTTTGTTTCTTTAAAACAGAAATATATATCCTCTGAGTTTTGAGAGATGGTTACCTACAAAATTATTTTCTTAACTTCAGCCTTTTCAGTAGAGGTCCTCAAAAATCATCCTTTTGAGGGCCTATACTGAAAAGGGAAAAATTAAGAAAATATTTGCAAAACATTTTTATATCTATAGCATCGGGCTGCCTGTTTTGGAATGTTTGAAACTTTTTTCCTTTTAATCATCCAAAAAAATATTTATGCCACCCACAGGTCAAACCTGAAACCAATCTTTATACTTTTAGAATAATCCACTCATTTAATAGTTAATATTTGCACTTCATTACTTTAAATGTTACAGTCAATAGCTGTCACCCCATTTTCTATTTTTTGTATATTTCATTTATGACTATTTTAGAAATTCTCAGTCCTGCCCCCCAGTGTAAAATACTTCTTCAAAGCATTTACACCCTTTTTTATTTTAGTATTTTGTTTCTATGTTTTATCCCCATGCCTTTTAATACCTCTTATCTCTAAAACAACGTAAGAAATAGATACCACCAAAATACAACTCAAGTCCCCCATTTTTTTTTTTGAGCGAGTTCATCTCATAACTTGACCACTACTCCTTTGTCTGCATTAGAGAACAAGTCTATCACCCCTGCTCTGTGTAGAATTCATTAAATACTGATTTTTAAATGAGATGCTGCCATCCAGTGCAAATGGAAAAAAAATTGATTGCTAAATTTAAACAAATTAGGACATAATTTAATTAGTACCAAGCAGAAAGGCAGAGAAGCTACTTTAGTGCCTTAATAGAAAATCAATTTTTTCAAGAAAATTTCACATTTTTAAGCCTAATTAGAAAAACATTTACTTCAAAGAAAAGCATTTGGAGAATACATATTCAATCAAACAGCAAAAGATTTTTAGCTTCCAATGGTCAATTACTTGATACTTTTTTAGAATGAGTTCAAGTCATTATTGCTTAGTGCATCTTTTTTGTCCAAGAATCATGAAAGAACCAATGCTATTTCTAAGTACTTAGCAGTGAGATGGTAACGCATGCCCTCCAAGAATGTCTGTGCAACAAATCAATGCCCTGCGTGGAAATCCTTGTAAAAGGTTAAATGCTGGCACTTTAAACATGGATGCCATAGTGAGAACCTTCCTTGTCATTCACGATTTATCACATGACAGAAATGCAACAAAGATGCAGACTTTGATCCAGACCAGGAAGGCATATTTATTTGTTTTTGTTTACTTGTTCATTGTCTGTCTTCCCCACTAGACTGTAAGCTCCCCACCAGCAGGAGTCATGTCTATTCTTTCCCACTGTGAAACCAAAATTGCTCACAGAGGCAAGCACACCAATAAGCATCAAAGATATTTTTGAATAAATAAATGGGAAGAGGTGATTATTATACTGGGAGAGATGATTTAGAACTTCCTTGTAAAAGTTCACGTTAATAATAGTCATTGTGTTGTTTTACAATTGAAGTCTTGAAGTATTCTGAAAGCCTGTCAACAAAATATCTTAGCACCAAACAATGAAAACAGTCTAGTACCTTTGTTTTTTCAGTCTGTTTCTTCAAAAAGAGAGGCACTATAGATGCTTAGCAAAATCATTGTTGTTTTTGTTGACGGTGATGCAAATGATAGTTTTTTCTTCACTTTTTTTATAGTAAAGGTTTAATTCAGGATCTCTTCCCTCTCTGTAACCCTTCGTTCATCCTAGTTCCATGATGCACAGACAGCTTGGAGCTCAGCTTAATTTAACTTCTATTTAAAATTAAGATTTAGTTAAAGCTGTGATGTAAGTCACTGCTTGCCTCATGGAAATGTACACAGAGAGAAATGAGAAGGAAATTTCAAAGAATCTGAACAAAACCTTACTTATTTTATCGTACCTAGAACATCTGTTGCTAGTCAGGTTTATATAACAGTATACATGTAGTATTCAATTGTTTTATAATGTATTAAGACCATGACACATTTTAGTGTCCTCAGTATCTACATGTCCATTTTGTGGAACTTGGAGCATAATGACTTTTCTTTCAATTGTTAACAGAAGTTTCATTTGATTTTTTTGATATGTCTTTGGTCATAGCTAGGTTTTACTGAGTTCTGAGTGTTTGGTCAGAACTTCAGTCACCAATTATAATCATATTGTTATGCATAATGTCATCTGCTTCATAATGTGGTTTCTAAAAACATCAGAGGAAAAAGCAAATAAATTGAAATATCCCTCCAGTGTGTAGAACTGTAATTTGATTGTCTTTCTAGTTAAAAAGAATTTTCAAGCACAGATGGACAAAACCAAATTTCTACTTCACAAAGTCTCTAAATGAAAATTTGATACTTTACTTTTTATTCCCTAGAAAATTAATATAAATTTTGCCTGTAATTTAAGTGGGAGAAGAGACCTTTGGACATTTTCGAAACGTCCTTTGATGAGTATTCCATTGTTCTCCCACTGTCATATGTTAACCAACTGCAATACCGTCCCCATCACAGCTGTAACCACCCAAGGACTGTGCTCCCAGCCTGGCGTCCTTGTTTCCAGAATTCATTTTCATTAACATTTACCTTAGCTTATCTACCTAAGCTATAAACACAAATAAAAGCTACCATTTCCTGAAAGCCTATGTGTGCCACCAAAAATAATTCTCACAACATTCTTTAAAACTGGCATTATTAAATCTGTTTTACAGAATGAGGCGAAAAGAGACCTGAAGCCCAGGAAACCTAACTCCTTTGTCCAAGTTCAAACACACAATGCCAGAGGTAAAATTCAAACACAGATCTGAAGCCCACAGTCTATTTCACCATACCATCTTCTTCAAATTGTCTTTCTCAATCTTTTCAGCCATATAGTGTAGTTGTAAACTCAATTTAAATGCAAAACAAAACAAAAAAACTAATGCAAACTAGTGTTTCTTAGTTTTGGTTTCTTTTGTTGTTGGGGGGGGATGGGCATCTTAACATTTGGTCAGTTTTCTTTGACAACTTGCAACTGGGTAAATCTATACATATTAAAAGCTTTTCCTTTCAAATATAACACATTGCAAATGTATGCAATAGAGGGAAAACACATCAGCTATGGCATTTTTGTTTCTTCTTAATATTTCATAAATATTTGGCATGAATTCAAAAGTACTAATTAACACAAACATGTTATTATCCACTCATGAGTGCTGACGAATTTAATGGAGATTTTGCTTTTTATTTTAAAAATTCTTCAAAAATAGAATATAAATTTCCATCAAGTCATTCGAAACATATATTGAGTATCTGTGAAATTAGTATTGTAAAGTATATAAAAATGGAAGACTACCATTCACATATGGGAAATGGCCAGTAATAGTAGCAAAACTTTATAATGCAAAACAAAATGAGCTTCAAAATAAGCCAAATAAGAAGTATAAATTATGTGAGTCTGGCTAAAAAAAATTAAGTACTATGTTCAACTTCTGGTTTCCCTTTTGCCATTGTGGAGAGCACAGTTTTAAACTATTTCTCACCCCCTATTAGAATTTTTTAAAAACCCACAAGCTAGACCATCTTTCTTGTGAGAAAGGGTAATACAATGAATAAAACTGGCATTTTAAATTAAGTAGAATGTAAAGCACACTTCATGTTTACTAGGCTTTCTTTCGTTGTTCATTTTGAGATGCCTTACATTCAATGCTATATTTAAAAAATATTGATTATCATAGATATTTATGAAAATGGTTTGTAGTTGAATATCTAAGCTAGCAGATTGTTTCAAAAAGTAATATATTAATCAAATTGATGGTATGCCCTGTATTTAACAAATTTATTTGCATGTTAAATTTCCCAAGTCTTTTTTTTAATCCAATTACTGATCCTATAAAAGTTACGATGCAGTATTATGAAAAAACTGGTTGCTTCAATTCGTGTTCAAGGTACCTGATAAAGTCTTACATCATACAATATTTTTCTTAATTAATTGAACTTTAATGATATACCTGGTAGATATTTTAAGTCTTTCTGTCTTTTCTACAATGGTACTCTGTGCTATTGTTTTCTTTTGAAAGAAGGGACAGGCCACTTGCATTCTCATGTTCTTATCCAAAGGCACCCCCATCTAAGTGGGTATGTAATGTTGATAAAATGTTTTTCTTCACTTAGAATGGTTTCTACACACTTTTGGCCAATAGACTCACAACTTCAGTAGTATGACCCTGGGAAGGGTAAACCTACTAGATTAAAGTTCTTATAAAAGCTTGAGACCAAATGATGGATTTGTACACTATACTTGGATCTTTTTTGCACAGGGATTAATTCCTTGATTTTTACAGTAGCTATGTGAAATAATATTGCTGTGAGTTCATAGTGTAATCAATAAAGTACTTTAACTAGAAAAAAAAGTATAAATTAAAATGGACCTATTTTACAAAAAGGCATAAACAGGGAGTCTCCATGGAAGAGTTGAAAAAAGTGAGCCAGTCTTGAAATCTTTGTAGCATCTGAATAGGCACAAAAAAACTGAGTCTTCCATAAGTTAGAAGAAAAGAACCAAGACCACCAATGACAAGCCAAGGTCAGAGTAGAGTGAAAACCTGAGCAAGTACCCTGAGAAATAAGATCGAATGGAGTCATTTAGTGACAGTTTGTCCCTTAAATACCAGACTGATAGATCCAGACTCAGGACACTAAGTACAGCCTGCAAAATGTGTTCTTCCCCAGGATGAGAGTCGGAATATGAGAGCCAGACTCCCCCACTCCCTGTGCCAAGCACTCTAGCAATTGCTTTTCTCACATTGTCTCATGTAATTCTTACCCCACAGAGCAGCCCTGTGGGGTAAGTATCCTTGATATCCCTATTTCAAATACTAGGAAATGTAATTGGCCCAGTGCTACTCTGAAAATAGGTGAGAAAACAGAATAAAATTCTGGCCCAGGTCGCTCTGATTTCCCAAACCCATTTTTTCTCTATTCTGCCACATTGCCACTTAGCTAACTAACATTCAGCAAGTATAATGATACTGTCTATATTATTTCCCTCCTTAGACCCAGTGCCTAACACTGTGCCTGGAATACCCAAGATGCTGAAACATTTTCAAGTAAATTGGTTGGACAAATTAGAATGAAAATTTTGTGTAACAAACATGCATCATGAGTCATATCATCTTCAAGGAAGTCATGAAGGATACCCAATTATTCCAGTTGTACAACTGCTTATGGTACCCCAAAATATTTTAAATTCCAGCCCCTCTCTCCAAAAGTATTTCCCAGGGTAAAATCTATATTCTTTTCTATGTCCTCAATAGTGATTTATCTTTATCATTATGATGCAAATTTATTGAAATAGCCACAAACTATAGGGCCACGTATGGAATATGAGTTGATGACCAAATTGAATAAATTAAGTGGATGTCCTAGCGAGACTTATATTCTGACTCTGACCAAAATGTTATTGAGCATTAGCATCATTACATTGTCTCTCAAAAGAGTCCGTATGGGAAAAATCATTCCAAGATGTAAGTTCTGACACTGGTAGTGCCAAGGAAATCTAACTACTTCAGTAGAAACTAGTGCAGGTGTTAGTTTTTCTTTTATTCAATGAATAAAAGAAGTGAGAGTTTTCAGTTGAATTTTAAATAAAGCAGAGCAAAGTGGTTTGGAAGCATGGAGTTCATGAATATAGATTAGCTGAGCAGAAAATGAGGACTGCAAGTTGGAATGGAAACAGAGAAAAAGGAGAATGAGAAACTGTTAGACAAGAGCCATCTTGCCTGCATCTGGTTTCTTATGATTGAAATAGTGAAGAGGATTTCTGAGTGGGAAGTAATGTGATCAGGGCAGAACATCTTGTTCGGTCATGTCCACCACCTTCCATGCATTTGGATTTCTTACATGTGATCTTTTCTGGGAAATTCATCATATGCTTTGGAATAATTTTTTTTATTACCTTGTTTGTGGATTCTTCAAATTAAATGCTTTCACCTTCTGTCTTACTCCTACCTCACTTTGAGCAGGCCAAATGTTTGCACTGTGGAGTCTTTAATCCATTACAATCTGTTACTCAGCAATTAGATGAAATGTCAGCAATTGAGTTGTACTGTTTGTACTACAGAATAAGGGAGAACAGGGAGGACTTGCTGAAAAACAAGAGTTTAAATAATTAAAAGATGGAAGAGATGGAATACACCTACACACAAACTTACTTGTTTTAAACAGGCTAAAGTTCTTTCCAATTATAAAAAAGAAGTCCTTAAATATTGCAAGTTTTTTTCATTCGTTCTTTTACTTATTCAATGTACATTTATTAAGCCCCTTTTATAAGCCAGAGACTGTGAATACAATGGTATATAACATAGACCACTCAGTTTAGTTGTTATAAATTAATGCTCAGACAGTACTGCAAGAACTGGAAATCTCTGACCCTGGGCTCAACCTATGTGGCTTAACCATGACTCCACTTATTATTGGTATATCCTTGGGCTTGTTACTTAACCATTCTGTAAAATGGGGTTAACATGACCCACCCCTATGAGCTGTAGTGCACTCCAAATGAGATAGTTTATGTAAAGCACTTAGAATGCTTTTCACCTATTAACAGTAAATGCTCAATAAATGTTAGTTATTTTTATTGTTAAAAACACTGATCAGAGCCCTCATTTGCTTGCTGGCTGAAAAAAACAGTGCTCTGATTGCTAGATGTATCCTTCCTTTTATTAAGAGACTAAGACAGCCTAAGGGTTCAGAAGGCATTTTTATACATGGTTTTGATGAGAGACTATGGAAGTGAAAAGAGGTCACAAAGTCCAGGGTAAAGTTGAGCATGCCTGAGTGGAAGTAGGCTGACCAGACGTACCATTTGAAATGGGACACAAACAGTTTATAAGGTCAGCCTCCTGACACCTTGAATTTATCCCAGAGAGACTAGACTGACCATCTGTACTGTTTGAAACGGGACAGTCCTGTTGTTTTCTATCCCATTTCAAATGGTACATCTGGTCAACCTAGTGGAAGGTGGCACTAACATGATGTGGCCCCAGTGACTGTGCACTTCTCTATGCTCTGACACACAAAAATGAACTCAAAGTTCAGGCCATGCTATAGTTAAAAAAGACTGACAATAAAAAGTGTTGGCAAGCATATGGGAAAATTGGAACCCTCATACATTCCTGGTAGGAAAATAAAACTGTTTGGTCACTTTAGAAAACAGTTAACAGTTTCTCAAACTGTTAAACAGAGCATCATCCTATAAACTCACAATTTCACTCTTAGATATACACCCAAGAACAATGAAGATACATATTCATGCAAAAAATTATATAAGAATGTTCAGAGCAAAAGTTTTCATAATTGCCAAAAAACAGAACTCAAATTTCCATCAACTGATGAATAATTGAACAAAGCATGCTATAGCTATATAATAGAATATTATGCAGTTGCAGAAAAGAAAGTACTGATACATGCTACAACAAGGCTGACTGGAAGAAGACAATCAGGATGGAAAGCAGATCAATGGTTACCTGGGAGTTGGAGGGTGAGGGGTAGTGAGGTGGGAGGAATGAGGAATGGCTGTTAATAGGTGTGGGTTTCTTTGTGAGGTGATGAAACTATTCTAAAATTGGGTAGTGGTGATGATTATACAACTCTAAATATATTAAAAGCCACTGGATTATGTACTTTATGAGGGTGAAGTTTATGGCATGTAAAGTATTTCTCAATCAGCTGTTTTTAAGAATAAGTTTCAGGCACTGAAACCCAAACACAGAAGGTACTTGTACGCTATTCTAGGTTGATCTGGGGCCCCATCTGAAACAGCACTCAGGGATGCTGAGAATTCATTCCCCAAACCGTTTCAAACGTGTAGGGATATTCCCTCCAAATATTCTTATCTCCCTTTAAACCAGAGCACTTGTCTCCAAGATCATGCTCCTTACCACGTTTGTTGATATAAGGTCCCTGAACTCAATGTCAGTGTGGGGCAAGGGATTCTACCCAACACCTACAAGCAGTTCCCAGATACCAGCAAAGCATCTAGGAATTCAACTCAATTCTGACATTATCTGCCCCAAGAAAGAATCAGATTACACAGGCTAAGGGTTCCATCCTACAAGACTGTCCCCCACCCCATGCACAGACACACACTTCAGACATCAGCCACAAGCCCAGGCTTGTACCTGTGCCTCTGACCAACTGACTACAGACCAGAGACTGGAGATTTCAAGGACTCTCTCCAGTCATGGGCCATTGGCCATTGATTCAACCAGCCCCTCCCCAGCATCCAAGGGGTGGGCTGAAAGTTTCAATTGCCTCATGACTCGGTTGGCTCCACTGGCAACCAGTCCCCATCCTTCAGTGCTCTCTGCTTCACCTCAATGACAAAAGATGCTTTTTCCACTCTCAACACTTGGGGAATTCTAAACTGTTTGTGGAGCTGTGAGCCAGTAACTGTGGATGAAGACCAAATATATATGAGAAATCTATTTTGATCATCTAAGTGACCAAATGTACATATATTTTTACAAACCACAACATCACACCCCTTTTGATGGGTGAAGAACCCAGGTTTAGGCCGTGGGGCTAATCAGTGAGCACTAGGAGTCAAATACTAGTTTTTCTGATTCCAAAGCCATCTTATACTAGTCTGCTCCCCACAGGATAAGAAGTTTTAGGCTTAATTTCCTGTCTTAAAACCATTTTTCTAAATATTTGAAGTAATCCTTTTTGCAGTCCATCTTTTTGCAGTAGCTTCTCAGCTCCTCAAGTCACTTACTTGTTCTTTTCTGGACCTGCTCTAGCAATATAATGCCTTTTGCAGGTAGAAATTGAATATAATAAAGTACACAGATATAAAGTATATAGTTTAATGAGTCTTCACAGTTGTATACACCAGTATAACCCCCACATCAATCACATTGCAGAACACTCCTCGCCCCCTAAATCCCCACACACCTCTTGGCAGGCAGTCCCTACCTCCAGCCCTTAAAGACTATCTCTTCTGATTTTTCTCACCAGAGATTAGTTTGTTCTTTAACTACATATAAATGGAATCACGGTATTTCGTGTCCAGCGTCTTTTACTATGTTTTTAAGATCCTTGTAAAGTGCAAGCAGCCGTTCACTCATCATTACTGAGTCGTCCTCTACTGTATGAATATACCAAAATGCATCCATTTTCCTGCTGGTGGACTCTTGGGTCATTTCCAATTTGGAGCCATTAATATTATGAGTAAAGCTACTTCAAGCATAGTTAGATGACTTTCTGTGGACATGTGTTTTCATTTCACCTGGATCTGCTAGTTCATGTGCAAGTGTATGTATCATTAAGCCAAAATGACCAGGACCCCTGATAATAGTCTGTATAGGAATGCATTGAGATACATACTGTATGGGATTCAATAATGATTTCTTCTCATTCTCACTAGCCTCTCTGATGATGCTCAGCATCACCTTGACCATCACCCCTACTCTCTAAGTGTAAGTGCCTTTCCACATAATGCTGTTAAAAAAAATAGATGGCTATCAGTAGTTAAATTTGGGGTGAGTCAAAAGTTATACACAGATTTTTCAATGGTTCAGGGGGTCGGCACTGCTAACCTTTGTATGTTCAAGGGTCAGCTATATATTCTACTTCTGCACATCACAGTAGTCAGCTCTTAGAAGAAAAGTACAGCGTCGGTCAAATGAGGACAGAACTGAGGGTTCAACTCCTATAAACTCTGAGCCTTATTCCTTTGTAAGTAAAATGCTGTTGAAAATGTCAAATAGAGATGTACTTGTGTGTTGGAAATTTATCTTTCTTGGGGTTTTTTCAATGATTTTTAGTAAATTTGTAGAGTCATGCAGAATCAGAACCTAATTTTCTAACATCTTCATCACCCCAAAAAGAAATCTTGTGCTTATTTGCAGTTGCTTCCCATCCCACCCCCTCATCCCCCAGGCACTATTAATCTACTTTCTGTCTCTATGGATTTGCCTCTTCTACACATCACATATCAGTGTAATCCTACAATTGTGGGCTCAAAAACTTCTATTTGAAATATAGGTCTGTCTGATGGCAAATGAATTCCTAAAATAAACAGATATATTGAGTAGCAAATCACATTGGCCATTTTATGGGTGCAGATGGGTGGGTGGGAGGGAAAGCCCATTGTTTCCAATACCATTTAATAGTTTCAGGAGGACTCTTCCTCTCATGGGAGGGCCAGTGATGGTCTCGGTCTATGTCTTCCACCCACTCCTGTCTGACCCCTTCCAGATTTTAAGCGCCTGGAGGCACAGTGGAATAGCCCAAGCTTCTGGGAGAGCTGATGGATGGATACTCCATCAATCCACTTCGAACAAAGCTCCTGCCAGGCTTCTTATGTCCTGTCTTCTCTATCTCTTCAGAAAGGAAACTCGGGGAACAAATAAGCCATTTAGCTGACTTTTTTGTTCCACTTTAAATATGTCCCCCAAGTTGCTACTAATGTGTAAGTATTTTCTCCCTGAGAGGGAGCACAGCAAGATTGTGAGCCAGGGATGCATGTGAGGGTGCTCACTGGGGTGCTGTTTGCTGGGTTCCAGACACCAGCTGACTTCCGGCTTGGAGAGCACTGGGCAGTAGCAACACCCAGAGCACAGCAAACCCAGCTTGGGGCAAACCATCTCCTTACACCTTTAAAATGCTTTGAGGGCAATGTTCTCAGAGGAGATGGCTTTCATCCCAGAATGATTGCCTGCTTGGACCTTCCTTCCTGAAAGTATCTTGTAAATCAGGATTCTGCTTTTCCTGTGGAATATAATTCATTTAAATGCAAGAACAATCTGTGGACTTTGCACAACACAAGAGTGTAGGGATGAGCGTTTGTGAGGGAAGCAGAAGGCAGGCCCCATGGACAATTCGAGTAGAAGTGAAAGCGATTTTCTTTTGAAAATGCTTCTAGTCAAGTCTTCTCATTCTGTAAGCTGAAAACACTCTGGGATGTGGTGAGAGGTTGTTGTTTACCAAAAGTTAACTAACGGCTCTTCAGTTTAAGATGTTATTTCTACATGAATAAATCAATATTCTGAGAAAGTCCTTCCCTGAATTTTCAGTTTCTGCTAGTGTTTAAAGAGAGGAAGGAGGGGGAATGTCTTTCAGGAACCAGCAAAGTGTCAGGAGTAGTCTGTTCTTAATTTCATCTCGGCGTCAAAAAATGGAGAGAGAGAGAGAGAGAGAATGGGATTAGAATATTAGAATAAGTCAAGAGCCTGGAGCTTATATTTTGATTTTACAACATATTTTTAGATAGCCTAGGTCATAAAGAGAGAATGGAGGGAGGCTTTGAAATGCTTGCCTGGTCGAAAATCAACATCAGCATTCAACTTAGAATCTGAGGAGAGACGAATGCTTGTTTTTGAGCTCACTGACTTTCCAAGCATTGTCATACTGACACTTTGTTTATATTGAGGCCATGTTTGAAAAATGACATAAAGGCTATGGAACTTGACTGTCACAGTAGGATTGCCTAATTTAAAAAAAAAAAAAATGTCACTTTTGTTTCTTTTTGGTAGGGTTTTCAAAGCTCTGTTACCTGCAAAAATCAGAGCACAAACTTACCTTTAGTCATATTTAAACTGCCAGCTATTTAGTGTTTGTATGAGCCAGGCACTGTGTTAAGTGCATTAGCTCATTTACCCCTCACAACAACACGGTGGGGTAGATACATTATCCCCAACTTAAAGTCAAAGCAGCAGAAACTCAGAGAAGACGGAAAAGGCACAAGGCAATGTAGCTCATGGGAGTGCTGAAACTCAGACTTTGGTCTGACTCCAAAGACACATCCCATCATACTAGATTGCTTTTAAGAAAGGGGTCACAGGTCTTGTATGAGAAATGGTATTTTAGTCTCCAAACACACATGGACCCTGCACACTCCAGTCGTTTGTTTCCATTACTCCCAATCCTCTCACCCCCAAGGCTGCCCCCACCACACTGACCAAAGGTGGGGCTGTGATTTGACATCTCTCCCTATCCTGAGTCTCTTAGCTGCCCCCATGTTTTCTGGGTCAGTCTTTCTGTGACACAGACAGACCTGTGGAAGATCCCAACTAGGATTCACATTCCACCTCCAAATTGTCTTTGTTTCCCACCCTGTGATTTGTTCTGTTCATTATATTGGGAGTTCTTGGAGGGAGGAAGTAAGTGCTTCCACCTATCTCACCCCTTTTCCTTGGATCAGGTATGATGACAAACATGCAGTAGGACATCCTACCTTGTAATTACATCCAAAATACCAAAGATCAGTCAAACCTTTTCATGTTCTCCAGACAGTGTTAAATTAGGTAGGTAGTCTGCAATGTAAGAGAAATTTCTTTGCAAAACAAACTGTCTTTGTATGCTTAGAGTATTCCAAGCCCCTGTGTTCCATAAAGCAATTGAAGGAACTCCTTATTAGCACCCTGTAGAGAAGAGAAGATACTGAGCTCTGCAGAATTGCCCCACTTTTTGTCATTACTAAAATCATTTTTGAAGTCCAATTAATCTGCCAAAAGATGGATGATTCCCTTATAAAGTACTATAATTTGAAATTTGACAATAACAATTCTCCTACTTTTTCATTTCAAACCTCTACCTTTTATGTGAAAAGGAGAGAAAGGAGAGAAAAAGCATGAGCTGCATCTTACAAAACCAGATGATTATTAAGTGCATATCATCTGGTCCCCAATTCATCCCTTTCTCCAAATCCAAATATTTAATATTTGGAATGAATTGTACCATTCCTGCTTGGAGATTTTTGTGTCATCTTTGCATGAATTATTTCAGCCAATTTCACATACCACTTTGTCAAATTTTCAAACACTTTTTATGTCATGTCTGAATTTTAGCATAACTAGCCTTTGTTAAGTGAGCAGTTGCTGTTGTCATTTTCAATTATGACTGTCAAAGCCTTGGATCAGTGGTACTGGGCCTTGTTTCCTGCACTGGCAGCATCTCTATCAGGTGATTTCTAAAGACTTTAATTCTCACCACGAACCCCACAAACCCAACCTCTTCCTCCTGCTGGGTATGTTCCCTCTTCAAAAATGTCCTAATTTTGTAATCCTAATTGCTGATCAAGTCCCTTGGGAGGAAAAACAATTTATATATTTAATTTAAATCTTAAATAATTAAATAGTCTAGCTCAATTAAATTTTACAAACTGTGTTATATAGATATTTAGCCACATTTGCAAATGAGGAAACTTGAGTTGCATGGAGGCTAAGGACTTTGTCTGAAATCATACAACTAGGAAATAACGACCAGACATTTAAATCAATAGTTTGCCTTTTTCTAAAGTCCAGGCTAAGTACTATTTATCTTATCTTTAAAGTCTTTAAAGCAGGGACTTTACTTCAAATTCCTAGTATTGGAAGTTAGGACGTTGTTCAAGAAGGAAAAGGATAAACTGGTAATTTACTTACAAAAGAGCTGTGTCATAACACGTGACTATGGTGGCCTTTTAACGAATGAAGTGGGACTCTTCCTGCAAATGTCATCAGGACCAGAAAGGTGCCTATTTAAATAGCATACATGAAATCTGAATTCTTATTCTTCTTTTGGTGTGGAGGAGGAAAGGAAGTTGTTTATCCCAGTGACCATCACTCCTTTTATATACAAGAGTGCTAAATCTGAAGATATTAAAGGAAAGAGATGGGACACAGTTGAATTTGAACAAAGGTGATGCAGGCTGGTGCTGATGTTTTGTGGCATCTGGTTTGAGTCTGAGGTGAGTGTTTTCCAGTGTGTGTCGTACAAGTCACCAGAGGACGATATCATGGCAGAACCCAGTAGACAACCACAAGGATCAAACCTTCTTTCAGCTGCTCATGTCTAACCCGTGATGGATTCACTGCCCTGGGCTGGAACTTAAGTACATGGGAGCAAAAACCAGCTCGTTAGGTGTAATTTCTACCAGAAGATGAGGCCTGAGACACGGTGTGATCTCCCCTAAGTGGGGCGGAGAGCCACTTGCCCAGCCATTAGTTCAAGTGCAAGGCTGAAAGGTAGAAAGCAGAGCACAGGAGTGTAACGGGGGGTGCAGTGGGCTGTTTCTCCTGGCCTTGAGGTGGTGACTGGCCACTTCCCATCCCTCACCCCCCATTCTCAGTACATCAGCTTTGCCAAAGTAGTCTAAGGAAATACTTCGGGATGCCGCCTTTCCAAAAAAAATTATATGCACTTGACTTCAGGACTAAGAATGGAAATAATTTCTTTCCTAAATATGAGTTCTAGCACACCTAAACAAAGGTTTGTAAGTGGTAAGCTAAACCCTCCCACAAAGTTTCAGATAAAAGTTATTTAAGCGTATTCTGAAATGGTGAAAATTAAGAACTAATCTATTCCCATGTGAAAACTGTACCATCATCTTCCATGCCCCATCCTTCCTATTAAAAGACTGAGATTACTTACCTTCTCCCTTAAAAGGTTCAGTCTGTTTGGATTATCTTTCATATTCGATTTATTTCTACTTGTGTTCATTTTTCCCTCACAAATGTAGATCATCGAATAAGTGATAAGTTTAAAATTTACATTATTTCTGTTCTTCTACGAGTAATAACAAACATTATTTACGTTGCCTCACAAGTGCATAGCATTGTCATGTCCTCTAGAGCAGTGGTACCCAACCCACAGGCCATAGATTTGTACTTGTCTGTGGCCTATTACAAACTGGGCAAGCAAACAAAGTTTCATCTGTGTTTACACCCACTCCCCATCACTCACATCACTGCCTGAGCTCTGCCTTCTGTCAGATCAGAGTTGGCTTTAGATTCTCATAGGAGTGAGAACCCTATTGTGAACTGTGCATGTGAGGGATCTAGGTTGCACGCTCCTTATGACAATCTAATGCCTGATGATCTGAGGTGGAGCTGAGGCAGTGATGCTAGCTCTGGGGAATGACTGCAAATACACATTAACATTAGCAGAGAGGTTTGACTGCAAAGAGACCATAATAAAGCAACTGCTTGCAGACTCATAGCAAAATCGAAGTCATGGCTCCCACTGATTCTGTGTTATGGTAACTTGTATAATTATTTCATTATATATTACAATGTAATAATAATAAAGTGCACAATAAGTGTAAGGCAACTTACACCCTGAAACCAACCCCCATATACACACCCAGTTCGTGGAAAAACTGTCTTCCACAAAACCGGTCCCCGGTGCCAAAAAGTTGGGGACCACTGCTCTAGAGGTCACTGGGACCCAGCCCTTAGCTTCCAAACCAACTTCTCTCCTTCCTCAAGTCTCAAGGCTGCGGCCTCTATAGTAGCTCCCAATCTGATTTGGGTTGTCAATAGGAAAACCATAATTTTTTTTCTAAGAATGAGAGAGATAAGTAATGAATGTTCATTAATTGGGGGCAGAATATCCATTTAAGGCAGCTAGAATGACCTTCTGGTGCCACTGAAGTCCAAATAGAAAGGCATTCAAATGTGGCATGGAAACCAAAGATGACCCTCCTGGAAGTATTAAATGTTGAAACAGGTATCTGAAAGAGTTTACCTCTCTGGAAAGTTTAAAAAATAAGAATTAGAGCATGAATTTGTAGCCCAAGATAAGGGAATAGACAAGGTGATCTCTCATGGGATCTAGCAGTCCTGTGATTCATCAAAGTTGTTTAAAAAGCAAAATCATGAAAGAAGAAGAAGTGTAGCATCCATCTAAATCAAGGCTTGCATGTACTTCCTTATTTTTTTTTAACTTCTAATCTCTCCCTGCATTTTCATAGGACCTATCACAGTAGGACATACCCTCACAATTACTTTGACAAACAACTGTGTCAGCACTTAGGTTTTTAGTCTCTTTCGAAGTACTCAATTTTTGACAGTGAAAAATAGCAGAAACTGATTCTGAAAACTCTGGACTACAGTGATAGATTTGATTTAGCTAAGTGAGTTTCCACATATCAGCCCCTGGCTAACTTTCTTGAGCAAGTGCCTACAGGCAATAAATCCTCAGTGGAAAGTTAAATAAAGGCAATAAAAACAATAGTCCTATCATGTTGACTTTCCTACCAGGTACCTGATAAAAAAGATACCAGGTTTAAAAGCAGTACCTTTTTTTTTAATGAAGATTACTTAGAGAAAATTTCTGCCCGGAGATGTAAAATTTCACATCATCAAGAATTCTTACGAACAGAAGTGCTAACTAGCTGAGGTCCACCGTCATCTCTAAACTACAAAGATAGTCATATTCGTGGATGCCAACTTGCTCTAAGCTATAATTTCATGCACTGAAATGAGCTCAGTGTTCAACAATAAGAAAAAGATTACTTATATTATCACGTAGTAAAATAGTGGCCTTAATTATATGGAAAATGCTTTAGTATGTGAAGCAGAAAAAAAGCAAAATACAAGATTTTATGCACATAGGTGTTTTGTTGTAGGTTTTAAATATATTTGCACATGGATAAAGGTAACTTGGAGATCTAAAAAATTAGAGTATTGTCTTGGAATTCTAAGATGATATTCTTGGCCCCATTTTTCACATACATATGTAAACAAATATGCACACATACACATATACACATACACTTGATATAACAAATGTCCATTTTTTTTCAAAATTTAGTCCAGCATATTCTGCTTTCAGAACAGGTTTGTGTTTTTAAGTTCTGTACCATGAACTTCATTCCCTTCTCTGCACCTCAGACCTCTTTTCAACTTAGATTCAGCTGATGAGTTTTTCTTTTCCTTTTCCCAGGAAATTTTTGCCCCAGAAATTTTCCCATACATTGTTCCAGAAAAGCAGTTAGTATTTTCCCTTAAGAAGTTTGAAGGGAGCTCCCTGGTGGTGTAGTGGCTAGGCTTCAGCGCTCTCAATGCTGCGGCCTGGGTTCGATTCCCAGCCAGGGAAGTTTGAAAATAGGAAGGCCAAAATAGTTTCACATTTAAAATATCAGACCTCAAGCACTCCTGCCCTGTTTCTGTGGGGTTTGAGATGTGCACCTGCACACATCACACCTCCCTCAGAAAGGCAGGAATCTGGAAGAAGTCCCAGAAAGGCTGGGTGGCTGAAAGAGAACCTTGACTGGCAAAGACACGTTTCTGTGGCCAATGTCTCCGTGCACTACAAAGGAAGGGGTCCAATAAGAAGATAAATATACCTTGGGTTAATGCAGCAGAAAATACATTGTTAAAAGGCTTTCAACACCTTTGAGATGCCATCACTCAATCACATTGATCCAAAATACCTCCTTGAAGCGTGGATTTTAAAACACTTGCATTTTTAATGCCAGCTGCGTTCTAAGTAGCCATCACATTTCTGTCCCGTCCCCCTTCCCGGGTCACCCCAGGAAATCCTTCAGTGGTTGGCAGCTTTGCTCCACTGCAGTAAAACCTAGTAAAATCTGAATCACACTTAAATGTTTTCCCAGGAGGAGCGTAGGGCCTGGGGAGAATGAACCGTCCATTCATTTCGACAAGACCTCTGGCCTGCTTCTGACAGCTAAGGAAACTTGACCTCCTGGCTGGCCCACCAGAAGCTCAGGGACTGAGACGTCCCAGTATTTACTGTCACTTTCTAAATGACAGTTTCAGAGTGTGACGAGAGTACACCTCCTTGGTGGGGAAAAGCCATGTTATGGCAAAAGAGAAAAAGCAGCATATGACCTCCTCCTAGGTAGATGTGGAAAAACTAAACATCCGATACTCAACAGGAAAGCTAAATAGTGTTAGGCAGCTAATTTCATCCCACAAAGAAAAAAAATTACAGAACTTATTTATGAGCTTGCTTTTCAATGCAAGTTCAGGTCCCTTTGTGAATGCCAGCTTTGAGGAATTCAGAAACTCCTAGGAATCAGTCCCAGGAAGCCTGCAGCTTGTGGGAAGCAGAGAAAGCATTGCCCATCCGGTGTGAGGCCCACAATTTCCTGTTTTCATACGGACCGAATGCGGCTGCGGAGGGGACTCGTGGAACGAGATGGGTCTTCGTAGTCCAGTCAGGGAGACCTGCTGCCAACCACCTCCCCCACTCCTGAACTGTGCAAACGTGCAGGAGCCAGCTAACTGCTCACCGTTTTAATTTCCTCATACAGAGGACAGAGAATGAAAAACCCCATCACGGTATTCATTATATGTAGCCATTAGAAAACAAAAAAAACCTCCTCCCGTACTAAATAAGATGCAGTCTATGCAAACACCCAGCACTAGTAAGCATGCAAGGAATACTAGCTTCCTCTTTTCCTCCTCCTGCACTTTGGGGCTATTATAATTTATACAATAGCTAATTAATTGTACTACTTAAATTTCCGACTACCTCTTTAGGATACAAGACTATATTTATTGAAGGGAAAATGCATAAAGCCTAACTCACGTGCCATGAAATACTTTCTTATAGTGCAGTCCAACAAAATGTGACCGATTTTTTTTTTTTTTGCCATTCGCAGGTCATTTTAGCATAATTATTGAAAAATTCAACTACTTTGCCTTTTTACAATGTCTGGCAATCCAAAATAATTCTTTAGATGATGTGACTTTCCCTTCTTCACGCTATGTAGTTGAGCTATTTCGCCTGTGAGGCCTGTGACAAGCTATCGTTAATAAGTTTTCCGGGGTGTCAAAAGTAATAATATTAATGTGCCGTTGTGAGTTAAATTAATTTTGTTTTGTGCGCTGGCCTGCGTAAACGTGAGTGACATTTAGAAATATGATCAGGCAGGAGCTGGGAAAGAGCCAAGTGGCAAGGCAAAATGAGGTGCACCCACTAGAACAGGGCACCTAGCTGCAAGCATTTCGGGGTATAGGATATCACAGCAGATGTGGGGGGGTGCATTAGATCATTTTGTTCTTTGAAAAAAAATCCTGAAATGTATTTCCTCTTTAGAGAAACTAGAGATGTTTGACATCTTGGCTGTGTGTTTGAAAATGAAAGAGCATCTCCCTGCTAATCTCTGATTTCAAGAGTCTTCAGCCCACAGCTTTTTTCTCTGCCTGAAACAAGCAGCTGATTGGTAACAGCTTTTAAGTGGATGGCCGTCAAGTGGCATTTTAAAGTCCTGATGGTTGTGTTTTTTTTCAGAGATCTCTTCAGAATCCCCCACACACACCCCCCCCCACCAATGGCACAGATAAATGAGCTGTCTGTAAACAATTAAAAGATACATTTTAATTGAAAGAAAATATCTGAAGAGGATTCAGGAATCAGATGATAGAAGTGGCTGGTGTAATATCTCGTGCTTCTCCACTGGAGCCCTAATATTTCAACTGTTGCAACCAGAAATCAAATTATGAGAAAGTTAAAGATTTCCCTGTGAAGGTCGTCAGTATAGATAGAACATAGAATAGTTTATATTATATAGAAATAGGTATATTATATTATTTAAGGTGACAGGAACTATATAACCATTTAATGAGGCTGTGTACCTCCTCACACTGTAGGCTTGACAACTTAGTCTAGGCCACATCCTGCAGTAATAAGCCTCTACATCTCTTTCACGTACCTGTTAGCACAATTTTTGTCTGTTTAGAAGCACTATTGTTATACCAGCCAATTTTTAAACATTATATAAAAGTGCCTCTATTTTCATAAAATTAAGAGCACTGTATTCTGAGCTATACATATTGTTTAATATCCACAACCATCCCACACGACCTGGAAACACTGTTACCCTCATTTTACAAAGGAAAAGTGGAGGGATGGCCCCAAAGTCACACGACAGTTCAGTTACAGAGTCTACACGTGTTACTGTTTTCCCTCAGGGCAATGGGACTCCAAAGCTTATGCTCTGGGTGATACATGAGCACAAAGACCCTTTCCCTGTTTCTTTTCAGCAATCAATCCATTGAATATATCAATTGTGTGAATAGCTATATCTTCTGTACCTCCTAAGTTTAACTATCTCCAGTGAAAACTGTAGGGCGCCGAGGAAGGTGCTCAAGGCCGAGTGAGCCTCGATGGACTGAGACCGAAAAGAGCATCGGCGCCGAGATCTATTGCAGGAAGGGTTTCATGGGGGCGGGGGGGGGGGGGGGCGGGGGGGGCTTCTGAAGAGGAGCTGCTGCTGCGCTGGCCCATCCCTGCAGAGAGCAAGCGGCCTGTGTGTTTTCCTCTCAGCAGGCCTCGCCGTCCCTGGAAAGATGTTGCTTTCCTCTGGAGCTCAGGAAGCCTGCAGGTCCCCGTGGGGGGCGAGGGGGGCATGGTGATTAGCAAGCTTTCAGAACTTCTGTTTCCAGACGCTTTGCTATATAAAATAAAGGGAAGAAAGAGGACGAGAGAAGAGGCAAGGAATGGGACATTGTTTCTTTCTGGCTGCTTCCTGAGAAAGCGTAGAGTTAGGATATAGGTAGGGCACTGAGGAAGGGGTGGATGATGGGGTCTGGTATGTGGTGGTAGGAAAATTTGTCCAATCTGATGGACTGTCAGTGCCCAGATTTGAGTCGGCAAGAAAGACATGAATATCCGAAACGGACAAGGTCCAAACAATAACAACAGAAAGATTATAAGGGCTGGGACGGCGAGTAGTAGTAGCAAAAGAAACCACGAATTAGTAGCCCATGAAAATGGCTGGATGTTTGAGGCCTGATGAGATACTCTAGAATGTGGCTGAGTATTTGGCCAGCATGTACCTGTGAGGGTGATTCAGTCATGGGGAGCTATGGGTCTGCTTACATATCCAGACTTCCGTGTCCCCCTCCCTGGTACAGACATAGGTCTCTGCGTCCCGCCTATCGTCCGGTGGGGAATTGGCTGGTTGAATGACTCTTGTTGGCTCAATGTTCTGGGCACAGGTTTTAAAGCCTTCTTGAGCCTGGATAAATGAGCCTATGAGGGAAGTTCTAAAAGCTTTGCTGCAGTGGGGGAGATTAGTGTAACTTGATAATGGCCTTTTTATTTGGGGTGGAGGAGCCCTATTTGGTCAGGGAGCATTTGGGACCAAATGCCCCTCGTCGTTCGCAGAATGTGAAAAGACTTCATGAGGCATCAGGAAAGTGGGAAAGCATGAAGAGTTTCATTGAAAGAGAGACATGCAGGGCAGAGATACTACCTGGATAGAGTGCAAGGTACAACAGATAGCTGCTTCTAAGCTTGTCTCCCAAGGTCAGGGCTATTGTTTCAAGCAGCAACAGCAGCAGCCCTATCAATTCCTTGATTTGCAGCTTGCTAAGCTCAGCCAAACTTGGTTCCTGCTCGCCCCCTCAAGTTCGTTTTGTTAACTCTTTCCCTGTCCCATCATTCCTTCATCCCTGACTGGCAATAAAAATCTTGGGGGTTGAGATGACGGTCGGTCTTCTGTAACTGCGTCAGAGCTGTCTCTGCCTATGAGATTGTTGGTTGAGGATGGTGGAATGACTAGGCCTGGGAAAATTTGGCTGGCCCCGTCTATGGACTGGATTGAGTTAGGGAGTGGGGGGTAGTTACAGAGCTGCTCCTGGGGCTGGGCTGGAAGCCTTGCATGATCATCTGAGTGTAAGACTGTTGCAGTCTGGAAGAGACAAAATTAACTAGAAGGTCCAAACAGAAGGAACTGGAGAAGTAGAGGAATGAGAGAAGAGACTATAACCAAGATCCCAAGGATAGAGAGGGAGAGCCTCCTGGCGTCTTCTGGGGCCTCCGGTCTGCCCGTATGTGAAGAAGGACTGGCTATGGTTACAAAAGAAACAGCATTTAATGGGGATCCCAAATGGGGCACCTTAAGAGAAAGACAATAAAGAGCAAACCACAGAGTCTGGGGTTAGTTATCAGTACTTATCAGTCTTGGCAGATTGACTTGTTTGTCTGTTTGAAGAAGAGTGTAAAGTCTTCAGCTGGCTCACAAGAACAGGAGTGACAGTCTCTCTCTCCAGGGGAGTCCTATGGAGACTTAAATGAAGCAGGTTTGATTCTAGGGAAGTGAGCCCAACCATTGACTCTTGTAGCTAAGGATCTGGCTGTTTGCAGGTCTCTGTTGAGGGAGAGAATATCTAGTTGTTACTAAAGGAGATGGCTCAAGGCTGTAATTCTTCTTGAGTCAGTGTCCTAGTGATAAACAGATTTATGAGGCAAGGCTGCAGTTTTGACAAAACTGTTCTAAGCATATACCACGGTGTCAAAAAGTGTATACACATTTAAGAGATGTTATCTATGTATTACTTTTCAAATTAAATTACATTGACAATGTGTAGTGTGATGTTCCCTTAAAAGATGGCGTTAATCAAATGAATGCCAGTGTCACCATGCGACAGGCAGGACAGTCAAAGAAAACGGCAACAGCACAGTCGTGGCTCGAGCGCGCAAGACCATTATGAAGTGGTATTTGCAATTCAAGAACATGTTTGAGTTTCTTCCCCCATGTTTTTCTGACTTAATACCCCTTGACTTCCACCTATGGGGGACCATAAAGGATGTGGTGTACTGTAGAAAACCAGCTACAGTGATGGTACTTCGGGAAGACATTGAAACGGTGCACAGTGATACAAGTGGGCACTGTGGTCAGTGTTGCTCAAGAGGTGGCTCGCCATAATCGGAAGTGTCTGGACGCCAATGATAACCACTGTGAGCACCTCCTGTAAATGCAGAAGTCAAACGTGACTTGTATTCATCTTTTGTTATCAGTACATGTTGAGTATTATAATTTTAATATAGTTTTCTCCTTTCTTAAAATGTGTATGTGTTTTTCAGCACCCTCTGTATATATGTCTATAATTTCATCTAATTTAATCCTCACAACTAGTTGAGATCAGCTCTATCTTTATCACCATTTTATAAGGTACAAACTGAGGCTTAGGGAGATGAGGCAGTCTGCCCAAGATCACCTAGCCAGTAAGTGACGAAGCAGGTGTGAAATCTAAGTCTGACTTTAGATCAAGCTAAAGGCTGCATGTGGCCCAGGACGGCTTTGAGTGCAGCCTGAAACACATTTGTAAACTTTCTTAAAATATTATAAATTATTTGTACCTTTTTTTTTCTTAGCTCATCAGCTATTGTTAGTGTTAGTGTATTTTGTATGTGGCCCAAGACAGTTCTTCTTCTTCCCATGTGGCCCAGGGAAGCCAAAAAGTTTGCTTTACTTTAGCTGTACATGGAGTCCAACAGTGGCTTCAGTCAGACAATCTCTACACTGTGTCCACTAACCTTTGGCCATACAATAACGGAGAATACAGCTCTAATCACTTGCTCGGTGCAAGCCACTGTCTCTTGCTTTCGTATTTTTCTAGTTCACTGCTTAATAATCCCTTTCTTAAATGTATCCCCTTCCTTTGCAGAAAGCTTTCCTTCTGGTTTGTTTTTCCTTATGTGACCTCCTCTGAGGGGAGAGGAATACATCTTATTACCCCTTCTTATTCAAAGCAATGTACTACATCTCCTTGTAGTCAATGTATTTAACTCCGGCAACCTCTGGAGCATAAAGAAAAATTGGGGAGCTTGTGTTTGGATATGCGTCTGCTCCTCTGAGAAACCCTTTTCATCTCAACAGTCTGCAAATACCCGTGGAAGACCTTGAGATGGTCATTCAGGAATTGCAGCCTGCTGATCCCTGTGCATTCAAGAAGACATGGAAGCAATTACCAATTGCTTAACAGATGATGCATAATATTAGAGATGAAGAATCTGGCTGTGAACACTTACACCAGGGAAATCCTACCATGTGATTTTTTTTCCCCAGTTCAGCCCCTTGTGCTAATAGGATCTTACTGACATAGTGTTAAATACTATTGAATTACAATCCAATATTAAAAGAAAATTAAAATTCAGAAGTTTCACCACCTCAAAGGACAAACATGGACTTCAATGCTTAACAGAACTGTGTTCTGAGTTCAAATAACCATATTATCTTAAGGAAGTTACTTTACAGGCCCAAGCCTCAATTTGTCCATCGATGAAATGGAGACAGTAATAATGTATATTTCAGGGCTATAAAAATATCAAATAAGTTATATAAAGTACCCAACACATAGCAGGTGATCCATAAATGACAGCCTGTTATTAAAAACTACTAATATTTATTGAGCACTTCCTGTGTGTCAAATTCTATTGTGTACACTTCACATATATTAACTCTTGAATCTTCCCAACAGTCCTTTGACTTAGGTTTATTATCATTCTCATTTTACTAATGAAGATATAAAGCCCCACAAAGCTAAAGAATATTCCCAGATCACATAGGTAGTTAAGTGATAAGCCAAGGTTTGAATACAGCAGTCTGTCCTCTTAACCATGACAGTAACTATCTCTAAAATCATTTTTGAGAAGCTAACATCTTTTAGGAATACAGAATTAACCTTCAGTCCCTTTTCCTTTCTTGATGTACCTTATCTGTAACCACAGGAAACTTTCTCAATGAGGAGACTGACCAGACATACCATTTTAAACAGGACAGAAAACAACAGGACTGTCCCATTTCAAATGGTGCATATGGTCAGCCTAGTCTCCCTGGGCTAAATTCAGCGTCTCAGTGGGCTGACCAGACGTACTGTTTGAAATGGGACAGTCCTGTTGTTTACTGTCCATTTAAAATGGTACATCTGGTCAGCCTATCAATGACCCAAGGAAAAATTGCTCCAGCTTATTTCCATAAACCATTTAATTTTCCCCTCATGCACAATTGAGGAGTATTTTTAATTTGTAATAGAAACAGCTTCTTTGAGAAAACTTTCCCACCTAACTACCATTCTCACCTACAAGCAACACCATCAGCCCATCTCTCTGCCCATAATTCGCTGGGTACATTGAGAAGTGATCTTCCCAAAACTACACATTTTCTTCACACTTCCTGTGATTTTTCCCTAAACTTAAACCTACAAGACTCTTCTATCGTAGCATCTCGCAAAAGTCGTCAGTTGTATCTATGATGCATCTCCTTCAGCCAAATGTTTTTAAATACTCGAGGACTCTGACTGCCCAACAGCTTCTTTCAGATAAACCATTTTTATACATATTCTTTTCAGCATCAAATTCAAAACGCTGTCCCTTAGATTTCACATGTTCTTTCTCCTCATTGAAAGACATTCGGGGGGGAGGGGGCATCTGAAATTTGTGTGATTTTTTTTTTAACTCGTGTCTTTGTGTTCATTTATTTGCCAAAAACTAATATGCATTTCAAAGCTATGGAAATAAGGATTTCCTCAGGCTCTTAATTTGTCCCTTTGTAGAATTTGCTAAGCAACAATGGTTACTGCTTTTCTGAGGTAGATTTCCATGGAAATCAGCAAACTAATTTAAGGTACAGTATTGGTAAACATGCTTTTATGAAATTTTACAAGTGGAAAAGTTCTCTTTTTAAGAAAATTTTAGTATTGATCTTCATTAATAGGCTATAAAATCATAGATAAAAACAAAGCCCTAATAGAATGATAAAGGTCCTATTAGGTAAGATGGACCAGAAATTTATGCATTAGTTCTCATTTACATTTTCTGGAAACTTATTAAATTTCCTTCATAAAAATAAGATGCCCAAAAGTTGAAAGCCCGACTGTCACTACAAATAAGGAGGAAAATTATTCTAGTTTAAAATACCTTGGGTTGCAATTGCATAACACATGCTTTAAAAAAAATTAGTCGTCATTTCTCATAAAATCTGAGATGTACTTTACATAACTGAAAAAAATCCCTGACATCTCGGAGGGGTCACGCCAGCTGTCAGTGTGAATACCAGCAAAATGAAGCAAATAAAGATAACCCAACGTGCTTTCTTTGTCTGAAAAGAATGGCTTCTGCAAATTCACATCATACTCATTTGCAGATAAACTATTTTTGCACCTCGTGATTCAGTGACATCCACATTTCCAGGCGAGGCACCATTGAATTCCCTAACGATGTTCTGATTTCCTTAACAATGAACACCAGTGAACTTTCCCCTAGGCAAACCAGATGGAAACTAAATTGTTTCTGCAAAATGAACAATTTGTGAAATCTTGGCAAATTGAATTTCAGATATACTTAGAGATGATCTTGACTTCCTCCATAACTCTGCCACAACATAGAATGTGTTTAAGGCCTACATGAGAAATACACTCATTAGTTGCATAACCTTTAAGTAGAAATGAATGAGAACAGAAGATCACTATGGAAGAGATAAAAGTTGCAAACTCTGAAAAAGAAATAATATGCCAATGAGACAGCTTCACTAAAACTGAGATGAATGTAGAGGTCATTAGAAGTGTTTGCTTATCGCCTTTACATTGGTGATCTATTTTGTGAAGAAGTAACAAAAACCAATTTCTTCCAGTCAGTTATATAACCAAGATGAAAATCTAGATTCAAATTCCTAAACTTAATATGCCTCTAATTTGCTGCTCCCCATACTCTCCTGTGTATCAGGAAGCTAATTAGATGGACTGTACATGAAAAAGATTTTGTTTCTATTACCCTCAATCTGATTATTTTCACATAATATAATGTGAAATAGTGACACTATGACACTATCAAGTAAATGCCACATGCCTGTGGCACACACACAAAAAATGGACTGTACTTGCTTTTTCATCTCAAGTAAAGAATTTTTACAATTGTCCTAGCACTCCAGCTAGAGAGGGCTATGATTCGCCCAGAAATTACTAAAATGGCCCTAGTGATAATTGGGATTTATACCTATTCCAAAATTCAAATATTCCACTTCAGCTATTATATCATCAAGTAATGTAGGGTCTTTTGCATCTTTACAAGATCCAACCCTATCTAAATCTAAACTTAAAGAGGGTTTGTTTGCATCTTTATAAGATCCAGCCAACTCGATGTCTAGAAAAATAGTGAAGCAAAGGAAGTAGGGAAAACTGTTTTAAAATGGTTATTCTACCAAGAAAAATACTAGCACCTTGTTTCTCCAGAACAGCCTTAATATTTCAGAGCTTTTATACCTTTGATTTCATTTTATCCTTATAAAAGGTGGTTGATTATATATAAATCTAGTTGGAATTTCTCTCCAACCATCAAACATGCCCTATTTCCAATGTGACTCATATATCATTTTTAAAACCTACTCATTCCTCCAAAATCCTTATTAGTTTCCCTTTATTGCTTTTCTATTTTTCATCCTATCTAGTTATTCTCCCAATGATCTGTATACACTGTCCTTGCCATGTCTACTCTCGCACAAAGCTTGAACCCCAAAATTTTTCTCGCTTTTAGTAAGAAACACATATGATATCTTAACTCTAAAGCAAATTGTATTGTCAGCTGTGCCAGACACTGTTGTACCTTTTATTCCTGTCACTAGTTGATACACTCTGTCTTTCATATGACATGGTCAACTGCAAGCAGTTCTTCCTATATATGTGTGTGGCTTTTTTAGGACTCCAAATCCCTTTAAATTAGCTGCTTTTCCAATTTTATTGAGATATAATTGACTATCTGCTTTCTTTCTGTGGCCTAATCCCTTCTTTTGCCTCAGACTTCCCTTTATTTTTCTTTTTCCTGGAACTTGGATCTCCTCTATAGAAAACCTGTTATTTTTGTCTTTTCTTTTCTTGCATTAAGTCACGGGTGTCCAACCTTTTGGCTTCCCTGGGCTACATTAAAAGAAGAATTGTCTTGGGCCATACATAAAATACACTAACACTAGTAATAGCTGATGAGCCTAAGAAAGTTCTCAGCCTAATTTTCGTATTGTTTTAAGTAAGTTTACGAACGTGTGTTGGGCCATATTCAAAGCCATCCTGGGCCAGATGCAGCAAGCTTGCATTAGGCCCTCTGGGGGCTCTCTTTTACCCCCAACCCCTTCTTTGTTCCTCTGTGGACTTCCAACACAGGCCTCTCTGCTTGGGTAGTGCTTTTCCTTTCTTCTGCGAGATTCATCTTCTCCAGGCATTATTATCTTGGCTCTCCCTCCTTCCTGACAAGCTTATCTAAATTTCTGCTGCTCCTGCAAATCCATTTTTTAAAGAACTATCCATAATATGTAACGTTGATAATATTGTCTTCCATCCCATCAATAATTATCTCCTGTATTGCCCCCAAGCATACCCAATGGCAACCATTCCAAGGGGCATCTACCCCCAAATACGTACCTTCCTTTCTTGCCAAACCCCTCATACTACCTTGCCCTTACTTTCCTGTTTTCTTCAGGTACTTTCTGCTCATAGGAGTTGCTGACACACCTGTAAAGGACATGTCTGGTTGTTCCAACAACAGCTAGAAGGCAACTCTGATCTGGACTAAGAAGAGTCAGAATGTAGAGTGCTCATGTTCTTCCCAACAGCTTTATTCCACACTTTCCTATTTCCCTATCCTAATGCCAAACCTCTCTACTGCTGTAATGGAACTCCAACATATCGTGGTATTTTTTTTTTTTCAGTGAAATTGCTGTATGACCTATAGCTCCTACTTTAATCCTGAAGAGAACAGGCTTTGGCTTTAGCTGGGGGAAATCACTACAGGACTTTTCCTTCCCACAGTCTACAACATGCATCATTTTTCTCTGTCATCTGAGGTTCCCATCAAACTCTTTATGTCTGTGGATTTGAATTACTGCAAATGTATCTCCTGGGTTCTTTGCAATTGAACTAATAATTAGGGTCCCAACACATGGTCCCTCACCAGGCAACAGCTCCTGTCCTTATGAAGTGAATCCACAGAAAAACCTCTTTCAAAATCCTCCCACTGCTTTGCGCACCATTCCGAGTTTCTGATTTTCCTCATTTTCTCTCTCCCTTCTGTCTTCTTTCTAATGGGATAGACAGGTCAGCTTTTCTCTTACTGTCGTCCTCAAGTCTCTTTGCTCCCTGCCATTCCTTTCCCTGCTTTTCCATGGCCTTGCCTCCCCAGTTCCCATTCTTCAGGGTTCTTTGTTCTGTCTTGTCGGGTTTTTGCAGTGAACAGACCCCAGGGCCAAGTGAAGCCAGAGGTGAAGAAAGACTGGGTTTGGTCCTTCTGACCTTCCTCACCTTGCTTTTGGGTAGCCTCTCTTTCCTCAGCATTTTCTGGTGACTTGCCTAAATCTATACCATACTCTCTTTATCACTGACTTTTTGACGTTTTCCTCCATGATACTGAGCTCCCCTTGGCTCATAGATCAATCTCGTGGAGTCCTTATGTAATGATAAAGCAGATATTATTTATGTATTTTAATGGTACCAGAAGAACTTGCTTAGAATGCCCGCCAGGAGCCGGTCAGTGGCAGAACTCAGGTCTCCTCTTTTACCCAGCCCTCCCTGCAGAGAAAAATAGTCTTCCTGGGGCAATGACATCTCTAATCATATGGCATCTCCAATTCCTTCCAGATTTCCTCTTGGTCACCGTTATCTCAAAGCTGTAAAAAGTGTTCTCTAGAAAGAACTGCACTCTGGCTTCTGAGTTCTCTTTCAAAACCCCATTCCCCCCAGAGACTGCTCCCACTTTAGTTAGGATGCACCAGTACATGTAGCTACAGAATGACAGGTCACGACATAAACTCTTTGTATGTGTTGGGTTCATGTGCAAAAATCTAATGCTGCTCTTCCAAGCCCACATGGAAATCATTCAAATGCACATCTCAGATGCTAGAGATACTTCTCAGGGTTCAAGGGGCCGAACAATGGCTTCCAAGGATTGTTTGGCATTGTTGTGTCATGACCGCTCCAGGATCAGTAGCCCACCTCGGGCTTAACATTTCTTTACAATGTCTCTTTTACAACTGCAAAGGCCAAATTCACATTTTTAATTAGAAATATGTGTTGCCCCTACTTCAAGATTACTTGTTATCCACAAGAAGATAACACTGGTTTCCCTAATCCAAGTAACTATTTAGAAGAGATCACTTTACCTCAGAGCCTCCAAGTCACATGAGGACAAGAAAATAGAACCTGTAAAATTGCATCTGACCCAGAAAATCAAGGTGTGGTTAACAGAAGGAGAATGTTCAAGGTGCAGAGCAATTTGGTAAAGGTTCATCTTTGGATACCTTCCACAAATTGTTCTCCATTACTTTTCTTCCTCTTCCCCTGTCCTCATAAAATTGGCCATTTATCAGGCTCCTACTAAGGCCCCCTATTAACTAGAGCAGCATCCCAGGTATGGGGCACATCCACCACCTTCCCCATTTGTGCCCATCCTCACTCACTCAGAGAAGTCTTCCATAACCCAAGAAACTGTTGACTACGAGTAAAATTTAATACCGGGAAATGCCATGTCATCCACTAGAGGGCAAAGCATATTTCACATTATTTTAAAGGGCTCCTAGACTACAGCTTTAGCGAAGGGAATGAAGGGTGACACTTCAAGCACTACAGCACACTACGTCATGAGGAATCGTGACAAGGACATTTCTGGGACTCACTTTCCAGGCCACATTCCGCTCACATTCTCCTTATATGAAATGAACCACAACAAATGTCCCTACCATCTCTGTAATTGTCCTCCATAATATGAGGGCGGTCCAGAAAAAAAAATCCAGCCATTATCAGTATAACAAGAACAGTTACATGGCTGGATACTTTCTAGACAGTCCTCGTATATGTTTCTATAATGGCACTTATCACTTTACATTGAACTTTTGTTTTTATGCCTGTTCTCCCTAGGACAGAATAAGTTTCTTACTAGCAAAACACAAGTCTTAATCATCCTTTGTTCCCAGTTCCTTGCACCATGACTGCCATACTGAAAACACAAAATAAGAATTTAGTAAACTGAATTAATGACGTCTAAGACTAAATATTACTCATTTTCTACAAACCACACAAAATGAAATGAAATGCTACTAATACTTTTGGAAACACCACTTAGAATTCATTCATTTGTGTCAGGCTAGGCTACAGTAACCCAAACATGTGGTGATTCGGTAAAAGAGAAACTTACTTTCTATTCACTCAATAGTACAAGGTGGTTCATATTGACAGGCAGGGCTCCAATTTTCCAAAGGAACCACGCAGAGATTTGACTGACCGAACTGTCCATTGTCAGTATGTGGCTTCCAAAGTCACTGTCAGAGTCACAGGACAGAGAAAACGATCATGGGTAGGAGTTTGGGGGGATTAAGTCAAGAAGTGGTATACCCGTCACTTCTCTAGCATTCTCTGCCAGAATTGAGCATTCATTCTTTGGCTCAATAAAAGAGTACTAATCATGTCCTATGTGCCAGGTACTATGCATATAGAAAAACACGTACTATATAAAGATGATCCCATTGATAGGAGTGAGATACAATCCAATAATCACACAAATCAATCCAAGTTCACTTTCCATGATTAGTTACTGTACATGATTATAACACAAGATTACTATAATCAATATTTCGAAGCAGAGTACAGGGAGCTACTAAACAACATATAAAAGGGCCTTATTTAGTCTGGTGCGTCAGGTAAGTGTCCTCCAAAGAAGCAAACTTTAAGGTGAGACCTAAAAGAGGAGTACCATTAGCATGACAGATGTAATAATCAGAAGAAAACTGATGTGGCTGGAGCACAGAGTGAGAAAGTGGCATAAGAGAAGGAACCAGCCCTGGGAGAATGTTTAACTTATGGTAAAGATGTAGGTCTTTATCCCAAGACAGACTAGAGACCTACTTGAGGATTGTAAGTAGATTTGTTATCAAAAAAGTGACTCTGCCTGCTCTGTTTCAAGAGTAAATTTGAAGAGACCAAGGGACTATTGGAATAATCCTGATGACAGATTATTGGATTAGGGTGGTAAGTATTCCAATATTGGAATATTAGACACTTACTTGATAGGGATGGAAACAAGTAAACCTACTTGAGAGATTACTGATAGATTAAATCATATTATAACTCTAAAGAAGTCAAAGGTCAATAATAATGCTATTTTCTGGCTTGAGCGCTAGCTGGTACCAATCACTGAAATATGAAGGCTGTCTACAAGAAAATCCAGCCATAAAGGCCTCTGTTTTTCATATTACATGGCTGGATACTTTCCACACAGCCCTCACAGAATGAACCAGTTTGTGAGAAAGATCATGAATTCAGTTTTTGGCGTTTGACTCTTAAGTTGTGCGTGAAATATTCTAACATGAAAATGATGGGCAGCTGGATGTATGAGTCTAGAGCACAGATAAAAAAGGTCTAAACTGAAGGCACAAATTTAGGAATCCCTTCTGCATTGTAACCGAAGACATAGACTGGGATACTATTAGTTTATAAAGAAAAGAAATGGGCTAGAAATAATCTTGAGAAAGGAACCAAGAATGAGTGACCAGAGGCAGATAAACCATGAAAGCATTGTATTACACAATCCAAACAAGAGAGCAAAGTAACACATTTGCTGAGAGTTCAGGTTAGTGAGACCGGAAAAACATTTTGGCTTACTAATATGAAAGTCATTTGAAACCTTAATAGGAACCATTTCAATAAAATAATGGAGAGAGAAATCAGTGGAACAAACATAATAGGGACAATGACTGTAGTCAATTCATTCAGGACGTTTGGCTATGAAAAGCAGCACAGGGCTTTGGCACTATCTAGACAAGAGGGTGGTTGAAATAGGATGTTTTTTTATAATAACAACAACAAACACTCATAGTACATTTTATGTGCCGGGCACTCTTCTAACTACTTCACTTTGCCTTACACTTTATTGTCCTTATGTTGTTCATTGATTTTTGCATGCTTTATTGTGCCCTGATGTCTAGAACAGTGCCTGGCACATAGGAGATGCCCAATCAATATCTGTTTAATGAACAAATAGTGAGTTAGTGCCCATGTCTGTCCAGTGCTCTTCCCACCACTCTCTACTGCCTTTTACTCTCACTTTTAATAGACATTTTGATTTTCTATTTTCTTCATTCTTATTGTGATCATTTCAGAATATTCATTTTTCTGTTGTTAATGGTTATTGCTAATAGGACTGCAAGTGTATCTTTGAATCAAAATAGATGAGCTATATCATGAAGAAATTTTGAAGATCTAAATGAAATAGAAATTCATCTTCAATTAAATTATGTGCATCTTACACTTACCCAAAATAACTTTGTTAAGTACTTGGGGACTCTGCATATGCATCCTGTGCCTAGAACATTCCTGCCCTCTTTTTCACGGGGCTCACCTTGACTCTTGCTGCTGAACCTTCACATCTCAGCTCAGGTACTGGCTCTTCTAGGACACATGTCTCAAACCCTCACCCCACCCCCACCATACACACTAGTTCTGGTCAGAAGGGGAGAGCTAGAGATTTATCTTAAAGCTACATTTGCACGGCAAGCACGTTAGCTTTACAAAGCAAACATGCATTTGGGGTGACTGAAGAAATTGATAATGATTACTGAGGGTATAAGTCTTCAACTGAAGCCCTCCTTTCCTTAAATTACTAGACCCTGCAAAGTTTCAACTTCTTTGCTCCCATAGCATTTATGTCTCCTACGTGGTTCAGTTAACACATTACAGTAGACTCTCAGTTAACCAGCACCCGTGAGGACTGGTAGATGCCAGATAAAGGTAAGTAGACTCTTCGTTAAACAGAACTCAAGCAACCAGCACTCTCAAGCAGCCAGCAAATTTTTGCTTGAGATTTTGCTGGTTCCTTGAGTTCTGGTCAACAGGAAGTCTACCCTATATTGTTGTTCTCTATCTAAATCTGTCTCTCCACTATATTCTGAACTTCTTAAAGTCATCTTAGTCATCTAGCTATCCATGGAACCTAGACTAGAACCTGTAAAAGTTCATGGTGGAACTAAATCGTTGTTTAATAAGAAAGGAATGAATGATTGAATGAATACAAAGTTAGTTAAAGGACTATATAATACCCTCACAGAATAAGTATTCAAAGACAGAACATACTGTCTCATTCACCTGAACGATTTACATTTGTACACTAGGGCAGATTCAGTCTTTTGGCCTGGGTACTTCCACAGCAATATTTCACACTGTGACCATCTGGACCATTAGATGTAAATACTGATTTGGCAGACACTTCAGGGGTATGAGAGTAGTTGTGGGAATAAAATGAATTTGAAAGATACTACTACACAAAGGACATATTTAAAGCTGCTTATTCTGTTATTAAAATTAAAAAACTGACATTGTCCTTCTTATAAATATTGGTTATGAATATTTGAGATTTTATTTTGAGAGATTATTGGACTGCCATTTGTTTAGTTGTTACCTCTAAATAGATTCCCAATATCAGAGAAAAACCTCTCTACTCAGAGAAACTATTGCCAATTTAACACATAGAAAAATCCTAACATTAACATAAATGGAATGTGTCCTTTCGAAATGTCACAGCATTAAGTCAATTCAGGTACCTTTTTAAAACTCATTCAAAAGTACAGCACTTCCATTAAGCATGAGAATTTAGTCCCATTTGCAAAGGTCATTAAGTGAAACCCTCTTTTTACATATAAAATGATGTATGGTGTTATAGAAGCCATCATATAAATATTCATTGTAAGTCAAACTTCTTATTTATCCATTGGAGATGACCTCTGTTGTAATACCTATCATACTTTTCAAAAAGGAAAGGCATTGCTGTAGTTGTCTATTAAATCATTCATTCCTGTCTACTCTGTTTAGTAGCTGCTTTAAAAAAAATAATGGAATTATCAAGCAGCTCAGAACAAAGACGTTTTCTGATTGTCAGCTCCATGTTCTAAAAACGCAGGTTAATTTCTCTGAATCTCACAGTTGGAACTTTCTAACACTAACTAGTGGTTTCCACCTAGTTATCAAGGCAATTGACTAAATAAATTATACATAAAGCTGAAATTCCTAATTGTAATAGGGCCCCTTCATGAGATAATCACACCAGCAAAACGGTTCATCTGTCAGCTGCAACTCGACAGGGTCATTAAACTATCTTATAAAAACCACACTTTCAGAAAGGTCTTCATTACTAGTTTTATGACACAGCTACCATGGCAGTGAGAATGGAATATTCAAGTCAGTTGAAATATGAGTATTAGTTTGTCATTCCAGATGGCACTCGACAGGAAAGAAAACTCATGCTTTTGAGTCAAAGGACCTTGCTTCGGATCCCCAGAGAACCCCTACATAACCTTATGTAACCCCTGAGTCTTACAGCCTTCACTTCTAAAATGGACCTAACAGTACCTACTCCAGGGCCGTTGTGGAGAAAACGAGACAGAACTGTCAAACAGCCATAAGGATCTGAGATACAGATTTGGATGATCATCTTTCTACATAAATTCCCCCCAAATCACTTTTGTTTCCCATTGCCATGACCCCACTAAAGAAAACATTTTTAAAATTTAGAAACTCTTGGTTCCTAGAACTTTAGAGTGATAGATAAAATGTTCAGTATTAAATCTTTATATATTACCATCCAATCAACTTTCTTCCAAACTGACATGTGAAATCCATGAAACAAGAATTTGATGTGAAACTCTCCACATAGAACATTCAGATCATACCAGTCTTTCTATGCAGGTGACAAGTGACACAGTGAAACTTCCACTTGCTAGAACCAGACTCTAGGGACGGACGTGCATTGCTATCTGTCCTAAATCCATGAATCAACAGTAAAACCAGGTTGTAATGGAAGGAAGCTGCCTCCATCCTCAAATTTTTGTTTTAGGGAATTATTAAGGCTGATTTTTAAGTAGTTAGAGAAAGTATATACTTATACCTCACGTAGTTACAACTCCGAAAATTTAATGAAGATAGAAGTTCATGTGAATTGGGTAATTTCCTTGCCTCTTTCTAGAAAATGAATTTTTCCCTATCTGCTTGATGCCATAGAGGACACAAATTCTAGAAAAAAACAGTGACTAGCTTTCAAATGACTTATAGATCAGAAGTAATAGTATTTTAAAATGCTCAAAAGTGACTTCAATTAATATAGAAATGGATGTTTTATTTGACATACAAATTATGACAATTTTATGAGCAAGTGAGATTTTATGTGTTCAAGTTCCTAAAATATTAGTTAAATATAGATCTGTAACGAGTGTTAAAAGAAGCACTTTCTCTCATATTTCCCTTTGTCCTAGAATCCATTTTGATATTCAGTTTCTTTTTAACTTTCCTTCTTCCTCCATCCCATAATTTTAACTTTATAAGAAATTTCACATATTTCTCTGACTTCAGCTCTGTGTTTTTAAACTCTGTAATTGCTCTCTTCTAAAGCTAAATATTATGGAAAAATCTTAAAAATACTCTATTAAAAGATTGAATAAGAAAAAGCTCCTAGAAGATAGGTTAACTTGTGACATTTCTTTAAAACAATTAAGATGCCCATAAATTAATTGTGGAATTAAATTATGGGCATAAAGAGAGGTGTCCTTTCATAGAGAACTGTCATGTCTAAAATGCCTCACTAGAACAGTGACAGTAACCTGGTTCTGCAAAAGACTGACTTCCCCAAGGAAGTACTGGGCCAAAGACTGAATCCTGCAAAGAAACTGCCTTTTACTGAGCATTTTTGAACAGAAATTTTGTTCATTTACATTTCTCTTGTCTCATGAGATTCAGATGACTTTTCTACACTTTGTATTAATTTCTATGATATTGATTCTCATTCTGTATGTTCAAAGACTACGAAAAGAAATTTATTCCACTAGATTTTCCTGATGTGTAAATTAATTTATAGGGGTGAATAGGCACTTCAGGTGATGTTAGCCCCTTAGAAGTAACCATTGTCTACACTAATGAAAAGGAGCCATGACCATATATTTGGCTCCCACTAAACTACTGTGTCTGAGTTTTTTGGGATTTGTTTTTTCTCTGTTGTTTTCAGTTTTATATTCCACATATGAGTGAAGTCATATGGTTCTTGGTTTTTTCTGTCGGGCTTATTTTGCTTAGCATGATGTTCTTGTGGTCCATCCATTTTGTCACAAATGGCAGTATTTCATCTTACAGCTGAGTAACATTCCATTGTGTGTATGTACCACAGGTTCTTTACCCAGTCATCTATCAAAGGGCACTGTGGGTGCTTCCATGTCTTGGCCACCATGAGCAGCACTGTGATGAACATTGGGGTACATAAGTCTTTGCAGACTAAGGTTTTAAATTTTGGGGGTAGATCCCCAGAAGGGGGATTGCTGGGTCATACGGTAACTCCATTCCCAATTTTCTGAGGACTCTCCACACGGTCCTCCATAGTGGTTGTACCAATTCACATTCTCAGCAGCAGTGTGCAAGAGTTCCTTTTTCTCCACAGCCAATACATGGTGATGGAGAGAACTCAGACTGGGTGGTGAACACACAATCCAACACACAGACAATGCACTGTAGAATTGTACACCTGGAACCTATGTAATTCTTGTTAACCAGTATCACCCCAATAAGTCTAAAAATAAAAAACAATTTTTTAATAAATAATAAATAAAATAAAAAAGAGCTCTGACCTAGATAACTCCAAACGGGGGTATTATCTAAAATTGTCATTTACTTGCTTTTTGAAATTGTGTGGAAAGTGGATTCATGCGAGGACCCTGTCTTCAAGGAGTTTACAGTCATGTAGCAAAACTAAGACATGTACCCAATAAGACCACCCCCACCCCCAAAAAAGTCCTTAGTAACGTAAGGGATATATGGGTAAGATCTATGAGAACTCCAGAAATGAAAGAATTGGGGTTATATAAAAATCCATGGTGATGATTTTTATAAAAGCATTACTTAAGCAGAAATCATACTATTCCAGCCCCCACCCCACCCCCTCTCCCTCTCTCTCTCTCTCTCTCTCTCTCTCTCTCTCTCACACACACACACACACACACAGAGAGAGAGAGAGAGAGACTCTCTCTGAATATATTATTAATACTTCTCACCTATAGATAAATCATAGAACAGGTAGATAATCTTTTTCATCTTTAAAGGGAGATATAATGAGTACCCTTAAAAAAGAATTACATTTCTTTAAATTGTTAAATTACATCTAGGCAGTTGTTTCCACAGTGCAGCCTCTGGATCATTTAACATACACAGAGCTATAGATAAGGCCAAATACAGTCATAATAAGAGTAGAACATGGGAAGACCTTAGATATGGTCTTCTGTACCTCATTCCTATGTTAGAAGTCTATGCAGAAGTCTGACACCACCATTACCTTTACTTTGGAACCAGAATTCATGGTTTTCTTTTTTTGGGGGCGGGGGGAGGGAGTTGGGGGAAGAAATAAACCCTAATTTACAATATACCTAATTCCCTAGGTCAGAAAGTCATCTAGAGCCTCCAGCATCTCACACCACATCTCTCTCATGCTTATAGATAAGAATGCAAAATCCTAACACCATAGTTCTTAATTAGTTACACCGATGAGGGGAGACCCCAGAGTTGTCCTTTGTGAGAAAAATAACAGTTCTACATAGCATCCTTTTAAACTAGCTCATTTGCTCAGAAACGCCTGAGTATAGGATTCATGAATGTGCTTTGGGCCTAAAATATGGTACCAATAACGTGAGGGACTATGGGATGCTTTGTTTTGTATGACTATGTATTTGTTTTCCAACCTGCCACTTAGACTTCCACAAATATTAGGATAAGGAAAAGGAAAGTTAGACCTCACTTGAAATGGGTAAAACCGAAAGTACAAAAACTTACTTTGTTTCCTTTCATCTATTATAAATTCAGAATTTCTCTTTAATGACTAGAATGTTGTGGAACACAAAGGCATTTTCCCAAAAATCTGAAGGATTAGACATAACCCTATTTGAAATGTAAAAAGACAAAAATTTAGGGAGGGTCGCTTTTCACTACAAAAAGTATTAGGCTTCTTTCAAAGGTATTTAATCAAGTTAGGGAAATTTTATTCAGAGTGGAGTCCCTAAAAGAGTCATCTCGGGCTCATTTTCTGAACTGTTGAATTATAGATGTTTTTTGATGAATGTTCGAGTATAAATGAGCTGTGAACAGTCACTCTTGGTGACACCTCGGTAAATGAGACACCACTGGGTAAGTGACAATGAACCTGAGAGTTTTCAAATTCGAATTGTCACCTCCTCGTCCTGGGGAATTTACAGTGTGTATGTGCAAACTTTATTCACCTTTCCCTGGGACATCACTGACACTTTCTTACTGGTTTTCGTAGCAAGAGAAACTGGGTGACATCTGCTTCTCCCTTCGCTATGTACCAACTGCTGGGAAACTGACCGTAGTCATTCTGGAGGCCAAGAACCTGAAGAAGATGGACGTGGGCGGCCTTTCCGGTAAGTCCGTGACGTCTGTTGTGCTTTTTCTTAAATGCTGCTCCATCGTGGTTACGCGCATGCTGTGCCTCCCCAGGCCTTAATTGATCACAGCTCTCTTTCCTGCGGAGGCTGGAAGCAATCTCACAATTTATCCCAACACAGCACCCCAGGAAGCCACTCTCAATTTATGGGAACTGGCACCGAAGATGAAATCTGTTTTCCTGCTTCATAGCCGACTTAGCAATCGTCAGTTCTATAGCATCGAAAGCGGAAGGCCTTTGCTTCTCTTCTAAAAGGCAGTGCCTGTGGCCCATTATGATTTCGTTGCGTTTTGGGGTTTGGGGGTTTTGGGTCCAAATTCATCCATGATTAGAAAAATAGTGTTTTATCTGAGATTATTAGGTATTTGATAGCCTAGCATCATTTTTAAGAATATTGTTTTATTAAAGAACCTGCATTTTAAATATATATGAGCAATTAAATGCTTGAGGCCAAACCCCCACGGTAATGCATTTATTTTCTACAGCTTATATTGGGGATGTGAAAGACTTTTGGATTTCAAGTTCTACACAACCCAACCTTAGATAGTTCTTTTAAGAGAGTAAAGTAATATACTCTTGTTCAAAAGCAAAGTCAACTCAAGGACTTGTCATTTCCACAGTTGAACATAATTTTTTATTTTCTTCTCTGTGCGACTAAATCAATTATATTTAATTTTCCAGTGAATTATTACAGTGTGAGACACTTTCTTGATATGCCACAAGGTCGTCATAAACAGACTATAGTTGTCATTGTTTGTGGCTGTGGCACTAGAATTAGCATTACTGGATATTTAGTGCTTTCTCTAATAAAACTATTACAGACTTCGAAAGGTCACCCTAATGCAGTCTGGTGGTTTTATATTCTGAAGCAGAACAGCTAAGAAATGCTAAAGCTGAGTTTCTACTTACTGAACCACTAATTTGTCAATGAAATTCTCCTGGTGCCTAAGTTTATTTCTCTTTGTAAGTCGGTTGCCTGAGGACACTGCACTAATTCTTTCCTGTCACCAAGACCTCATTTAATAACCGACTGCTTCTATTGCCAAAAAGCATAACAGAGCAAATTTAAAGCAAGGAGCACAGTTTTCTCTAAAAATGTATAGAGTATTTAATGTGTGTGAGATGCCAAATATATGCAGATATGAGTATAGGTGCCTATACACCTAGCTCTGTCCTCTGAAAAGGCCTTAAAACGGACTGATCAAGTACTAATGACATCCCTGGCATGATATGGTTTGAAAATATAATTTCTCACTCAAAGAACCTGGAGCTTATCAGAGAAATGAAGAGATTCCAGACATGACACAGGAACTATATGAGGCAAGCCTAGAACATCTCGTATACCAGAAAACAAGAAAGCTGTCAAAGACGAGCGGGGTCATGTCAACAGACTTAGGAGCCACCTTGAAGAGGTTTCTAATGGCCAAAGATGTAATCACTTGAGCTTCAATAATGATAATGCAATGTATTTAAACCTAAAGAATAATGAGTATTTAAGGTGACTATGTGTGAAAAAATTCTGAGAACTGTTTAACGACAAGAACAGTTGACTCCCAGATTACTACTTGGTGTCCTGAGGGGTGACTTTTCCTCTCCTATGCTACAAAGCCAGAGACTATTACGTGTTCCTTGGCACCCAGTCTCACAGCCTCTCTTACGAACTTCCATGCCAGCCATCTCCTCTTCACCCTGGTCTGGGACTCCCCTAGTCTGCCTCCTGGTTTATCTCTGTCCTTCAGTGCTGCCTCCATCGTTTGCTTAAGTCTTTCTCTTCACCTAAAATTCTCTTCCTTCCAATATGCCTTAAAAAAATCCTATCCATTCTTTAGCTTGTCCTATTTTCTCCATCCAGTGAACAAAGGTGCCCCCAACTTTAGGGTAGGCATTGTTGTGAAAGTAGGTTTATATCAGCAGACAAAATAGGCAAAACAAACAAACAAAAAACCCTGCCCTCGTGCAGCTTGGGCCTTCCTGTGGGGAGCTAATAGGTAAGAAAAGCACGTACTATGCCAAGAGGTGAGAAGTGCCATGGGGAAGGCACGTAGGGGAAGGGACGGTGGGGAGTAGTGGTAAAGGGGATGGTCAGAGGAGGTGACAGTGTGATGACATCCTGGGAAGACGTGAGGAAGTGAGCCATGCCGAGTCTGGGAGACAGGCTGTTTGAGGAGTAGGGACTCTATGAAGCCATTTCTGGTGCATCCCAATAGAACGAATCTTTCCCTTTTTTAAATGCCAATGGCGTTCTGTTTATCCCCTTGAAACATCACGCTCCTCTCTCGCTAGAATGTGCTCGGTATTTATATCTCCCACGATGCCCTTGCTGACTGGGAGCACTGCACATCGCTGCTGAATGAACAATGAATTATTTACAAAGGAACCATGGCCTGAAAAAACAAGTCTTGCATTTCAAATTTGTTTAACCTACTTACCATTGAACTAACTTAAAACACTTGGATGGCTTGTCTCAAAGTATAATACGTTGACCTATGTATGTCCTAGGAGACGAAAATTATATAACGAGATTATTCCAGGTAATTCAAATGTCAAGTTACATTTGCTGGAAATTGGAACCCATGTGGGTCGTTTGGCCAAGGTTTAAATCCCACTTTGCTGCTACTTGCAGTTTGACATTGGACAAGTTACTTAAGCTTTCTAAGCCTAGTTGCATTATCTATCAAGTGGAGGTAATAATGGAACCTTATTTATAAGATTATTGTGAGAAATACAAATGAAAGCACTGGGTCTGGCGCACCTATGTGCTTGCTAAATATTACAGTATTTCTATTAATAACTTTATCAAATCTTGGGTTAAATATGCAAAATGTAAAAGCAACCAATGGACAATTTAAACAATTGTTTGCTTCAATGGAAAAAGAAACTTCGTTTGTTTGTTTGATGGGATTGGCTGATCAATTCAGGCAAAATGATATCAGTAGACCATGTTTTGCACATACCCCACAGTGAATTAAGACAAGGTATGGAATTAATCAACAAAATTGAGGAATATAGATAGAAAAAAATGTTAATGGTTTTCTTACTATTCTCCAACATAATCTGTTTTTTTTTTCCTACTGTGTTCATTCAAAATGCACTGCACAAAGATTTTTGTCTGTCCCATACCCATGTAGCAAACAGACAAGTCCCAACCCTTCTCACTTTGCAATTTAGAAATTCCTTTTCTAGCTTGGTTTACTCACATGGTTCTCATGACAGACCTGTGAGGAGTTTCTGAAGGTAATATCCTCAGAAACTTAGATAATGGACATACATCATCTCATTCTGTATCTGGCACCTAAGAGGCATTTTGTCGTTAGTATTAACCATCCCCATCACCTGGCTTATAGGTGGTATCGCTGAGATTGAAGCCCAGGCCCTCTGACCAATGCCCCATGCAGCCTTCTCCACACCCACCACCTTCAGGATGGGAGAACAGGGATGCCCCAGGTCTGACATATTAAAGGTGCCCCATCCGCCAGGCTTCAAGGAGTGTTGGAAATGTGCTTGAAGACTGGGGAGATTTCCATGTGTCCAAAGCCCAGTCAAACAGCTCCCTGGCACTTCCTGTCTTTTCTTCCCAAAATCACAAAATGACTTTGTAACCTCACTTGGGGCTTCTGGAAGATCTTTCTT
Source organism: Lyroderma lyra (assembly GCA_004026885.1). Classification (NCBI taxonomy): domain Eukaryota; kingdom Metazoa; phylum Chordata; class Mammalia; order Chiroptera; family Megadermatidae; genus Lyroderma; species Lyroderma lyra. Next base: position 182,786 of record PVJL010001458.1, read on the forward strand.
CTTGCTTGACCCAGCATGCAGTCTGATAAGCAGTTCCATTTCCGTCTTGCCCTGAAGCTAGCACGTGGTCCTTTTGAAATGTTTCTAAGTGTTTGTACTGCTAGCAAATCAACAAGGGTAAAAGTGTGTAGCTCTGAACTACAAAAGCATGTCAAGTATGGTGGCAAGGGATTAAAATTCCATGTGTCTATTCCACAGTCACCTGAACGTCAAGGAGCTAGAGAGGTGGCTAAGAGGTAGGATCAGGTCAGAGATGTCCCCAGGGCTGGTTCGAGAAAATGTAGTTAAGTGGTCCCCGCCTTCGTTTCTTTCTCCCTTTTACTTTCCACCCCAAGCCCCACCCCCAGTCTTCCTGGCCACCTTCTTGGCCAGTCCTGACTTATCTCTGTGGAATTTGTCCTATAGAAAGCAAAGGGTGGGGCTATAGGAGAGGTTCTCCTGAAGTAGCGAAGTCTCCAAACAAAGGGCAATGAGATTCAGAAATGACAGCAAGTGCTTGGAGGAAGATGATGGAGGAAGGGAAAAGGGACTCGTGGTCACCAAGGAGTCAGCATTCCTATGTATCAGACTACCAGTGTGTGGATTAGCCACTGAGACCTAAACCAGTGAAACTGATTTCCCCACCCGGCCACCCTCCCATCCCCCACCCAAACCCCCTCTCTTCCCCTTCCCTTCCCTCTCACATACTCCCTCCTTACTTCCAGAAGATACAACTTTAAAATGTTTATAGGTTTGCCTTTCTATCATTTTCTTATCATTTCTATCATCCTAGAACTGTAACTTGGGAAATACAGCCAATTTAGATATTTCAGGTCTTCTAGAAAAGAGCTATTCACTCAACCTTAGGGAGCCACTAAATTCCACATAGAAACTATGAAGCAGCAGAGACAGATCATTCTTTCAGGCATTTGTGTATCAAGATATGATATTCTAGGCAGATGGGAGGCGAGTTGGGGGATGGGTAAAAAAATGGGAAGGGATTGAGAAGCCCAAATTGGTAGTTACAAAATAGTCATGGGGATGTAGAGTGCAGCATAAAGAACATAGTAATGTTGTAAAAACTATGTATGGTATCAAATGGGTGTTAGATTAATCGAAGTGATCACTTTGTAAGTTATATAAATGTCTAATCACTATGTTTTACACCTGAAACTAATATAATGTATGCCAACAGTAATAGAAAAAGGAAAAAAATAGATAAAAATATTAAAAAGGATGTTATACCCTACCTATATCAGAATCACTCAGGGTCCATATTAAAATTTAAGATTTCAGGGACAACCTCAGGCTTAGCTATAACTAAATATCTAGGGGTAGGAACCCGGAAATCTTCATGTTATTCTTTCGTATCTTAAGTTTGAAAACTATCATTTATAGAGTGTAAAGAGAATGTTACTTGAAGTTACAGTGGTAATTATATTGCACTATATAAATTTATCAAGTCAACACGGTTTATACCTTAAACTTACACAATGTTATATGTCAACTACATCATGCTTTAGAATTAAAAACAAAGAAAACTACACTTTAGAGGCTTAAATGCTACATCATAATTTTAACTGAGGTCCAGGTAAGCCAAATTCCAAGTTAGAATTATTTTTGGTTAAGGATGCAGAATCCATCCTTTGCCCTATATACTAGAATTCTCTTTAAGAAGTTCTAATTCTTTTATCAGTCCAGAATCCTCTTTCCTGAAAGATGCCTTGCCCACATGTCTAAATTATTGCTTTTTTCCCTCAGTCTCTTCCACGAAAAGAGAAGATAAAAGCAAATAGACATTTGTGACCACCACCCTACCTGTCCTTCCATTAGTGCTGAAAGCATGACAAAGAAAACCACTCCAAATTCAACTGATTTGAGCTAAAAGCCACTAGTCTGGGAACAGGGCCAATAAATAATGTGGCAAAAACTTGTATGAGCCAATTAGATATGGATATGCAAATTAGTTGGCCACGATATCAGGGTCAAGCAATAATATGCAAATAAACTGGCATCTTATTGAGCTAACAAGGCAAGAATATGCATAAGTTGGCTGTGATGTCAGGAGGCTTCATCACGATTTTGGGCTTGAGTATTGGAGTGTAAAATTCTGTGACACTTCAAAACGTTTAATTACAATATTGATAAAATAATCTGGATCCCTAAGATCTAAACAAATTGATCTTAAAAAAAAATGACAAGTCTTTAAACTGTATCATTTCAGAAATTAAGTTATTAGCCAAGCCCAATGCAAGCTGAGACCCGGGCAGAGTTTGCACCGAATGGATAGAAATGTTGTGTCTGAAAGAGTAATAGTGGCTTTAAGGAACTGAGAAGAGCAGGTAGGGAATGTGGGCCATTTCTGCAATCAAGAGAAATGAGTGACAGGCTAAAACGTACTTGTTAGAAGATAGGCACAAAAACTCCTAAGTCCTTTAGCTGAGAGGTACATACCCAATCATTCAGCAAATGTCATTTGAATACACCCTCTGAGCCAGGCACGTGCCAGTCCTTGGGAATCTCGGTAAAAGTCACAGCACAGTGCTAGCCAGAACGCCATCCTAAACGTGCTACACAGGTTACCTGACTTAATCCCCATCATAACTACGAGGTAGATACTATTTTTAATGCTATTATATCAATGGAACCAAAGCACTGAGAGGTAAATGACTTTCCACAGGTCACAGAATTAGGATGTGCAGTTAGGATGTCAACGTAGTCTGCCTTCAGACTCCATGAATAAAACATATGACTTCTAAGTCCTTATCCTTTCTCAGCAGGTACGACCTGGAGAGCAGATGGCTAACCACATGATATAGTTTGAGAGATGGCCAAAAATTCTACCCCATTCCAAGATTCCTTTATACCCAAACTAAAATGCCATCATGGAAGCCACTAATAAAACTTAGTCTATTGTTTAATGGGTTTGTAGCTACTTAGATAGCAAAGATAGAATCAATGCATCCATAAGATCAAATATTAATAAATTTCCAGCCTGAAAGGAGCACTTCAGTTTCTCCCTTGTGTACAAACTGTATGTTATCTTAGTGATTGATTCTTGGCACACTAAAGAGTGAACTACACAACAGTAGAGTGATCGCGGTGATAAAGGTGAAGGGGTGTTGCCAGAATATTTTGGACCAAGGCCCAGGTCTAAGGGATTTGAGTGCCTACTAGGTCGTAGAGAAAGATTAGAAAAACACTTTATCTACTACTCAGTTTTATCAAGGGGCTGACTCTGAAGACGGTGTGTGGTATTGTGGGGGTAGGGAGTGATCAGTAGATGTAATAGTACAACAGCTCACTACCCCGCTGAAGTGCTATGTGACTCTGTGAGTCAAAATTAGATATTTAAACATTGAATTTGAAGAAATTGGAATTTTAATAGACAACTTACCAGGAAAATAGAGCTCATGTGGAAAATGTTAACAAGAGAAATCCGCAGATGGAGAAGTGGAAATAGTGCCAAAGAGGGCTGTGCTGAGGCATTCTTACTAATTCACCATGAAATTCCCAATTTTGGAGGTGACAAATGCTTTCAGCCATTGAAATGCCAAGTGCAATGGATAAATGGAAAAAATCTTGCTGGGTTGAGTAAGCCAAAATGTGGTAGATGAGCTTCCGTGTGAGCAAGCTTAGAAATAATGCATTGAAAGAAAAAAATTAACTATAAAATAAAAGGGTCAGCTTATAAACCAAGAAAAAAGGTCACATGAAGCATCCATTGAAGACACTCACCAAGGGCACTGCTACAACCAAATAGGCTCGGTGTTGTCATAGATATTTTATAAATATGTACCGGAGGGGGAAAATGCCCCACCTTGGAATAAAGCTCATCCACGTGTGGAGTACACGCCGTCATGGTCGCCCATCTCAGGAAAGATGCAGTGGCGTTAGATGACTAGCTGCGGAGGAGGATGGCTCAAGCAGGCATAAAGGATGTGTGTGAGGACAGGCTAAGACTGGGACCCTGTAGGCTGGAAAACAAAAGCTGAGCAGCGATACGATTAAAGTCTGAAACTCAAGAAAGGTGGAGCTAGAGTAACACCCATCTGTTTATCACATCCCACAATACTAAAATCGGGACGTACCCTTGATGTTTGAAAGCACATAGATAGAAGGAAGGACCCTTCGGAAGGACCTCAAAGGTCATTTCTACTCAAAAATTCTTTGTCAAGATTTTTCACGACTTTATACTTGGGTAGTCCACTTGTTACTCTAAGAAAATGGAACTGGTGAGATAAATGTGTGGGTAATTTTTGAGTTATAGGTTTGAAAGGGGACATCTCTACACTTTGCTTTGTGTTGGCTTATAGGACCCCCATGCCTTTTCATGGGTAACTATCAAAAACAGACCCCACAGCTGCATCTCTCACAAATCCAACCCAAAGGGGCTACAGTCCCATCTCTGTGCTATTCATGTTTTAACCTAAAAATATGAAATAAGCTCATTATTTTATATTCTTGGGAACATGTTAAAACTGCTTTTACCCCAAACAAAAGCAATATGACTGCTTGACTTAAAAAAATTCCTAGATTCCAAGCTACTAATTTCAACCAATATGATAATGTAATTAATTAATTAATTATCCCCCCGTGAACCAAAAACTGCTGAATGCATATTGAGCAATAGCAGACTTGAACTAATACACATATATACAGGGAGAAGTGAGATTTCAGTTATTTGCTAATCTTGTAGCTGGCATTTGTGCATGTTATAAGCTTTCATATCATAATTAAGGGGAAAATGCTTTCACAATCTTTACATAGATTTTGAATTTCAAAATCTTATAAACACTTAAGAAATAAAATTGGCAGGGGTGGGGTGGGGATGGCATTCCCTGGTGGTGTAGTGGCTAGGCTTTGGCATGCTCAACACTACAGCCCAGGTTTGATTCCCAGCCAGGGAAATAACCCCCACCACCACCACCAATAAATAAATAAAGAAATAAAGAAATAAAGTTAAAACAACCTATAACCCCAGCAGTTATTTTAATATGTGAGGTAAAAAACTAAGTCCCCAAACCAGCCCCCATTCAGAAACAGTTAATTATGTCAAGGAAATAATTCCAAATTTTACATTCAGATTTTTCTTTTCTGCTTTACATAAATTATATACAAATATATACACACTTGACACAAATGGGATCATATCAAACACACGACTTTCTAATATTCTTCGCCTGGCAGTATAAGCAGAGATCCTTCCAGACCAGTACACTTAGAGGTGCCACTACTGTCATACTCATTGCATAGCCTCATCCCTGTGTGTGTGTATCATTACATGGTGAGTCCCTTATAGACATAGAATTCTATAGAGAAAACTATGTAACTTCACTCAAGGACTTCAAAGCAAGACCTAAATAAATATTACAAGATAAAAATATAACATTACAATAGAATAATGTGCTCCTAGGTAGGAATGTAGTAAAGATAACGTCACAAATGAAGTTTAAAGACAAGTAACAGATTGGAAAAAAGCACATAGGCAGTGGTGTCCAACCTTCTGGCCTCCCTGGGCCACACTGGAAGAAGAAGAGTCGCCTTGGGCCACACATAACACACACTCACACTAATGATGGCTGATGAGTTAAAAAAAATTTTTTTTGCAAAAATATCTCTATGAGATTGTGTTGGGCCTCATTCAAAGCCATCCTGGGCCCAGTGTGGCTGGGGGGGGCTGCAGGTTGGACAAGCTTGAATAAAGCACTAATATCCCTATAATACCAAGAGCTCCTACATATCAGTAAGAGAAAGAAAAACACTGGAGGCAAATTCCCATTTTTTGTTTCATATTCCTAAAATTTTCTCACTGCTGCTTCTACTGTTGGCTCCTGTTGCTGAAAGGTAAAATAGTACATTTATACGGTCTCATCATGCCTCTGAATAAGAAAGAATTTTAAAGTAAGATGCAATTACCCTAAGTTCGAAACCTAAAAATGTGTTGTAAAAAAAGACAACCAGAATTGATTGCAAAGAGTACAAAAAAAAAAAAAAAAATCAGGTCATTAGCTTGTAGATTTTCCGATTTTCATCAGCTGTATTTGCAGGAGTTTGAATCCATTAGAACACTCAATCCAGCAGCATTGTTTTGATAGCAAGTTGAAGATATCTGTGGCCGTCACTAAGAGCCAATGTAACAATGTTTCTTTACAAAAGTAAAAGCCAACATTTTTGAGAGAACTTCTCAATTTCTAGACTTTACAAAATTACTTAAATATCTGAAAGCTGCTTATACTAAAAGTTGTCAATTCATGTTTTAGATAAGAATTGTACTGAAAAACTTCTAAAATAGTTTAGTGGCAGAGATTTTAAAAGAGGCAGTGAACATTTATGAATTATGTAAGTCTGAACTTTCATTTTAATAACTTCATTAAAATATAAAAACCTTAAAAGCCTCTCAACAAGAATTTAACTTCATAGAAATGCTTTATGGGTGCCCTGACCTTGCCAAAAGGCATGCCTAAGGCATGATTTAACAGTTATTATAGGGCAAAGCTTAATAAGAAACACCTATCTGACCAAACAGCAGATTTTGTCCTTGCCTCCTTGGTGTCCAGTGGAGTTGCTGCTCAGCCATCAACAGACACTCTCCTGGGAGACAGCAGGATGCGCTGGGAAAGAAACAGTCTGGCATTGGAAAACCTGGATCTGAAGCCTTTAACCTCTGTGATCCTGGGTCTGTTCGTCTATGCAACTGGGGTGTTAATGAGAACGACGTTGTCGTGTTAGCAGATGAAGTACAGCAGGCCTTCAAATGCTGTCATTTCCCTTGTAACATTGATGAGATGCCTTAGGAGCTTAACTCTTGTTACATCAATTAGGCGATAGTTAAATTAATTTCATTATAGTTTGGTTCACTTAAAGTCATAGAACCGATGGGCAATGTTAAGTGAGGACTTACTATAATGTCAGATCGAAACTTTAAGTTTAATGACACTATACAAATGTTGGTTGTTTGTATGCAAGAGACAGTTCTTGATTAGCTAGCTTTTTCTCACCATATCCTGGTTCAAAAAAAAAAAAATGTTCCTATTTAGGCTGACCAGGCACACCCTTTTAAACAGGACAGAAAAGAACAGTACTGTCCCTTTTCAATCGGTGCGTGTGGTCAGCCTACCGACACCTTGACTTTAGCCCAGTGAGACCGGGCTGGTCAGCCTTCATGGGGCTAATGTAAGTGCTGCACGTGTGCATGCGTCAAGAGTGGACCTCTGTTATATACACAGGCATCTGCTTAGATAACTTAACCTTGGGGGACACGCTAAGGCACACCAGCAAATTCTGCTCCCCTCTTCTCTTACTCGTCATTAGACTCAATACGTTTTAGAAGAGCTAATACCAGCAGTGTAGTTCTCAAGTACTATATTTCTGCCACCTTCAACTCTAAGTTATTTACATTTTCTAAGATACCACTCTTCCACCTCTTTTTTTTTTTAATAACAGGCCAAGACAAATGCATTTAATTGGGCCAACAAATAGGAATAAAGAGGAAGAATAGAGTCTTTGTCATCCTAATTATGAAGTTAGTGCCTGGTTGCTGGACAAACGCTCCCTCTCTCTAAAACAAAATACCACAAGATGCAGCCTACTGCTGCTATGTCCATTTGACTAGAAGTGGCAGGGCCTGGTCCCAAAGTAACCCCTGCTTGTCTTTCCAAATAATGAGGCCCCAGCTAATGAATACCTAATGGAATGCAATGTGAGTCAGCATTCATTGCCCATTGTTGGTGCAGAATCGAGCATTCAAGAGTCCAATTTTCATTTAATGCTACCAATTCTCCTATCTTTACAAATATCAACACCAAAACAACAAGGGAAGTTCCCATACACACTCTCACAGCCTTGCAGCCCTGCTACCTTCAGCTTGTTTTCTCCTAGCTGATTTCCTGTTCTGTATCAGACATATAGAACAGGAAATCAGCTAGGAGAAAACTCTGGCTAGATTATGCATCTTGTCTACATACAGCCCTCGCCTTAAATCAAATGAATTGCTTTACTCGCCAATCAGAAAAGCAGCTCAGTTAAAATACTAAGCAACATGGTAAGAAATGTGAAAAATTGTTGTGCATTAATCCTACAGCAGAGATGATGGCTCTGTGCCACTTTGATCTGTTACTAAACTAATTGCTAAATTTGCCCACATCAGTAATGCTGAACTGGGCCTCTCTCTACTAACTAGCTAGCCTGACCCAAGGTTAAAGCAATTGCTTAGAGAACATTTTCTCTGAAGCTATGTACCTGAAGACTATCTCTATTCCACACTCCAGGGATTAAAGTGTCAGCACTTCACAAGATGCTCAGGGAGATATAAACACAAAATTTGGAGGTACATTCCGGCCTGATCTTCAAATTAAAAAAAAGAAAACTCTCACAAACATATATTGCAAGCAGGAATGCTTTCATTTTTAATAAAGGTATCTTTGCCTGCAATAGACTTCAACAAAATAAAATTAAAGTATTATGTAAGATGAGCCCAAAACTGAAGAGAAAGATATTATCTTCAAGTCAAATTATATAGATATAAATTTTGATATATAAATCGATAGATGTATCTTTTAAAATCAACTTGCCCACACGCAATTATAATATAGATTTTGATTCTTACAACTGCCACTTGAAAGTTTTGGTTTTGTTTTTTAATCTAAAGTAGCCCAGCTATCATGAATGCTGTAAAGGGAGCGAATTAATGAAGCTACTAGAAACTAATTTTGGCTTGTAAACAAAATGCAAGAATGGGCATTTTTTTTCATCTTGGGAGGGTCAGTGAACAAAAAGATGTTTCTTTTTATTTGTTTGCCTGCTATTGGTATGGGTGTTCTTATCATTGCCTAGCTTTCCATTTAAACTTCAAAATGATTTCATCTGAAATGTAAAACAGCAGTAAAATCTTACTAACAACAGAAATTACTCATTTCAGAGATGAGATTCCGTCAACAGAGCCTCTTTAGTCTACACTGAGAAGTCAGGAATCTGGAAGCACATATAAAAGGAGACATTAAGTTTTTGAAGCAAATCCAGAGGGAAATCAAGGTCACACAGAGGGCAGACACAGTCTCAGTTGAGGAACTGTTTAAGGCACTGGAGATGTTAAGGCTACAAAAGAAAAGATTTATGGAGGACACAATAACTGCCTGCAAATATGTCAGGAAAGAATTGAACTTACTCTGGTTAACAATAAAGATCTGAACTGGGATCAATGGCTGTAAGCAGGGAAGATCCATACTTGGTTCTCTCCCTCTCGGTACCTAAAGCAAAGGCTAGAGGCAAGTTTAGCCAACGATGCCCTCCTCACCTCCCCGGGTTAGGGAGTTAAGCATTAAATCCCTTCCATCTCCCCGAACTGTCTCATTCTAGGTGAGACCTAAAGCTAAAGCATCACGCCCAACCCAACCTGGAGGCAATATCAGCACATGGAAGAATACATCTATACAAAGACAAATTGACCCCCACCCAAGAGCCACTACTTGATTTTTCCTTAAAAAAGGATGAAAGACTACTATTGATGATGATGATGATGATTATGATAATGATAAATTGCTTTAACCTAGTACATGCTTTTGATCTTGTTTAATCATAATCATAATCCCATGAGGTTGATATTTATCCCCACATGCAAATGAGACAGCTAAGGCTTGGAGAAGTAAAGTGACTTGCTCAAGGTCATAGAGCAAATGAAGGGCATGTCGTGGCTCCTGGCTGCAGCTGTGTCAGTCACTTCAGCCCGCCTGCTTAGCCACCACCACATTCCACTGTCTAGACTGTGTACACTCTCATTTCAATTGGCCATAATCCCCAAACCATAGAAACCTCAACCCAAGAAGATAATAAATGCTTTTGAGCTGCAAAATGATCATCAGTTGACTCACAATTAATACCCTCTGTAGAATATTTTGACAAAGTAACAATATCCAACTGTGCCTGCAAATGCCAAGGCATGCAAATCCCCGAGACTTAATAGATAAATGCAAATGCCCTAACGAGCAAGAAAGCAACTGCTCTTTACTCATCTTTTCCTGTTTCTTATTTCTGCTGGCGAATCATGTCCAGAAGGGATCTGGGTTCTTTTCAACAACTAAAGAAATAAAGGAGGGTTAGTGTTTACAAGTTTGCATAATGCAGAGAGCACAGCCGTGAAACAGCGAGCTGTGGCTTCCCAGCAGGGAGACGACCATATGCAGCCCGTGAGTTCCTGGGCAGTTTTAATTTACTTTTAATCATTTCAGAAGTTGTGCCTGAGAGGTATGAACGGAAAGCTTCATAGCATCTTGCCTTTTTTTTTCCCCCCTCCTTTTTTAGTTTAGCAAAAAGTACTGAAATATAACCAAAAATGGATAAAACCAATTGAAGTATTTGCTTCTATGGAAACTTGCCGTCTTCATTACTCTTTTTATTGTTCACATACTTCACTTGATCACAGACTTGTCTTTCTTTGATAGTCGTATAAATACCTTTTCTCATTGACGAGATTGTGAAGTTCTTTTGTCATCAAGGTTGTCGGGCAACCTATTTATGCCTTTTGCTGTGCTTCTGTGGCACATGGAGTTACCCCTTCCCACGACTTACCACACACTATAGGAATTGGCTGCTCTTCCTCCATGAATTTCCTTTACGAGAGACCTGACTGAATTGACTTTTACCTGACCATCATCCAGCATTACCTTACTGTAGACCCCCACAAGGGCTGACCATCATCCAGCATTACCTAGCTTACTGTAGACCCCCACAAGGGCTGAAATTCAAATGAAAATGCAGAAATTTTATCCCCCACACTGGGCTTATAGTATAAATGGAATTGAATTAAATCAGAACAAATAAAATTGAACTGAATTGAATGTATTAAGATCTTGATGTCAGAATAAAATTATCCATATTATATTTATAGACAAATTGATTAGCATAGCCTAGCTAAGATGTTGTGATTCTAATTACTAATACTCCTAGGATTACTGATGTTACTGTAGAAAGGACAGTACTCTTTATGCATAATAAAGTACTTACTTCTTTAAACTGAGGCCATTATGGTAGACACAGTCTAAATCACTATGTATTTAAAGAGTAGCTAGGAAATGTGGAAAAACCTCTGGATGTTGAGAGTACTTCAGAAAAGGCAAATAATGAATAAAGAAACAGGAACTGACACTCAGTTATACATGACGATCCATCCCCAAACACGTAGACCTTAAATTTCATTTCCTGGGCTGTCACCTTCTTGGTCCAAGATTTGCTGTGATCCCAGAGAGAAAGGGATCCAATCACCACCAGTCCTTCAGACTGCTCCTGTCTTCTTAGTGTAACAGCTCTGGCTTCAAAACACCCGTCAATCAGCACGTCAGTCACCATCTGCCTTAGGCTCTTGAGATTCAGTCAATAAGGAGGACATTGTCTCAATTTATGGAGTCTACCGTCTCAAAATGACCAATAGTACTCAAGTACAAAGATAATTACAAATCCTACGCTTACAAGAATCAACAGAATGCAAAATGAAAAGAGGTTTTCCTCACCCAATGGATGTAGTAGACCAATTTCAGAGTTATAGGCAGTTGTTTTCCCAAAATCACATTTCTTTCTGTCAAAAAATTTATAAGCCAGATAAACATCATGTAAAATTCAAAGTGATGGTGAGTGGGTGGGTGGAGAGATGACTTCTTTATAATTGCTGCTTACCAAGCATAGAGTTGTCTAATGATGAAATCAGATGTCTTCAAATTTTGATGATTTTCACTTATCAGTAAAACTTCTGGAGCACAATCCTCCTTATATTTTACTTATAGGTTTATAAATTGTGTATATTTACTATTGTAGTAATATAAAGTAGATTATTGTAAATTTATTTCATAGTAGTAAATATAAAAGCTAAAGCAAATATGAAATACTAATTTTACAGTTTTTATGAATAAAAATGTTCTTTTAAAATGTTATTAATACTACCAGTATGTTAGTAAATATGCCTAATTATATGGGGGTGTCAAAAAACGTCTACACATTTTAAGAGATGTTATCTATGAGGTCCAACAAGTTTGCAAACTTGCCACTGTGCACTTACGTGGGCAGCACTGTACAAACAGCTCAGTAAGGTGTCATAACATCTGTGTCTCACAGCTGTGTTCATGTCAACGTGTGGCATGTCTTGCTGAGCAGTGTTCATTATTGTGTGTTTTTGTGTGCCATCATGAGAATGTCAGAGCTTGAATTAGAGCAATGAGCGAACATTAAATTTCTTATTAAACTTGGCAGGAGTGGAAATGACATCAGGAACATGTTAGTCCTAGTTTATGGGGATAATGCCATGAAGAAAATGGCAGTGTACAAATGGATTAAATAGTTTTCTGAGGGGAGAGAAAGCGTCACTGATGAAGAAAAGTCAGGGCAGCCAGTAACGAGCAGAACTGATGAAAACATTGCAAAAATTCATTGAATTCAGCGTGAAGATCGTCAGCTGACTGTGGGAAGCATAGCAGACAAGTAATCATAAACAGGAAAATCTTAACTGAAAATCTTGGCATGAGAAAGGAATGTGCAAAAATGGTCCCAAAGGAGCTCACTGATGAACAAAAGCAAAGGAGAGTTGAAGATTGCCAAGACCTTTTGGAGAGGCAAGATGATGTTTTGGGCCATGTTATCACAGGTGATGAAACATGAGTGTACCAATACAACCCTGAAACAAAGTGTCAAGGTGCACAGTGGAAGTCAGACAATTCTCCTCAACCAAAAAATTCCATCAGTCCAAACCTAGAGTCAAAATGATGTTGCTAAACAGTTTTTGTATCAGAGGGATTGTTCACTGAACAGTCAAGTTTACTGTTTGGAAGTGCTGAAAAGGCTACATGAAAAAGACGAAATCGACCTGAACTTTTTGCCAACAACTCATGGCTCTTGCATCACAACAATGCACCAGCTCACACGGCACCGTCTGTGAGGGAGCTTTTAGCCAGTAACAAATAACTGTATTGAAACTCCCTCCCTACTCACCTGATCTTGCCCCCAATGACTTTTTTCTTTACCCAAAGATAAAAGAAATATTGAAAGAAAGATAGTTTGGTGACATTCAGTACATCAAGGGTCATACGAAGACAACTCTGAAGGCGATTCCCAAAAAAGTTCCAAAATTGCTTTGGCCCTGGTATCAGTGCACAGCTTCCCAAGGGGGGCACTTTGAAGGTGACCATAGTGATATTCAGCAATGAGGTAGGTAGCACTCTTTCTAGGATGAGTTCGCGTACTTAATTGTCTGACCTTGTATGCATTACTTCTCAAAGTAGAATTAAATTGTGGTAGCGATATGTAGTATGACATTTACTCAAAAGATGGTGTTAATCACATGAATGCTAGCATCGCCATGTCAGAACTGTCAACGAAAATGGCAGAAGCATGGATGTAACTTGAGAAGTGCAAGACCATTTTAAAGTGGTATTGAAATTCAAGAACATTGAGTTTCCCCCACATTGTCCTGACTTAACACCCCTTAACTTCTACCTATGGGGGACCTTACAGGATGTGGCCTACCACAGAAAACCGGCTACACTGGCAGTACTTTGGGAGGAAATTGAACAGCACGAGCAGTGATACAAGTGGTCACTTTGGTCAGTGTTGCTCATGCAGCAGTTCACCATAATCATTAGTGTCCGGACGCTGATAGTCACCACTGTGAGCACTTCTTGTCATTGCAGAAGTCAAATGTGATTTATATTCATCTTTTGTTCTCGGTATACATTGAGTATTACGATTTTAATACAGTTTTGCCCTTTTCTAAAATGTATATACATTTTTTGGCACCCTCTGTATTTGAAGATAGCTTTAACTTTGTGATATCGTGATTCACAAATATTAGGTTGTTTTCATTTCCCTTTAAAGAGCATTGCATCTGTAAAAATGCCTCACAAAAGTGCAATATTCATATTTCATAGGGACTTACTTGGAGATTCCTAGTAAATATAAACCAGTATACCACATTGTTTACAGTTGCTGATGTCTTGTAAAAATTTTAGTGAACCTCCCTCACCTAAAACAGATCATCATTTTTCCCATCTGATCGTGACCAACACAGAGCTCACTCCGCCAGGTGAAGAGGTGTCAGCTCTGTCACGGTTATTTTTCACTCATGTGAAATGTATTTACATTATTAAATATTCAGTCCACCATCACTGTTGTGTTTCAGGAATCACTTTAAGCAACATGCTCATTTTGGGAAGATTAGTTTGTTATAGTGAAATAATATAATCCCTAAGTCAGGACAACTGGGCTCACATGAAACTGCAGGGCATAGCCCCTGCCTACCCCACCCCGCACTGTTATACTCCCATGAGCCCCTCAGAAACCGCATAAGGACTCGTGCTTGAACAAGGGCATCTTTGTGGTTCTGTATCTCAAATCGTAGTAAATCTGTGATCCTTCCTTATCTTTAGAAGAAAAAAAATATATAAAGTAGAAATTCTAATATTTTCTTTCCCCCAGGGAACATCTAATTACTCACTAGAGACTATAGAAAACTAAAGGTTTCCAGTTCATAAACCAAAAATCTGTCAGATGTACTACTTTTTTTCCTTTTCTTTCACCTCAGGCACAAAAATAGGTTTCAGGTTTTCTTCCTTTAAAAATCAATTACTCATTAACCCAGAAGAAACAATGCATTGTCATTTCTCAATGTGATATATAATTTTTATGAAAAAATGGCACAATTCCAATAAATGGTAAGCCCTTCGGAAATTTCAGGGGTAACATCATAATCTAAAAAGAAAAACCCACATATACAGAGGCACTAATTCAGGTCAGTTTCAGGACTTGCACGTCACACAAGGAATAGAAATGGCAGGTATTTAGCCTGTAAGAGAGAAGACAGGGGAATAACTGTCCTAGCGACAGAAGTACAAAATCATGACTTCACCAAATATATATTAAATACCTCCCTAAGGATCACCAATGGCTAGGAGCTGGAGCTACAAAGAGATGACTAAAATGTGATGCCTGCCCTCATGCTGAGAGCTGGCTTAGGGAAAGCCACTTAGAATATGTGAGGTTTCAATGAGGAGTCTACAATCCTGTCCTGTAAAGGGCCAGGTGAATATCTTAGGCTTTGTATGCCATGTGGTCTCTTGCTCCTATTTAACTCTGCCCTTGGAATACAAAAAAACAGCCATGGACAGTATATAAAGAAATGTGGCTGTGTTCTTTAATAAAACTTTATTTGTGGACACGGATATTTGAATTTCATACTCATGAACTATGACTCTTTTGATCTTGTTTCAGCCTTTAAAAAAGTAAAAACCTTCTTAGTTCAGGGCCTACCAGTCAGCAGTCAGATCTGGTCCACAGGCAGTAATAGGCCAAGCCCTGGCAAAGTGTAGCAGGATTTTTAGGGGAACTCAGAGGAAGGGTAGGTCACCCCAATGGGGGTGTCACGGAGGCTTCCTGGAGAAAGAGCCACGTTGAAGGATTCTACAGCTCAAGGGAATGGGCCCAAAGGGCAGTGTGAGCAAAGACGTGGCTGTGTGAGTTAGGGGAATGCGGATGAGTCACAAGCAATGTCACTGCAGCACGAAGAGTGAGAGATGAAGTTGGAGGGAAGGGCTGGGTCGGTCTCGAAAACTGGGCTTTCTGCTGTGGAGGTGCTGAGCGCCTGCTGAGGGGGTTAAGCGGGGACTTTGTGTTGCAAGGTCAGCCGTGGAGCAGGACAGAGCAGCATTCCCAGCTCCATCTGTGCATCCGACTTGGGTTAGGGTCCCAGGTCTGCCAGTCACCAAGCAGACCCCCTCCAATCAGTTTCTCTTTTCTAAATCTCAACTTTCTTATTTGAAAAATCTAGCTAATAGTGTTTATTCTTTATTATTGCACTCTTTGCTTCCTTTATTGCACACAGTGTCACAGTCGATAACAGAGTTTAATCGCTCACTTGATTGATGTCCCCTCTAAATTGCAGGAACGTGTCATTATCAGTGCACACCAAGTGCCTAGCATGGTGTGTCACAGAGCAAGTATCCAAAAGTAATTAATGAATAAGTAAATGGGAAGAAAAGCCACCAATCAAAAAACCAACATTCGCCCACCTTTGCATTGTATCAGTGTCCGTGCTGGCTGTATTTTGCAAGGATAAATACGTTGTCCCATTTAAAATTTGGAACAAAAACAATGAGAGAAAAATGCTTAATCATTCTCTATACGATTGTCTTGCCCATAATAAGTTCACTTTCCTGAGAATGTTCTATTCTACTTTAGTGCATGGATTTTTTTCCATCACGGAGATACATTTTCTTCAAGAAATTCTCTTACTCTAACTCTAAATAGGCAATTTCCTAGTTTATATTGCACTAGACTTAAAGTAAAGCAACATTTTTTCAATGCACTATTTATCAGACTTTTAAACTCAGAGATAGGATGACAAGTGGCCCGTTTCAATAATGATCCACAAACGTCTCTGTCCCTCCTTAAAGTTGCCAAAAGACCTTCCTATTTCACTACACAATATCACATCAGGTGGTAAGTTGTGTATATATGATTTATCTAATCCTGAGATTTCTAGGACTCTTGCTCCAGGGCAAACCAGAACATAACATGTGACTTTTATGTGAAATTCCACCTTATTCTTCAAGTTCATTCATTCATTCAATAAATGTCTCTTGAGCACCTACTATGTGCCATGCACCGTGAAGCCTTTCCTTTAAGAGAAATTCATGCAACATATTTTTAACATGTTTACTTCATAAACAGCTTAACATTTAATCAAGTTATGTTATGTAAGAGTAATAATGGTCTCCTTGGAAAAATCCTAACCATTTTAGTACTAGAATATAAAAATTTCTGGAACTATTTAAATCATAGGGGGTTTAAAAGTAGTCTTCAGTTTCTGTCATCCTTCCATTTTCTAAGAAATTATGTGTGCATCCTGAAATCTATCTCATTTACATATGAAAGGATTGCTTTTGAAACTTCAGACATTGGCCATATTGCCATTGTGGTATAAACAACTTAGTTTCCTTTTCTCCCTTTTAGCTCTACAGTCCTTTAGAAGTGATTAGAAATTGAGACTGTCCAGGATGCTAAAGTGACACACAATTTATTCAACATACCAAATCTGTTACGAATAAAAACCCTGTCATTTTCCGAGGAGTGTTTATAATTGCATTCCAACACATATTTTGTCATCACTCCAGTTTTGAATAAAATTAAACAGGAGATAGTATGCCTGAGAAAACAGTTTAATTATATTTCTGAAAATGAGTTCTTTTCAACAAAACCCTGTCCAAATGCGGTGAGATTGCTGGGGTGTTTTTGAATTTTCATTTTCAATTACTAACTTGTTAACTGAAATAAGTGAGGACATACAAATTCAGTCAGTGTCAATGTATATTCTATGAATATATTTATAGATGAATCCATATATATATATATATATATATATATATATATATATATATATATACACACACACACACACACACACACACACACATTTTTTTTTCTGGCATTATTATTTTATCCAAAATCCTACAGATATCTTAGCATTTTAGTGAAATATATACAATATACACAAGATTTAAAGACTTAATATTCAAATATAAACAAATGAAATAGACCCAGACTCGTAGATACAGAGAACAAACTCTGATGGGAGGGTTTGGGGGAGTAGCTGAAAAAGGCACAGGGATTAAGAAATACAAACTGGTAGTTACAGAACAGTCATGGGGACGTGAATACAGCACAGTCAGTGAGGTTGCAACAAGTGTGTGTGGTGCCAGGTGGGTACTTGACTGACCAGGGGATCACTGTGTAAGTTATAAAAATGTCTCACCACTGTGCTGTACATGTGAAACTAATCTGAAAAACTAGTTTAAAAAGATTTAATACTCAAGTAGGCATCTAGTAAGTGCCCCAAAATAGCTGTTGAATCTATTAGGAGTAGATCTCATTTAGCGTTTGTTGCCCCTTCCTCTTCGACAGTTTTAGTCACTCATTAATTCAAAAAGTGCAACACACTTACATAAAACCGAAGAAAATTCTCCTTTAGGAGAGGGAGAGGGGACACTGTAAAGCAGAAAAAAACACGAAACATTCCCAGTGAGTAAATCCCAAAGTGTGTTCGTGTTTAGGACAGAAATGAAGCAGGGAATGTTTATGAAAATGGTCAGATTCTGAATATATTTTAAAAGCAAGAGCCCACAGGATTGGCTTCTGACCATGAAGTGGGGAGCCCAGGATGGGTGCAGTGATTTTGGCCTGCGTCTCTGGGAGACTGGCCTTGCTGACACTGGGATGGAGAGAGCTGGCGAGACCACGTTCGGGGAGAGCAGGCCAGATGGGCTTCCCCTGGGAGGTGTTTCATTCAGGGTACCAGTCAGAGGAACACGTGGAGATAGTCAGTCTGCAGTTCAAGGTCGGTGGCTGTCACGGCAAGTGTTGGAAAGCTGTGGGAGCTTTCTCCTTTATTGCTCACGTTACCCAATTCTTAAAGCCACTGACTACAGAACACATGCCAGGCACCAGGGCACTTATCCCACATGTAATCCTCATCCTGGATTTTCATTCCTTCTTCATGCACATAGCAGCCTGAAGACACTCATCCCTCAGATTATCAAACTCAAATTTCCCTCCCCTCATACGCCTTGTCCTCACTAACTAGAAGATGCCCAAGACTTAAACCCTTTATGGAATCCTTCCTAGTCAATCCTATTTACTGGTATGTGCACTTCTCCAGCACAGATCTAGAAACCTTCAGAAATATCACAAGTATGACTTAGTTTGGAGAATATTCTATTGTTATGTAATTGTGACACATACATACCAACTCTTAACACTCAAAAAAAAAAAACTGTACTGGAAGCAATCTTTTAGGTCCTTTTTACACTAAATATGGTAGATTATATGGCCTATTGAGTCCATTTACAGAAATGAATTAGTAAATAAAATAACTTTTTTTTTAAAAAATCATCTGATGAGAGATGAGTTTAGTGGCCTTACAGACTTCGTTAAAACAAGTCTGGGTTCTGATTTGCAGTGATTTTTCACACCATTCTGATTTAGGAACCACTTGTAAAAGTCAAAAGCACAATTTACGAACCCTATTGGCTATAAAAATGAAGAAAACATGACCCACAGTTGAGCAAATGCTTTTGATGAGACATTAGCATTAAATCATAAACTCATGCCAGGAAGTAAAGTATAAAGATTAGAATCTAGGCAGCAGTGATTAACCCCAAGAACATGCTGGAATGCCCACACACAGATACAACCAAAGGACTCCACTTAGAGAGGCACTAAATATCATAACTAAAAATGGTCATTACGTGAATTTACATCCCAAATTGGGGAAGCTCATATCAATGACTTGCATACAGAGCATAGAAAATTGTGCAAGTCATGATAGTGACTTCCTACGTCATGAAAAAGAAAATAAGAATGTTTGAAAACAGGGTGTGGGGCAAAGTGGGTTTTTTGTTTTCAAAATAGTGGTAAGAATGAGGGATCTATGACCGTCTGCATCATTCCCTGGTTACCTCCTCCTGAGACACCCATTTAATTCCAATGCTCTTGTCATGTGTCTGACAGTTCACATCCTCATTTTCAGTTCTGAGATTTGGTTTTCAGACCCAATAAACATATCGACAGAGAATTTTTTTAGCAACTTAATCAAAATGCAGGCAAGACAATGGGATATGCTTGCAACAACAAGTCACTCGATTGCTTCAGTAGGTTAGCAAGACCACCACGAAATGAAGCCCTATCGGTTTAAGACCTCAGTTGGAAGATTTCTGCCTGATGACATGTACATTTTCAAGAATTTGAAGGAAACTGGCCCATTGAAGGTGAGCAAAAGGTACCATTCCGGGTAATCCTCCGAGGACCCCGAAGACACCTGATGGTGTTGTTAATTATCCTAAAACCTCCAAGAGCAGTCTGAGCTACACCACACAGGAGTCCCCCCTCCCCATTATCCGAGGTTTCCCTTCTCTAGGTTTTAGTTACTAGGGTCCACAGTCAAAATGTTAAATGGCAATTTCCAGCAATAAATAAATTTCCATGGCAACCTGTTCGGCGTAGCAGGATGAAATCTCCCGACATCCCTCCTGGAGCGTGACTCATCCTCTGGTCCAGGGTACCCGCCCGCCTTAGTGGCTTGGGGCTGTCCCCTTAGTGGTACTGCAGTGCTCGTGTTACGTAACCTCTGTCTCACCCAACGGCCCCAGAGCACAAGAGCACTGATGCCGGCAGTTTAGACGCCTCCAAGGGAAGCTTTAAGTAACAAGACATGTATGTGTGGGAGAAAAACGTAGTATGAACAGAGAGTTGACTGCTATCCACAGGTTGGGGCATTCACGGGCAGGAGGGGGGCTTGGAACCTACCCCCCAAGGCTGAGGGGTGCCCTGTGACACACTAAATCCACATGGAGCTTTTTGGCGTTGTATGGGGAAGTCATAGTAGGTCCAAGCTTTTGGATTGGTTGAAATCTTCATTTCCCAGGAGCAAAGCCCCCTGGGAAGCTGTGCTTTCCCATAGACCTCTCTGTCACAGCTTTTGCAGCTTAATACAGCAACCGTGTAGTATGCTCGTATAGTCAAACATCTTCTAGTAGAACTCTAACTTTGAGAAACATGTTTACAAAGATACAAAAATTACCCCGAAGGCAATATAACAAAAGTAACAGCAGCTGTTGTTGAGGGGTTCTGTCCCCGACTCTTCGTACACGACACCTTGCATGCACTATGCCATTTTATGGTCACAATGACACACACAGGTATTATTCACCCCATTGCAAAGGGGAATAAACAGGCCTCGAGAAGCTAAATAACTTCCCAGGTTCGTACCAGAAAGTAAATGACTGCACCAATAATCCAAGTACATCTCCTAACTGCGTCCGGATCCTGTGTCCTGATTTGGGAACCTAAATCCCCTTCCAGAAGCCTCCTGACCTCTTTTAGAATCGACCTAGTTTATTTAAAACGATTCCAACTCCTACCTCGAATCCTGGCCTTTCAACACTCCCTCCATTCCCCCTAAAACAAGAGCAAAGAGGAAGTAACACCTGTCATTTAGATCGTTTGAGAAAATACTAACAGCAAGAACTAACTAGCATACTCTGAAAGACAAATAGTTCTGGGAGTTGCAAGAAACTCTGGCCAAGATCTAATTGGAAATGTACTCCTCCAGCAGATTTAGTCACATTTATACCTTATGCAGTCAGCCAATTAGCAAATATCTATCACTCGTCTGCACCTGGGTCGAGCGAGTTCTTTCCTAAAAATGCAGAGGGCCTGCTTGGCAGAACGGAAGGGGAACTTTGCAAAGGCCCTCCTCACCCTCATTATCTCCTAGAAACACCTCCTAGTGCTTCCTTCTCGACATCCCAAGTTTCCACGTGTACCATCCCAAAGTTAGAGGAGTACAGCACGTGGCCCAGAATGCCAACCCCACAGAAGATGAGCCACGATGCGTAACGCGATGTGGTCTGACAGAGCGGACGTGTACAGGTAATTGCTACCTGATTCCGAGCTTACTACGTGCTGGGCACTGATCAATATTTGACCAGCTTTGCCTCATTCAGTTCCCATGACATTCCTAGGAAATGTCATTCTGAATTTCCTAATTTCTACTGTAAAGCACATTTTTTTTATCTTTTCAAGGCTTGTCCTTGCATTTGTTTTCTCTCCCCAAAGGAATCTAGTCTTTGCTCAGACATTAACCTGTGTACCTAAACTTTGTAGGACTATAGCCAAGACAGTCTCAAGTTCCCATTGAATCAGATCCTTCTTATCAAATTTCCACGAAGACGATGAAAGGACCACTATGGTCCCCAAGTGACAGCCACGCAGGCCAAGGTCCCCCTATCAGCACTGTATTGAAATGCAGAAGCACCTCCGTGTCCTGACTCACATATTAGGGACTCAGCTCGGCAGGGGCCTTGAAGGATTTGAATTCCGAATTTCCGTTAGCATAACATGTGCCCCGAATGAGCCCCGAATTATGACTGGTCCCTGTAGAGAAACAGGAGGAGCTTATCATGTAGGTCTTTGTCAAGGTAATACCTCCATCTGTTGTCAGGCTAAAGCTTCAGTCCTGGATGAAATGCCAGGTCTGCGGTGCCCGGGTTAGGAACTGTGGTTGAGCTACAAATTGCTTGGAAGCAAGCTGATGCAAGGTTGCCATGGCAAAGAAAAGCAGACAATGAGAAGCTTTTACATTACTGTTTTCGATGTCTTGTTATGATAGGACTGTCCAGCTGAGGGGCGCTTTAGAGATAAGATAATAAACACTAATTATAAAGTATTATAATGAGTTCTGGGCTTTGCCTCTGAGGGGCGTGCATCTGGCTGGGTAATTACTTCTCTGACAGATAGGTTTTTACATGAGAATTGAGGACCCTGCGTTTGGTTGGTGACCTGCTGATGACACAGTCACGAGGCACGCCAATGAAGACCATTTGGGTCAACGTGTTTTTCAATCAGTTGTCAAGGCACCCATCCCCCCACCCCCACCTCCGGCTAAGGAAGCACTCTGGATGGAAGTGACAGCGACTCTCTGCCCTGGGAGTCACCGGGAGGTGCTCTCAGGTTGCAGAGGGGGGCACTTCTTTACGACAGGATGCCTTGGCCTATAGGGCTCTCCACTTTCTTCCTAGTGCCAGAGAGGGGGCCAGATTCTTCGTGGCACTTCCATTCCCTGAGAGATGATCTTCCCTCCTCCATTCAGATCCAAGTTCCTGCACGATTCTGGGTAACCTGTAGCAGGTACCCGGACCCCAGGGCACTTCTTTTCAAAAGTACCTCTCTTCCACATCCTCTTGAGGAACTCATCTCTGCCCCTCACTCCCTCAGTGGCTTTGACAAGAAAAACAGGGTGGTGATGCTCCCTCCTGGTTACTTACTCATAGATAGTGCAGAATCTACAGAAGGAAAGACCATACAGGGAGTTCAAACTGCAGAGGAGGAAAATAGTACAAGAAAGCTAAAGCTTTATCAAAAATTCAGAAATGTCCCCGTGAGCTCCCTTCTGGACATGCTCCATCTCATTAAAATAATGTGGTTTCAGCACATCCCTCCTAGCCTCGCTCCTGAGTAGAGAAATTCCGATTAAAAAATCGTTTTACCACTTTAAAACTCTGACAAATGATTTGAATGCCAAATACTGAGTAGAGAATGCTGGGTTTTGATGACTATAAATGTCACACGGTACAGTTCTCTCTTCAGATTACTAAACAAGTTCAGATATCGTAGAAATGCGAGCCATTCGAGACCGTTCATAAAATATTAATATTAATGCAAGATAGTCTCCAGGTAGTCTGTGGTACTACAGATAATCTAGAATCGCTTTCCATGTCTTTTATAAATGATCTAAGGCAGGCATGTCCACCCTGAGGCCCAGGGCGGCTTTGAATGCCGCCCAACCCAAATTCTTAAAACATGAGATTATTTTGCAACCCCCCCCCCCTTTTTTTTTTGTAGTTCATCCAGTATCGTTAGTGTTAGTGTGTTTTATATGTGGCTGAAGACAATTCTTCCAATATGGCCCAGGGAAGCCGAAAGGTTGGACACCCCTGCTCAAAGGGAAATTTATCAACACCAGAGGTAGCTATTAGAACATTTATTCCTGGCATGCTGCTATACTTTGTAAAACAGACACATATTTTCATTTCCTCTCTAACCAGAAATACTGTTATCCTATTCAATAGGGTACAATAGCAGAATAAATTCATATGGTACAGATGACTATTCAAGACACAGTTTTTTAAGTGCTGTTTAAAAAAAAAAAAAAAAAAACCAAAAGGAACTCCCTTTGCTTCTCTACCTTTTATGTACATTTTGTCCCTTGCAGAATTTACAGAGTTAGACAAAACACACCGTGGAATGATCAGAATTTAATTAGGTTTATTTGTTGTTGTAACAGCTTTCAAATTCCTCTTATGAAGGAGTGGATCCCCAGGTTACTCACAGACACATGAAAATAGAACTACAGAGAGGAATTTTTACTTTGCACTCTGAGTGCTTAATCATGTTAAAGCACCTGTGTCTTCCTACGAGATGCAAATCCTTCTTTGTCTTTATTATTTTGATGAGTTAACAAGACGAATTCATCTGGAGAACACTATAAAAACCAAAGTATGGTAAATGGCCCCAAGAACGTATCTGCCCCTGAATCATATCTATTTAGAAATTCTCTGGGAAAACTAGAATCTTATAGAAGGATTATTTGTGTCCTCGTTATTCAACTAGAGGATTTACCCTCCTCTGCAGAACTTAATATTGAGGGCAGGCTGAGAGCTGATCATTTTAATCTGGAAGATTTTTCATAAATAAAGGAAATCGAATTTTACTAATTGAAGCCAATTCTCCATATGCATCATGTTTTCGTATTTCACTGAGTGCTGAACTGTTCAAGAAACACCTGAAGAAAAGTTCTCAGCTTTGAAAATATCCAGCAGATTTATTATTCCCCCTAATAAACTCAAATATATGCTTATTACAATTGCTAATAAAAAGCTTTTGGGTAAGTTTTTAAGAACTTATTTTATACACAAAATATAAACCAAATTTGTTATTAGATTTGTACCCTAAAAATATTTTTTAATTTTTCAATTACAGTTGGCATACAATATTATATTAGTTTCAGATGTCTAGCATAGTAGTTAGACATTGATGTACCTTATGAAGTGATCACCCCAATAAATCTGGTACCCATCTGACACCATAGTTATTACAACAGTATTGGCCATTTGCACTTAATCCTTTTCACCTTTTTCACCCTTTCGCTTAACAGTCACACTTTTACCTAAAATAAGCTTTAGACAAACGTTTACATGCCTATATTCTATAACTCTTGGGTATCAAATAAGACTTACTGAACAGTTCAGTATTATAATAAAGAGAAATGTATTATCTACAAGGGAATTGCAGTCAGAGTAGCCTATGACAGAACTAGGTATAACATAATTTTAATATTCAGCTTAGCATTGGCATGTAAAATGTATGGGTTCAACCAAAAAATATTTTTAAGTGTCATTACGTTACCTAACCATATGGATTACAGATAAAAATGCTGTGACACTGAGGTGAATGACTATTTTCACCAATGCTATCCTGAGAGATCTGAAGCACCGTATACTTAGAGCCACGATGATGATTTCCATTTATAGTTCTATCATTTCAAGTTTTGAACAGAAGCAGAGCAGCAAACAAGAATAAAAGTTGATTCAGTATTGTTGACGAATGTGAGAAAACATCTCCTATGACCTGACAGGTTTCATGGGCCTTCTCCTAAATCACACAGACATTATGTTCCTCATCTGTTCATGGTATGTAGGTGTTTCATGCCCAAATCGCTGAATTACTGTTTGAGTGTTTATTCTTTTCTGGTAATGGTTATTCCCACCAAACAATTGGTGAGGGTGGCGGTGAGGTGTTGGTTGGATTGCAGTGAGAACAAGCTACTACCACAAAAAACAAAGAATTTTCCAAACTCTACATAGACAGGACTATGTAATCAGTTATTGCACATGAATCCTCAAGATGGCTTATTTTTTGTGTATTTTTTGTTTTCTATCTATTTATGGATGCTCGATCAAGGTTTATGTCTATTCATTGATTTTTCAAGTCTGATTAGCCTTAAGAACATAACTTGAAACTTTATGCTCTTTCCCCCCAAAATATCACCCACAATTAAAAGTCAAGCCATGGTACCGAAATTACTCACCTGTGATTTTCAAAATGGTATCATGGCAAATTATAAAGTAGACTACATGTGCAGGTCATCATGGATTTTAGAATAAATTGGTGTTATTAGGCCAAAGTTACCAATTTGAAAGTAGCATCAACCAACTCTAGGTACAAACTCGATTACCTGTTTTTAATTCAGGAAAATGTGTTGTCTGTGAGTGTACTAAACGACGTAGAGAGCGCCACGAATGGAATGTGCCATTGGTGTCTTAGGTGAACACATACACAGGGACGCATACCTCTCCAAAGACTGCCTCGAGTTTTCCCATTACATGGCCAGGGGCTTTCCGGACAGCCCTCATATGTTATCATATCTATTGTTCTATGTACACTACGTAACAAATATATTTAGAAATAGTAAGTTTCCAATCAAAAGACGTTACAAATGTAAGATTCCTTTGGAAACAATCACGCTTTTACCCAAATAGGCCCTTGGATTTTCTTCCTTCCCATTTTACTCTTTTGTTTTCTAGTACATGGACTATCAACCATGCTCATTGTGCTTTTATTAAAAATATTAATAACTACTGTGCATTCCTGAAAATCTGTGGGGTTAGGGTCTTCAAATATCTATTGCAACTATACACAAAAGTTCTCAGTGCCCCTTCCCTAAGTTAGGAGTTCCCAGGCACCTATGCCTGGAATCTCGTGTGTCACCGGGCCTGGGGGTGTCCCTGATGCATCCTCACAGATGCTTCCATTTCCCCATCACTCCCTACCTCTCTTCCCCTCCCACCTGTACACGGCCGATGTTTCCCTAGTCCTGCATTCTTCTCATCCTTCTTGCTTTCCTCCCAACATGAACCTCACATCTGTGAAAGACCTTGTACTGGAAGAATAATCTGTTGCAGGGTTTGAGAGTGTCATTCTGAACACATTTGACATAAAGATATCTGCCCGGTCACCTGCCTATAGGGGATAACGGAAATGAGTTTGAGGTTGGAGACATACATGTTATTGCAAGTCACAATCATGCTAATGTCCTGTCTTTTATCTCAGTTTGCTTCCATTTTCAGACTTCTGTTATCTCCATTCTCCTACCCACCTTAATCTTTGAATATTTTTCTCTAACTGGTATCCTTTGTAAGAGGAATATTTTGGCACATATTATACAATTTTGCTTGAAGAAACTTTCAGGGACAGCAGTGGCCCAGAGAAATACCTGGAAATCTGGTGGTAATTCATAAGTAAAGATCTGCCTCATTTTTTCTACCTTAATTAAGTTTAATGAGAAGGGCACTAAAGTGAGTTCTAGTTGGAATTGCACCATAATTAGAACCATAATCATGGACAAGTCATGTAATTTGTCCAGGTAACCATCTCTCCAACAAAAAAAATTAAGCTATTTGACATCTAAGGCCTTTTCCTTCTTAAAAATCAATGATTCAATTACTTTTATTAAATAAGATTTAGAAAGCTAACCTAGCAAAGGAAGTCACCATAAGAATAAAAATTAAAGTATTTCAAATATGATGCTATTTTGATGTCAGCTCTGCAGATACTTTTGGAATATTTCTAGCCACTCATGATCACTGCTTTATTATTCTATTATTCTTTCTATGTGCATTTGATTAAAGGTGATGCATAAAATTTTTTCTATACATTCTATTAAGGATGTCAATATTTAAATTGTTTACTTTAAAAGTTGTTTATAATGTCAATACATTTTTGAGAAGTGTCCAATAGTAGTTGCTAAGAGAAAGGCTGAAATGACAATAGATAGTCTTAGAAATTTCTGTGATATCTCACTATATATACATTCAGACTATTCATGTTTGGCATACAAGTAACTGCTGGAAATGAGAATGGTTTGACCAATATATGCAATTAAGTTGACACATTTAATACTTTCGTTAAGAAGTAGCTTTTTATTACTATGAGCATTTTTAGGTGACATGTTTAATCCAAAATCTTTGACATCTCATGAAGATCATTAAATTCTCAAACACTTAATGTCAATGTTACATGGATACAACCTCTATATTCTTTGTACACTTGTGTTTTCTTCTACTACATTGTAGGTATTTAAACGTGCATGGGCTATAGAGGCTACAGATGTAGCTGGGTCAGAAAATACGTGCAGTGCCCGTGGAACATTATTCCATCCTTTGGTCACTGTTTTTCAACACCGGTGCCTTTACCTGTGTCCTTTTTCTTTTCAATGTGTGCACACACTGCCTTGCTTCTTTCAAAAATAAAACAGAAACAAAAAACAGAAAACTACTGATTTCAGGATTATATGCTTGAAATAGTATAAATTTTGTAGTTGTGGAAACTTCTAAGAGGGGTTGCCATGTTCAATTCACAGGAAAACTTATGGAAGAAGCAGGTATTTTAAATCCCAACTTCCAAGGATAAATATATTATAAAATTATTATACAAGGATGAGATATATGTAGATTCCAACCCTGTTTTGCTAAGCCTGACATAGCTGAGTGCTATCATCTAGGAAACTGCAAAGAAATTCATCTTCGAGTGCCATTAGGGATATGTATCTACAATGCTAGAAACCTGATATACCCACAATGTTTAGAAAAATTTGCTCTATGAGTAATCTATCCTACTACTCCATTACTCTCTGACTCTATCTGCTTCTAACAATTGTATATAACCAAGTTATATTCATTCACATTTATAAACCTATCTTACTAATCCAATCTTTTAGGAACACAAATGTCAATAGTTTTGTTTAAAGACACTGAATCCATCACGTTGTTAAATTCTACTATGAGCTATCTATGCTTTTCCCAGTACTGTATCCTTCCGTAGACCTAATAATCTAAGTTAAAGAAGACAGCCAATGAAAACTAAGGACACTTTTAGTGAACTTAAAGTAATTTAAGATACTGCCATTTTCTAAGTGTTTGATGTACATCAGGGCACAGAGAATAGCCCATCTCACCCTATGAGGTAGGTACTGTAACTATCATTTTGCAGATGAGGAAAGTGAAACTTTAAGAGCTTAAATAATTGTCCATGATTACAGAGGTGGAGCTAGAGTTCGAATTAAGTTACCTGGCTTCTGAATCATTACTGTATACTACCCCCTAGCAGTAATATTTACACTCAGGTTCTTTCCCATTGCACTATAAAATGTTGCTACTCCGTCTTCATGGTTGAAGAGATTCAGTTCTAGCACGTGATTTTAAATGCAACTCTGGAGGTATCCAAGAATATTTTGTTCAATTTCCAAGCTCTTTAAATTGAATTCAAAGTCTTTAATGTGCATCACTCTAGCCACGCAGTACAAACTATGTCACTTGGAGCAAAGCAATAATCATTACTTTCAAGATCAGTCACAGTCACTGGTCTCATTGGTTAAACAGTTGTTCTCAATGATGTGAGTACATTAGAACTTCCTGGGATACTTGTTGTAAAATGCAGGAGCCCAGACCCACCCCCAGTGATTCTGTTCAGTACCTCTGAGATAGGGAACTCGGGTATCTGCATATTAACCCCTGGTTATTCTGATGAAATGTCTTGAAGAATCACACTTGGAGAAACACTAGCTTAAAGATATACAACAAAAACAAAGGACAGTAGTGGCATTCAGAACACACAGTAAAAGAAGCTTTCAAAAATTCCTTCCCGGTTCTGAAATGTGTACCATATTCTGCTGTGTGTGATGCACTCCCATGTGTAAGGCACACCCATGTTTTTGGTTCAAACTCGGAAAAAAAATCTTTCAATTTTTTAATTCTGATTTTTGTTTATATTTAGGTACTTGTTTTTTTGCATTACAAAGGAATTTTAACATTTATTAACATCATACTACAAGAAATTTTATATAATAATTACAAAACACAAGAACAGATACAAGGTACAAGAAATTTCATGTATGAAAATTTTTATATAATAAAACCATTATTGTATCCCAGGGTATTACTTTGCATACAGATATCGTTACTGATTTCTAGAATTACACTTCTAACTCAAACAAATAAAAGAATTTAAAACATTTATATAGATAGGCAATTAGTACTACCTGTGTACAACGTGCATCCTTATTTTTCTCCTCATAGATTTGGGCAAAAAAGTGCACAATATACACAGCAAAATGTGGTACATCTGGAGATGCCAGAATCGTATTGCTTAAATTTTTTTAAAGACCCCTGGGAATGGAAAAATCTAATTTAATAAAGAATGACACAGTTCATAGGTCATTAACTCCAGAGCATGTGTTCGGAAGACGGCCAAGAGCTACAGTGGCCCATTCTCATTATTTTCTACATGTGGAAAAGATGCTACCAAGAGCAAAGAAAAGAGGACATTACATTCTGTAATCATTGAAACAGAATCTTTACTTGATTTCCCCAACATAGACAGTAAGAACTGCACCACTTAGGAACGTGAGAGAAAGAAACAGATGGGTTTTTATTCAGGATTGCTAATTTGTTGTGATCAGAAACCAAAAAAATTTTAAAACACCAAGGAGTACAAACCTGCCTGTGAGGTTTGGGAGACAATGGGCAGAATGCTCGCTGTTGCATCTGAAAATGGGGCCGATACAGCCGATTTTGTAAGCTACATGGCAAACATCAAGCCATTGTTGAAAGCTCTTCAATTCATTTACATTTTAAACTCTTAATCAAAATGTGCCACATCCACACATGAACAGCATATATCATAAAAATAATGCTTTCCGGAGAGGGCTATCAATAGATGCATGAGATATGACAACCTGCCATTAATCATTTTTTTTCTCCAAAGAAGAAACAGTTTAGCTATTGTTTTGTGAGAGTATTTCCATGGCCACATTTTCAATCTTTCTAAAATACGTTTAGAATCCTCTAAATAGGCAAGTTTCCATGGGAATACGTTTTGACAACAATTTGAAAACAATTGCAAACCGTTTCTAAAAAATGTTTGTTTCCTAGCATACCTAAAAAAACACATCAACTTTTTGCACCATGAAAACTACATGGAATAGGAAAAAAAAGTCATGGACACAGATTTCACAATTCTTAGTAAACTGTCAGCTGTACAAAGACTATATAGGAACACAGGAAATCATAGCTTGTTGGTACATCAGTGGAAATGTGCACTGGTTTACAGAAAATGAGAACAGGAAGATGGAGGGCACTTGTTTACTACCCACTTGACCCCACCTGGGACATACCATTTACTTGGAGTGTGAAGAACAAAGAGTGTCAAACAGAGAAGACAGAAGCAAGTTACTTTGCTTCTAGGTGAAATCCAAAGAAAATAAACAAGCAGAACAGGAACAGATTCATAGATACAGAAAACGTGTTGTTTGTTGTCAGAGGGGAGGGGGGTTGCGGGAGGGGTAAAATAAGGGGAGGGGGAATGGGGAAGTTCAGTTTGATGGTTGCAAAGTCACAGTTGTGGGGATGTAGGGTAGAACATGGGAATATAGTCAAGAATGTTGCAATAACTATGGGTCGCGTCAGATGGGTGCTAGATTTATTGGGGTGATGGGAGGAGGGTGGGAGGCATGGGTGAAAAAGGAAGAGAAATGAAGTACGAATTCATAGTCACAAAATAGTCACAGGGATGTCAAGTGCAGCACAGGGCACACAGTCCATAACACTGTGATAACAGTGACACATATGGTGTCAGAGGGAAACCAGATGTATCGGAATGAGGATTTTTGTGAGTTACGTAACTGTCATCACTATGCTGTATACCTGAAACCAAAATAAGATTGTATGTCAAATGTAATTGAAAAATAAACTACAAAAAAAAAAAAAAAGAGTAAAGAATATCAAGAGAGGTAAACCATTCAAGCTGGTGTCCAATTGTAAAGGGGAAATACATACATAGGTCTGATGTACACAAAAATCAGTCGATTTAATCAAGGTTAATCTGGTCCCGTGAATAAAGAAATCTGAGTATGTCTAATCTAACCATGGCTGGGTAGACGATCCTAAAAGCACTTTTTAGACTTTTCTGTCGGCCTCCTTCCAGGTGTCTCCCCCCCACCCTTTGGGAAAGGAAGTCAGAGCAACTGTACCAACATACACCCTTCTGCCAAACCCTAACTGCTCTCTGTTGTTCCATTCTGGGAGAGTGAGGACCAGAAACATGCTATTTTGATGTACAGTTTGTTTCTGACTAACGTGAAAGCTACAGCAGGGGCTGCATGGACAAGGTGATATGTGATTTGGCTGCAATTGCTCTAATGCTTTAGCATCTGGTCACATGTATTAAAGTCAGACAAATACATAAACTATTTATGTAGCCCAGATACCTGGGTGATAAGCACCTGGTGAATGCTAGGCGAATATAGTTAGGTATTAACTTGAATTGCAATGGACCAGCAGATATGAATATGATTTGGGATGTCACTGAACCAGTTGTCAAAATGGAAATAATATTGCTTTTACTCGGAAGGAAAAATTGAAAACAGGGAAATTGCAACTACCAAAAAATTACAGAAAGAAGCTCAAACAGTGTGTCAGCTTTGACCTGTGTAGGCAATTGATAAACACTGATAGAGATATACTGCTATGACAGCATATAAAACAGTCTGCAGGATGATTCAATATTCAATTATGAACCCATTTAAACGTATGAGGATCAATACCAATCAGAAGTTGACGTCACATGATCCACCCTTTATTCTCATGTCTCATCTTAGAGGTTGATGGTTCAGAATTCATACATTTTTAAAGATGCTTGACTATTGGGATAGGAATTGAACTTCTGGCTTATTTTATGCTGAAGAGAACTTGTTTCGGCCTTCATCAATAAACTAATACAGAACTGTAATTCATCCAAACAGATTGACACTGTACCATCTCAAAACACCAGACGCTATGTTCTGCCTCTTATCATTCAAATGCTAAAACATCTAGGCCATCAATCTAACCTTCCCAATAGCATATCCACACAATAAAGTTGTTTGGCTGTTCAGTGCATTTAATCATTAAATGGATTAACCTGTGTTCATAAAATTACCCCCATAATGATCAATACAACTAAGATTAAGTAGATGAATCATGAAGGTCTTAATGTTTAAAAACTATTTTTACACATCACACACAAGTATTAGATCATTTTTAAGTGCCAGAATGATTTTAAAAGACCTGATACATAATAAGCATTCAACACGTTTGCCAAATACGTGAGTGAGGAAAAGGAGGGTGAGGGGACAACCAGTGATGGAAGAGACGTCAGTCAATCATGTCTGCACTACAAACATTCCTGAGTGATTCACTTGTAGATTAATTAGTGAAACAGAGAATTCAACATTATACACTTCAATAATATCTTTGATTCATGAAGTAAAGCTATTTCTTCTCCTAATCTGTGTAGTTTATACTTTATTAAAAGTGTGTAATGAAAGGAGAAACAGTACCGAAAGACTATCAAGGGGGATAAAAATCAATTTAACTTGATGCATTAGCATATCACAAATAGAATAATGTATAGCAAACTTAAAATGTCATCGTTCCACCCTTGGTAAAGAAAACAAAAAAAAACAAAAAAAAAAAAAAAAAAAAAAAAAAAAAAAAAAAAGAAAACAAGTATCCAGATTTTCCTAAATCAATCCTTAGTAATCAGTTTAGGGAGGCTTATTTTTATAGTCCACAAGGTAGTCATTAACTATCTGTTATATTATGGCTGCAAAATACTCAACACTTTGTACACAGTTACTATACTAACAAATATAATTGTTAATTAATACTCAGATATGAAGTTATCTATAACCATTTCTAAGCCAAATGGTTTACTACTTTAGAAACTGAGGTATTTATTAGGTTGACCATCTTACAGGGTCCAAAGCGTTTGCCAAGAGATTTCAAGGTAATAGTCACAAATCTTTATAATGGTGACTGGTTATATCTGATCACCTGCATTACAGGAAGATTGGTTGACATGGTTTCTGCCCTTAATTGATACTTTATATCAATACTTGAATGCATATTAAGAGAATATACTTGATAATGTTGTAGCAGAGAGTAAATATTAATATGGAACTATTAAACTGAGTATTAGTGCAATCTTCAACCTCCTCACTAGTCAGTCACCTTAGGAGATTTTTAAAATACAGACGACTGGGTTCTATCCCAAGACACGGTTGAAGGTCACATGAAGCAAACTTTTTGAAGTTTCCCCAGGCAATACTAGCTTAGCACAAAACTAGATTAAATAAAGTGATCATATTCTGTTTCTGAATGGAAATAAAGAAATAGAACTCAAATAATAGAAGCTGTATAAATTATATATTCAGGCTACGGGACATAATCACAGGTTAAATGGAGAAATTGTGGCTCAAATAACTTTGTATGGCCTGATGAAAAGATAATTATTTTTCAGTTAGTCTGTCAACAAATATTTGAGCATTCGTTTAGTGCTAGGCACTTTCATATAGATCCTGGGAATAGAGAGGTTAACGTAATAGTTTGCCTTTAAGGAACTTACAATACAGTAGGGTTAGAGGTAATAAGAATTTTTTTTAAAGATAATTTTACAATTATCTTGGTACTGGAAAGCACTATGAAGAAGGCAAATAGAATAATGTGGAGGGTGAAGGCTAACAGTTGACTTAGTTCTAGTGAACATTTGAAAACCTGGAGGAAAGTATATCGAGCAAAAAAAGTAAGCACCAAGGTCCTGAGATGGGAAGAAACTTTGTATGTGTGAGAAACATCTAGAAGGCTGGCATCACTAGAGTTTGGTGCACCACTGGGAGAAAGCTGAGAGGGAGACAGGGAGCAGCTCTTAAGGGGCTTAGAGGCCATGGAAAGGGATTTGTTTATATCCAGCTGCACTGGAGAGCTAGCCATCAAATGTTTTTAAATGACAATGAGATCCACCAGCACTCTGGAATGTTACTCTAGTTGCTGTGTAGAAGTTGGCCTGGGGAGGTTCCCGGGTGGTGCAGTGTGTGGTGCCCTCAACACTGCGACCTGGGTTTGATTCCCAGCCAGGGAACCACCAAAAAAACAAACAAACAAAAATATTTAAGTTGGTCTGGGAAGGGGGTCAAAACCATAGGCAAGATCCCAACTGCACACGATGATGGTGGCTTCTTACTGCCCAGATTGTAACTGACCTTCTAATGTCACAAGGAGTGGGTTTTCTTCATCATTCTTTGAGGTCAAAAATTCCATTCCACAAGTCTTAAAGATGAGGTAGGGTAACGGGATGCAGATTCATAGAAAAGTGTATCAGAAGGCTCCTTTTCATAAGTATATTGGGTGTTTCTAATCCCAACAGCTTTCAATATAGGAAAGGCTTACACAGTATTTTTTTATAGCAACTGTAAATTCTGTGTGACTATGAAGAATTGAGAAACCTATGAAATTTTTGTGTCTTAGAAATTTTGGTGGTTTTTTTTACTCTTGGAAAGAGGTTACATTATGTTAATGCTACAAACATTAGATCCTGAATTGTTGTTTTAAACTGAATGTCTACCTTCTAATTGAATTAATTTCTTAATGCAAAATATTTCCCCGTTACTACTAACTGTATTCCATTTGTCATTCAGGACGCTTTGGAAAGCAATCAGTATGCATGGTCAG
Source organism: Lyroderma lyra (assembly GCA_004026885.1). Taxonomy (NCBI): domain Eukaryota; kingdom Metazoa; phylum Chordata; class Mammalia; order Chiroptera; family Megadermatidae; genus Lyroderma; species Lyroderma lyra. Next base: position 217,954 of record PVJL010001458.1, read on the forward strand.
CCTGACCCAGCGAACACGAGAACAATGGCATAGGAGGGCTCTTGTTACAACATGGGCTGAGCTCAGGGGAAATCTGTTCAAACACTATTGAGGGACCTTTACTTTTGGGGTAGATGGAATACTAAGGACTACTCTCTGTGTCCGTGGCAATTGCTATCTGGTATTTAAAAATTAGCTTTTACACAAGTACTGTCAAAAAAATCTTTTGAATTTACCTTGTTCAATTCTTAACTTTTTCTTAACTTACCCTAGCCTTGTATTGTCAGGCAACAGTTTTCCTGATGACAGGGACCAGGTATTACATACGGCTCCTATGTCTGGATGCCTACTATGGTGGGAAATCTGTAATGGGGAGTCAGTAAGTATCTGCTGAACAAAATAAACAGTTACTAGAACATGCTCCCTCTTCTCCAGAAGCCAAGCATAAAATGAAGTGGATTATAAACTACATTTGAATTAACGTTAGCTTATATAAATCAATATATATAACATTTTGTTGACAACGGACATGTATGGAATCATTTGTGAACAGGATGTATCATGAGGAAAGTTTTTGGGAGAACTCATCTAGTTAGCTAAGAAGAATTGTTTAATTTATTTCATGTATCAATAGGACATCACCACACAAAAGATAGATATTAAAAACAATGAAATATCAAACGCTGGAGGAAGAGAATAAAAAGGAACCGCCCCTGGGACTGTCCGGCAGCCCCGCGTGGACCCCCTGGCCCGTCTGCAGAGTGGGTGCCCGTCTGAGCACTTTGAGAACAGCGGCGCCCTGCACAGGGCCCTCTGACACTGGGGTGGACCCTCCAATTTAAGTCAATCTACACCACACCCCTCACGGGCTCAGATAGTAAGAATTCCTCCCCCAGTCTCTGTCACACGACACACAACCCCCTGGGAATAGCTGCTCTTTTGCTTGGAGGTGCAGACTCCCTTCTGGAGTTGCCATATCGCCCTTGACCAGCAGGTGCTGCCATCCAAACGTCTGTGATTTTTCTCCTTTCCGTCTGAACACACATTCCAGGGTTCAAGCTTTGGGAGAGAAAAATCTGGGTTTCGAATTTGATGTCTTTTTTTTTTTCTTTTTTAACATTGCTAGATTTATCTAGCATTGATCAATTCGGAAGGCTCAAATTTCAATTCAAGCTAACTTAACACAAAACAGCCTGAGAAGCACCCCACGTGGACTGGCCTCTAAAGCAGATTTTCCCAGGTGTTTCCTCTGTGCTGCAAACCTGAATAACCCACCCTAAGTTTAATCACATCCATGCCAGAGGCAGAAAGAGACGCCACAGAAGATGAAAAGGGTGAGCTCAGTAAAGCTTATGGCTCCCCAAGAGCTGTTTTGATGTAGAGATCTCTGTGAAAGCTCATTAAATCCTCAGTGTGTGAGGCAGGACTTCGGTAAAAGTTAAAATGAAGATAACAAGGCACCACGTCTACTCGTACTGACATATGTGTAAAGCAGTCAGCCTACTCCCAGGAAGTCCACGTGACTCCCAGCATAGTAAGGGCCCGAAATAGCTCTTCTATTATAGTTAAACCACAGTTCAAATAAACAGTCACATACTTGGGAGCTACGGTTAGATTTGTGATAACACTGACCACAAAACCATTAAAAAAGCAACTCAAAGAAAAAAACAGTCCCCATAATGGACAGCCAGCAAGGTTGTCGTCCCGCGCACAGAGCAGGCCCCATACACCACGAATGCTCAATACATCAGAATAAACCAAGATAAAAGGCGTTAAATGATGGGTGTGTAAGAGGAAAGCCAATAAGGTCTGTATTCCCAGTGCTTTTATTTACTAGAAAATATTCAGAAGCTTTATCCTCAGGCTTCAGTCAGAAACTGAATGGAAATAAGACCTTGTATTAGGTTTCTCCAGAGAAACAAAACCAACAGAATATATGTGAATGTTTGTGTGTAGAGAGAGAGTTTTAAACCATTGACTCACGAGTCTGTAGAGGTTGCCAAGTCCAAAGGAGACGGGCAGGGCAGGAGGCTGGAGACCCAAGTCCAAAGACAGCCTACAGCAGCATTCCCACTTCCTCGGGGCAGGTCGGTCTTTATATATTAAGGCCTTCTATTGGCTGAGGCCCCCTCTGTTAACTTAATTACTTATTTAAGGACACTGTCCCCAAATATACTCACATTCCAGGGTTCTGGGACTTAGGACTTCAACGTAAGAATGGGAGGGGTGGGGAGCACCATTTAGCTCATTACAGACCTGAATGGGTATTATTATGATCTTCTAGAGATTAAGAAATAGAAAGAAAAAGATGGGGAGAGGTTGGTCAAAACAGGTGTTTCTTGGTGCAGTGATTCTCAAAGCGTGGTCCCCGCCCATCAGCAACACCTGGGAGGTTGTTAGATATGCAAGTTCTCTCACCCGACCCCAGATCTTCTGCACCTGGGAGTGGGGCTCATTTGTTTTTAGCAGGCCTTCCAGGTGATTCCAAAGATGGCTAAATTGAAGAACAAGTCTCTTAGAAGTTGATTGATTATAAAAAACAATGCACCTGAGAAATCTTCCAACCAACGTAGATGGAAATATTGTTTAATCTGCGTGTTTTCCTCCAATATATTAAGTGAGTCATATTTTATAAATGGGCATTGGAATCCATTTTATTCCTACAAATTGCAAGTGAAGCCAGAGCTCCAAGGATATGCATGATGATAACAAAACTTGGCCTCTGAGTACGGATTTCACAGGGTAAAAGCAAAACTGCAAGTACCGATACAGCTAATTTGTCAAATACCAGAGCAGTCTAATTGCTCTGTCTGGTTGGAGGCTCCAATTACTTCATGTAATTCCCATGAAGGGAATTGGCAGACTAAATTATAATGGTCGAACTTAGTAAACTTCCATCTACTTTCCTTCTTAAAAATGAAAAACTAGAAACGGAACTGTTATGTGGTCACTTAGAGCAAGGATCAAATTTATACCATGCTGCACTTGGCCCCCAAACACCTTCTACACCCTCGCAACAGTAGCTTTTGCAAATGTACTGGGCAACAGACGCCTCTGAGGGTCATGCCCTTTGAGAATCTACACAACAGCATCGCGAACCGAATGAATGAATTCACCTGTGAGTTCCTTCCAAGCCTCGGAGGGTGGTGAGATCTACAGACAAGAGCACACATAGCCGACTTCTCTGAGGAAGTCAGCCTCACCTGAGGCAACCATGCTCCACGCTGGTCAGGTACATGCCACTCAAGGTCGTTTACGGCCAGGAAACTTTCCTGCCTTGCCTAGCACAGTTCTCAGAACAAACATAAGATTCAGTAGAATCACATCGCACAATACAACAGATCCAACACTCATAATTATTTATGTAATTCATGAATTTCCCAGGTCTTCAGGATAAGGGACTGTTTATGGAGCCTAACTTTTTTTTTATTGACTATCAAGGAAAAGATTGTCCAGTGACCCTTTTGACTAGACTTGGATCTAGATACACCCTCCTGTGACATCTGTCACAGCATGACATCTGCGAGCTGAATATATTTGGGCAGGACCCATGTGAGGAAGCTTCAGAACTACTTGCAGATTGCAGTATCACTCTGTATTCCGGTGGAATTGAGAGCATGTTCACAGTGAGCACTGACACCAGCAGTTTATTGATTAGAAAGTTGATGTTTCCCTGGTGTCACAAGAATAAGGGCAGTCCCCTGGCTGGAAGCTCCTGTTCTAGACAAACAGGTAAACTGTACTCTTTTTTTTCTCCTCCAGGACTCACTAATCTCTGGGTTTAGTACCAGTATTGCCCCTGGGGTGATCGTGACTAATCATTAAGTCATACCACGTGGGCCTCTCCCATTAACTACAAGAGGAACCAACTACAATTTAGCATCAGGAACTATCTTGAAGGGAAAGAAGTTTTCTAAGAGTAGCTCCTTATGGTTTGGAGAAGGAAAGAGGCCATCCCACAAACAGGGTAAGAGCCTTGGTGATGAGAGAGGAAGGACACTGTCCCCCGACATGGCTGTTTACAAGAAGCAATGGCACTAACCTCTCTGTTCCACTGCCCCTCTCATAGAAAAGCTGGAATTCTGGAACAGTCATGCACATTTGCTGTACCGCTGGGATGGCTCTGATTGTCACACTCTCAGAAATGCAAACCCTGAGCTCTGAGAAGATCCAGGGTCCCCTGTGTACACTGCCACCCTCTTCCTTGACCTCACTTGTCGATCGGGTGTGTCCCCAGCACAGTCTGTGACTCTGAGGTGCATCAGAGCCCTGGCTCCTCCTCAGCTCAGAAGAGGGTCAGACTGCCTGGGCTCCGTCAGGCCTGTTTACACACAGCCACGCGGAGACGTGAGGCGCAAGTGTTGGACCCCCACCCCCCGCATCCGGCATACTCAGAGCCAAAGCCTTTCGCTGTCCTCTTGCCCTCTACCCCTGGCCACACGTCCGCCTCACAGAGATCACTTCCTCCCAGCTCCCTCCTCCTGCAAACAGCAGTCTCCACTCCCTTCAGCCTGTTAGTGCTGTCTTCTCACACTGGTCACTCCCAAGAGCCTGCCAAGCTATTCCAGAACAGGTTGTGGTGGGGACTCTCACACACGGGGACTAGTCCTGAGTCACTAGGCATCCGTGTGGCCTGGGTATTAACGATGCTGGATTTAAAGCAAACGTACATGAAGGCACCTCTCCGCGAGCCACTCTGAACAGGAGGTGGCAGTATAAGCCAAGGTATTTGGGGCACCCTTTCCCAAGTCCTAACAAAGTGCATTTCCTGCCTGTTAGTTGTCACTCTTTGCCTCACCTAAGCCAAGGTAGCTCAATAGGATGCCCAAGGCCCCAGACCTTGTGGAGTCTCACACCTATCGAAGAACTCGTTGCTCCAATTGAACACTGAACCCCCAAATGAAGAAGGTGGAGAGCTGTTTCTAAGCCTCCCGGCACAGGAAAGGAGAAGCCCTCCAGAAATACTCCTACTTCCACTGGCCCTGCGGGGATTTGGGGAAGCACAAAAATTTGGTATTGAATGCACCTTCTTACTAAAACTTTAAGCAAGTTAGTTAAATAGGTGACTCAGCCAGAGCCTAGATGTGGATTAAGGAAGTAAGGAAGTCTTCCTTGCAGACGTCACCAAAGGTCAAATGAGATAATAGCCAGGAAAACTTTGTGAACCATGCACCATGCGGTTAACATTCAAGGAAGGCATTTGTTTTTAAGTCTTGAGACTTTTACTTTTTAATTACATTTGACATACAACATTATAGTGGTTTCATGTGTACAGCACAGTGATGAGTCAAGGAAGGGATATTTATTGGTTTGTCCCTGCATTACCTTTTTTTTTTTTTTTCTGTCCAGGTAATATGACCAGAAGCAGTTTGGCCATGGGTCTATTATTTCTCTGATAATTATAATTTCCCAGAGAGTTATGGCACACAAATTACTTTGTAATGGCTCTCAATTCTTTGCTTCATTCTGAGTCTACAATTATGCTCTCACCCAGGCTCCTGTCATCTGCTGTCTTGATTTATGAAACCTTCTGTTCTCTGATCTCCATATTTCTTACCTCTGCCTCCTTTAAAACTTATGAAATGTCACTGCAAGGTCAAATTTCTCATCCTTGCAGCATGACATTCTCAGGTGTAATCATTACTGTCTTAATAAAGCAGGCAGTTAGTTCCACAACAGTCTGTTTAAACCACTAGGTAATTGCTCAGTCTTCACTATGTAATACCGATTCTGTCCCGAACCACTGTGTTGTGGTTTGAAATGTCTATTAATTTGGCTCATGGATTAATTAAAATTTTATTCCTAGTCAAGTATGTAATGGATCCAGTGCTGCGTTTAAATAAGGAAACTGTAACTAATCATAACCTCTTTTACTTGGAGTGAGCATAGTACAACCAGAAAGTTTTGTGGTAACTTTCCTATACTTACGGACACTTGGTGAGTTTGAAGATAAATATATCTAAAATTTAAGTATTGCATAATCAGGTTGGTCTTCTGGGAGAAGATTTGTGAGGCATGTAACCCAGCAAAATTTTTGATGCAGTGAATAAGGCAAAGGCATATTATTTCACTTTGCCACACTTGTGCCCCAGAGTGAATTACATTTACAGTAAGACCAGACCTAACTGGACTCTGGTATCTGAATGGCCAAGAGGTATAGAAATTTCCAGCAAAGCATTATTAGTGAGTGGGTTGTAAGAAGACCATAATCTAAAGCCAGTCCTCGGTTTTATTATTTGTTCTGCTGCCTTGATCATTCTTCTGCACTCATTTGGCTCGAAGGCACAGACATTCCCTGTTGATTATCTCGACTTGGCAGTTGGTTTCTGCTACACATTTTGATTCCTAATATGGTAGCAGGAGAGGGTTTTGTATGAGTTCCAACGAGTTTCTCTGGGCTTGTGGAATGCAGTGAGGGAAGAATCCTACAGAGATGAAAACATGAGCATTTGCATTGATGAGAGAAAAATATAAGGAAGAAAAAAGGGAATGTCTTCCTTTAAAAAATTATTTTTTCTTTCTTAGGCCACTTTCATTTCTAATAGTGTCTGCCAGTTAGAGGGTGAAAAGAATTAATGTTGTGTTCTTTAATTGCCTATATTTTATGACCATTTCAAAAATCATTTTGAAATGCTTGAGTGTTTTTTACTGAAGCAATGCTAACAAAATACACTTTTCATCATAATCAAGGTTTAAATCTTTGAAGCACCCAATCACGCTACTCATAAATTAGCCGCATAATGATAACATCTGACAAAATAATTTCCATGTCCCCAAAAGAGAATAACAATAGATCATGCTGTCTACTCAGGGTACAAATTATATTATTTCTCTTCATTTTTGTTACAATCTGAACTAATGCTAAAGAATCATGTATTGATCTTTTCGGAGTGCAATACAATTTTTCTCTCAAAGTCCTAAGTTAGTTCACAGAAACATTAATTTGGTAAAAAATGCTTTAAACAATACATCCTGTATGAAGAACCTTCTTTAGTAAAGGGTTCATCTTTCCCTAAATGTACTCATTAAAGGCAGCTCTGTGCTTTAATAAGCTACATTTGCACAGGCGTACAAACGTCAATATTTTCATCATCATTAACATCCACTTAATGTTTCTTTTATATAATTAAAAATTATATTTGGCAGCTGTTGTCTCCAAATTGGCTATATCCGTCTCCGAGGTTGTGTCTATACAGGCTTATCTACTGCATCAAAAAAAAAAAAAAAATCACTGAGAGTAATCTAGAAATCAAGAAATTCAACATGCTAGTGTAGATACCTGTGAAAGTACATTTTCTATGATGCTGCAAATATTTTCTTTTTCTGGACAACTAGTTCTAAGAAGCCCTTCGATAAAGGGTTCTGGTCATTTAGCAACAATCACAAACATAATTAGTCCACTTATTTAATTAGACCCAGGAGCAGCTACAAATAACTGAAAACCCCAAATAACAGCAGTTTAAATGAAATAGAAATTTATGTCTCTATAACATGACACGGAGTGAAGGTAAACATTCCAAAGCTGACACAGTGTCTCCACCTATCACAAGGAACCTAGACTGTCATCTTTCTCGTCTGCCAGCCTCCTCGTGTGGTTCCATGTCATGGACCTATAGAGCAGTCAGTAAATCAATGTGAGAAGGAAACAGGGAGAAGGGTAAACCCTTTAGTGAAAGTTCTTAAAATCCCACATAGTACTTCCACTTACATCTCAATGGACAGAATCTAGCCTTGACGACCTTACCTGCAAGGGAAGCTGGGACATGTAGTCTTTTATTATGGGTGACAATGTATCTAGCTAAAAATTGGGGTGCTAAAACTAAGGGAAGGGTGTGAAGTAGTTATTGGAGTAGGCAACACAGTTTCTGCAATAGGGTCACAGGTTTCTTGATTCACTATCATTGTCAGGGTCATACAATGACTTAGCTTCCTCATACATATTCATATTTATTTATTTAAATTTGAAGTAGTTTTTTGTCTAACACACACACACACACACATATATATATAAATTATGGAAAATGTAAATATGGAGACAATAGAAAAGAGTTATAAACAAACCTAAAATTCACCATTCAGAAATAAGTGGGGTTTATTTTTTGGTACATAGTTCTAGGCCTAGCTTTATGGACACATGTGTATCGATAACTTTCCATAATAAAGTTGGAATATACAAAGCATACTAATTTCAAACCTTTTTAACAATATAATATAGTAAGTATCTTTATGCATCAATAATCTTTTCAACATTGTTGTAAATGGCTATCGATTATTTCAGTATATGATCATACCCTAATTCATTTCACCAATGTCCAACTGTTGAACACTCATTTTGAGATTTTCTGTATTATAAACCACCCTGAAATTACTATCTTTGTCACTAAATCTTTGCTCATATCCTCAATCACCTTCCTTAGATGGTGGATTTTCTGATCAAAGTGTATACGTGTCTGAAGGCCAAATTCATGCTAAATTCTCCCCCAGAAAGGCTGTTAACATTTTACATTGTTACCCTTCCATCCACCTATAGGACCAACAATGAGTTTTATGTACATTTTTAACTCTGCCGATTTGGCAGACCAAAACATGGAGTCCCGTTTTTATTTGTATTTCTTTGGTAATTGTTGAACAGTTTCCCTTCCTTAAATTTAGTCTTCTTTATCATTGTGAAAAGATATGACAGGAGAGAAGCAGATTTGTGGGCTCGTATTTGGAAATACTTAACTTCAGACAGGAAGGAAGCCTGCCCCTGACCACTTCAAGGAAGGCACCCCAGTTTGTTCCTTCACTGTTTGAGAAAGAAGCTCCTGTGATCTCAGTTCAAGTCGTGTTGAGAAGGAAGGATAATACTTCATGTGTGATTTATGGGTTTCCTCCCAGCCCATTTCTTTCCTCAAGTTGACTGTCAGGTCTTCTCATTGGAGTGGCAAGTAAAAAGATTCAGAAGGACTCAAATTTAATTCAGGTAGTCAGTGAACCACAAGATCTGTCTGCTCAACTAGTTTCCTACCACACAGGATATCTGCTATCTAAATTTGTAACTGAACTGAAAACAACTTTCTGCCCTTAAATACCTGATGATGTGTCACATTTCACTTCATCTGCAGCCAAGGTGATGTACAGTAAGGAGCCAGATCACAACATGCCAGTCAAACTGCTGTTTGTATCCGATGTTGGCTAAGCAGAGAACCTCAGATAGCTTAGGCACACGGTGTCTGGAAACACGACTGATCTATTTTCTTGCTTGTGTGTTGTATAAATAACTCTGGACTGATTTACTGCTGCAGCTTTTTAGTCTTTCCCTGTGCCCAAAAGCCCATTAGTAAATCAAGAGTCAATAATAAGAGATAGTTTAAACACCATAATTCCCAATTAGACCGTAAGGACAAACTTCAATCGCATGCCTAAATACTAAGATGTAACTAAAACTAGGAGGAATAAAAATAAAAGTTCATTCTCTACCAGCAAAACCAAAAATTAAACATTGAACTGCAACTCTCTCTCTTTCTCTGTAGGCCTAATGATTCCTTTACATGTAGATAAAGAAGGCAGATAATGCATTTTTGTTTACAATGTAGGCTGAGCCTTGCAGAGTAACTCACACGGAGCATACACTCATGAAAATTTAGTGGGCAATAACACAGAACAGTACAAGCCCATAGGAATGTAAGACACCATTGGGGTTTGCCCCTCCTCCAACTGTCCTGCTGTAGTCTCTTTTCTTTCCTCTGTGGGAGAAACTATTTAGAGTCAAGCATCATTAAATCAGAATGCAAAGGAAGGAGAAAATGAATATGGGCTAATTGCATTCTGGAAGCCACTGAACCACACACAGTTGGTACAAATTATTATTGTGCATTCCAGGAGGGCAAATAATTTGGTGAAGCTGGAGTATGGGTGTGTACCAGAAAGTAGCCCCAGATGAGGGTTCTGAGCGTGTGTGTGTGTGTGTGTGTGTGTGTGTATGCAGTGCGTGCTGGCAGAGTGAGGACATATATAGATCCTCATACTTCATGCCAAGAAGTTAGGACTTTGCTCTCAACCAGGAATCTCCCCGGAGACTTGCAGCTACTGTCCAGGAATGTCTCATTATTTGCAGTTTGGCACAGTCTGTGTACTCTTCTCTCATTTGCTGCACAAAGAAGCCTTATGTCTGCAATCTTGGTAGAGAAGGAAAACCTTTATTGCTTATCAGCAGATCTGCAGCAAACACTATGATGGGAGCATCTGTAATTGAGCTGAAGGCCTCTTCCTGTCATCAACTGCCGGGAGATAAAAGGAATACAATCATGATAGGACAGATAGGCACCAACTTCTAAAGCAATGAATTTCTTTGTAATAGGAGTGGAAAGGAGGCAGAGACCAACCAATGAGGGTGGCAAGAATCACAGAGGGCTTCTCAGAAGAAGTGACATCTGCTCCCCCTGTCAGACTTAAGGCAAAATCTTTAGGGTCCTGAAAAATCAAATGGTTCTAGGACTCTGGGGACCTTTTTGTCATTAGGGATACAGACAATAGACAAGTCTGGCCTCACGGACACCACAGAAAACACAGGGGCCTATATTTTTTTGCAAGGCCTTGTTAGCATGCCTGTACCCAAAGAACTTAAGACAACCGTCCCCTTTCCTTGGCCTTTATTTCTTTTCCATTTTATTTACTTGTTGATGTATAGTTATTTGCTTAAAATTCATTTTTTAATTGTAAAAGTAGTACATGTTTATGACAAAGCAGTAAAAACAGAAGTACACAGTCTCTCTCCACCCCTGCACCCAACTCTTGCACCCGAAGATAATCACTGTTTCAGTCATAGCTTTCCAGAAATTGTCCACATTTATTATACATATACACCCACATGTAGGCATAGACTCTACATTATTTATAAATATTATCATACTATTTTACTTTTTTTAATGTAACTGTACTGTAGTGATAGCTCTAGAAGGTTGATATAGGAGGCCCCTGATCCAGACAGTCTGGTTGGGGAAAGGGTCCTGAAGCTCTGTGGTAATACACTTTATATAAAACAGAGTTTCAACTGTCTGCATCAAAGAAAGGGGGGGTGTGGGAAATAGGGTACTAAGCCCCGCCAAGCAACTCCTTGGCTTTACCACTTGGGTGTCTTTGCATAATAGCTGAGTACCATTCCATAGTGGGACTGGGCCGTGATTGTTCAGATCATCCTCTAGTAGTAGATCTGTATCTTGGCTGTGTGTAGGCTTTTGCCTTCATGAAGACTACTCCTTTGAATGTCTTTGTACATGTATATCTGGCTACTTAGGCAGGGGAACCTATAGCATATATGCTTCTGAGTAGAATCCCTGAGTGGAAGGGAGTGAGCATTTCAAGTGTTGCTAAATAAAATGTTGCCAGATTGCTCTCCCAAGATGTTTTTTCAGTTTAGTCAGTGGGGGAGACAATGGTCATATTTTAGGGTTTTCTTGTAGAAGGTGTGAGCTTGCATACCTAGCTCTGCAAGCTCAAAATCCACCTACCTGTTTGCCACTAGGAGGATCCCAGCGTGCATATACGTTCAGCTTTCTTTGGGCTTCTGATGTCTCAAAGCAGCTTGCGTGGTGGTGCAGCTAAACTCTGGAGTGGCACAGTCCCATCTACATTAAGAATCATTTTTATTCCAGCTTTCTGGAATGGAAACAGCTATTAGGGTGTTTCCATTCCAACTCCAGGGAGGGTCCTACTGGGAAAGCAAACTAATTAGGCAGAGTTAGCTGTGAAGGCCCAAGTCTGAGCTGCTGGTGTCAGGACGGGGGAGATAAAGAAACAAGGCAGACGGACAAGTTCAGGACATAGAATGAGGAACTATGTGACAGTCACGTGATCATTTTGGTCACACAGGAAAGGTACAAATATCTGCCTGAAAACATCTTGAAGAGGACAGCAGCAAGGCCAAATGGCAAAGACCAAAAGTTCAGCTACTTCTCTATTTTCATCTCAAGTTCAAGTGCTTTTCAGAAACATGTGACTTCATCTTCCCTACCATCTTGATGCTTATGTACATACATAAATCCCCTTATACAGAGAGTCTGTGTGTATATTCATGTTTTTGTAGTAAAATAACCGATGAGCACTATGTTCAATGACATAAAAAATATGACTGTGAGAAACATGATAGTCTTGGTAACTTCATGTCAGGGTTTTGTCAAATACCTTCTTTAAATGCAGTTAACATGGTAACACGTCTCATACCTAATATATGTGATTGATTAAAATCTAAAAGTGGAATGAAAAGGACCGAACCAATTTTTTTTCTACAAAAATAAGCAAAAAAAATATATATATATATTTTCAAGCAGTAAACTACTGCAAATTTAGTTCTGCTCTTAAAAATTCAGGCAGATGAGTAAGTTCTATTATATATCTGCTCTTGATGAAGAAAAGAGGTGTACAAGGTACAATATGCTCTAGAAAATGATTACACCTTCAATGAAACACAAAACGAGTAATAGCTCCTTTGTCGTGAGGCAAACCATGTTTGAAGCGCCTGTAGTCATACATGGCAAAACCACCACAAAAACCTTCATGTGCACATGCCCAGGGGGGTATTCTTTCCATTGTTCACATGTCCTATGTTACACGAGAGCAATATATTTTTAATTACTCTAAGTGGCAAAGCACGTGTCCGTTGCTAGTCATCAAAAGTGTCTGTTTAGTGAAATGTGGGGCCGCACACAGCCCGCAGAACTGCACACATTCTCAGGTACTGTCCTGCTTCTACAGCTTGTGAGCACCTGTGTTTTCTTTCTCATCATCTTCTCTTAAATTTCACTTTTATTTAGGGTTACTTACTTCAGAGTTGGGGGTAGTGTTTGTTTGTTGACGTGTTGATTTTTCTTCTTCCAGTGACACATACAACCTTTCTAAAGGGATTTTCGAGAAAGTGAGGGTTGTCAGGCAGTAGGAAGTCCTGTGGCTCAGGCTCCTGAATAATCCCGTTTCCACCTCTGCCTCCTTCCCTGGGGTGGCCCGGGTTTGGGTCCGCACCCCTTGCGCAGTGACGCACCCCTTGCGCAGTGACGCACCCCTTGCGCAGTGACGGCAGGATGCTCCCCCATGGCCAGGCCCCCGGCCTCCTGCCCTGACTTCCCTCCATCCCCCATGTGACTGCCATTGGCGTCTTCCCAAAGCAAAAACCTCACTGAGCCCCGCTGCTCCTCCAGTGGCTTTAATGAGCTTCCCACTGCCTTTGCGACGAATCCACACTCCGTAGAATGCTCTCCAAGCCTCTTCGTGATGAGGCTCGGGCCTGCCTCTGCAAAGGACATCGCTTGCTCCCCAGTTGCCCTTTAAAAGCAGAATATCCTCAACCACTTGCTCCTCACTTGCCCCGTGCAGCACAGGCTCTGCTCCAGCCATAATAAAAACAATGGAAGCTTTCGCGGGTGTCCTCGCCCAGTGGGACAGTCGTCCCCCAGCCTCCCACCTGGAGAACCCCTGATTTACCTGCTGCGATGGTGCTCCTAAGGCCTTCATGTCCCTCTGGATCTACTGGGGATCACGTTAAAATGAAGCGCCCACGCGGGACAACCAAGTGCTTCTCTCCGTGGCCTTGTGGGTGACCGCACCCCCCTGCCTCCGCTGCCCAGCATAGTGCTGCCTGTTTCCAAACTTGACCTTGAGCAAAAGAGTGAAGGAACTCCAAGAGACATGGAGGAATCTCCAGTGGAGGGTCTGGGCAAGAGGTGGCCCATCGGAGACAGTGGCAGCTCTGAGTAGAGAAAGAATTAGTAGAAACAAAACTTCTTTCCAAGGTTTCTTCCATCATGTCACAAACACGACAGGATGGGCCAACAGCAAGTGCCCCAACCATGGTCACCTATGGCCCTGTATCAGGGCCGTAAAGGTACAGTAGCTCTCAGTGCTGAAGTAGCATCACCTGGGAAGTGACACCTCTCTGCCGGGGTCCTGCCTCGGCGTTCCAGAGAACAGTACCTGAAGTGGGGGGCGAGGTTTAAGGAAAAAAAGAAAGAAAGAGACAAAGAGGGTCCGGGAGGACTGGAAGCATTCTTAGCAACCAGCCCCGAGTTTATTTTTTCTCCCC
>PVJL010001458.1:232088-263455 GCA_004026885.1 Lyroderma lyra
ATCAGCCAGATTCCTCAGTGAGCAGTACGCACCTTCCAGATTGCAGAAGTAAAACAAGTCATGCTTCCCCAAAGCCAGCCTGCATGGCTCCCAACACACCTCTGTAATAGAAGACCTGGGGCCCCGCCCCAGCCACCTAATTCAGAATCTCTAGAGGTGGGGCCCGGGGGTCAGCTGTTTCTAAAATTCTCCGGGTGATGATCACGTGAACCCAGAGCTGACAACCACTGAGACAGAGAATCGCCTCACTGGGTGTTTGAATCCCCTAGAGGTGCCTCAAAGGGGAATGTCCAGCCTCGGCTCAGGCACTCCAGTGGCCTCTGAACCTCACCCACGACAGGCCAGACACAGCCAACCCGAGCTGGTGTGCGTTTTCCCCGTGCGCCATGCACTAACCTGAGAATTTGTTTGCACCCTTATCTCCCATCCAAGTTGCCATTAAGAAGCTAGTAAGTTGAGAGAAAATGTGAACCACAGAAGGAAGGAAGCCACATGCATTCGGAAAAGAAAATTCCAAGTCAGCGGGATTCCCTCTCTCCCAAGTCTTCGTGATCCACCTTGCATCCCCTGTCCGTGAGTCCGTCGGCCACGGCGGGGAGCTCACAGCACGCTGCAGGGGGAGGTCAGGGGGGGATGCGGTGGGCTGGCAGGTCAGGCTGGGTCACACTGGCCACATCTGAGGTGCCACCATAATGGGATTCGGTGGGGTTTGCAAGCGCAGGCTCCCCCACTGTTGGCTGTCACACTGGCCCATGTGTCTGATGCGTGGCAGGGGCTCCGTGCATTTGAAAATCTGAATCGGAGCTCCTGAATTTTTTTAAATGAAATATGTCGGGCCTTACAATAATAAGTATAATATAATGAATTATCATATACCCAATATACAAAGAAATAAAACATAACACACAATCCAAACACCCTGGGTGTCCCTCCCTGTCCCTTTTCGCTCATTCTCTTCTCAGAGGTGAACTGTTACCTTGAACGTGAGTTTATGATTCTTAGGTCTATTTTTATCCGAGGGCCATCCGGAAAAACATCCAGCCGGAACTGCCTTTGTTTTCCACATGACACAGCTGGACACTTCCCGGACAACCCTGGTATTTTATGTCCATCATCCCCATGCATGTATTTATTACATACACAGTTTTGGGCCTACGTGTTTTCAGTTATATAAATGGTATTACACCCTATAGATTTTATGTTTTCAAACTTTATATAAATGGTATCGTCGTATGTATCCTTATGCAGCTGTCTCTCCTCAGTACATTCTGGATTAACGTAAACGTGTTACTTTTCATGGCTGTACAGCTTTCCACTGTCAGAATACACCTCAATCGATGTTTATGTTTTTCTGCTAGTGGATATCTGGGGTGTTTTGTTTCTTGCTGTCACCCACAACGCAGCAAGGAGCATTCCCCTTCAGGTCTCCTGACACAAATGTGGGAGACTGTCTGGGAAAGTCACCTAGAGTGGGGCTTGCTGGGGTGTCACGCATGCACATCTTCAGCTTTTCTGGACATCACCAAACTCCGGCCTGAAGAATCTGAGTGCTCCTATTGGCTCACATCCTCGTCAACATCGATATATTGTTAACTTTTAAATGTTTAGCCATTTTTAACTGGTGTGTTTTCCCCTACAAATCCTACAGAGGGCAATAGAGCCTGGCCGTCACAGTTCCTTATGATGCATTCCCGTTGATGGGTCCCTTCCTCCTTTACGGCTGAAATCCTCTGACCTTCTCCAAGTCCATCCCTCCCCAGCCCGCTGTCTTACCTCAGTCAGCTCCCTGGCAGTATCTCACAAGGACAGACAAATAGGACACTATCTGAAAGCTCAGTGCTCCCTCCCACCTTCCCCTCCACATTTCTAGCATATTTCTGTCTTCTGACAGGATGGGAGGGAAACAGAGACAAGTCGATCTTGAATTAAAATGCTTTTTCCAGCTCAAAGTCGCACAAGACAGGAGGTGAGTAGACAGCCAAGTCTTGCACCGTTCCGAAGCAGGGGTAGGTGAGCGAATTAGAAGGCACTGCTCACGGTCAGAAACGGCCGCTGGACATTGGAGAAACACTGGGAAGTAGGGGCAAGTCCATGCAGAGCAGTGGTGGCTGTGTTTATCTTCTGGAAGGGAAGCTATTTGCTCCTTTGCCTTCTTAGTTACATTGTTTCTGGTTCCCTAAGGAAGAAAACACAATGTTCTGTTCCAGTCCACCTCCTCGAATTTCTCCCATTTTGTCCTGAGCGGAAGTCCCGCCAGGTGCATGGTGGGAATGCGGTCTTGCGAAATGCATTCCTTTCAACAAAGCCCATGTGAAATGCAGCTGTGCTTAAAGATTTTACATGGCTGCTTTAGGACCAAGTTTATTATTAAGACTTTCAAAGTGGTCCTACAATGACCACTCGGCTCCCTGAAACTGGATTTTAAGATTTCAATACTTTAGCATGAATGAATGAATGAATGGGAACATTTTTATTGCTGTCCTTGAGGTGGAAAGTAGACAAATAGACATGATTTGCTTTTGGACTGATTACTGTTTTGAGTTATCAAATCTTTCTCCTCTCCGCTGTCCTGATATTAGATCAAATTTTCTTCAAATCTGTCACACACTCTTTCAGGAAGATTTTAATAGGTGTTCCAGGGAATAAAAGTCATTTCAATGAAAATGTTGGGTTAAAGAATGTTTTTGAAAAGAAAAATCAGGTTTCCCTCATGCAAAATGTCTTAAAGTCATTTACATGTTGATATGTATGATAATTCTCTAAGGTAGAGACTTTTAGAGATTCTGTGTTTCTAAGTGGTTGACCACAGTTTCCCTTTTCCATGAAACATCTGGCAGGATTGCAGTTCAAGAGTACTTTAGAAAATGCTGGGATTGCTAAGGTTGGCTACACCATCATCCATAATAATTTAAACCAGAAATTCACAAGACCCAATTATACATCACCTCTTGACTGAAATTCTCTCTTGATAGGCTATCTTGACATGTTGCTTCTGTTTTTAGTGTTCTTGTGGAGCTACTTGAGGCCAGTCTTATTTTTGCTTCCTTGTCAGGAACTTGTTTTTCTCTGCTTTTATGCCTGAGGAATGCCTGTATTCTTGAATTTCAATTATTCAATCAAGGATCTGTTTGTAGTGGTGAGCGTTCTTTTATCAGTATCTCCTAGAACATCATATACTCTTCTAGTCTGTGGATGTGGCTGGCTATTCTTGGCCTTTTGTGAATTTCCTTGTGTGATATTTGTGAATATTTGTCCTATTCCATTTATTGGATCCTCTTCTTCAGAGACATCAGTTTTGCTTCTGTTAAGTGCCTTGGAACTCCAATCTATTATCTTTTAATTCATTTGCAAGCCTTTCTTCTAGGTCAATAATTTTATTTTAAGTCATATTTTGTTCCTTGCTATGTCACCTTTTTTTATTTGTTCTATAATACTGTTTTTATCCTCAATCTCCTTAATTTTATAACCTTCTCATCTTTGAACTCATAATTTTTCTAAGTTCATATTCTCATTAACTGGACTAACAAAGCACTACTGAGGAATTTTATTTTGTCCTTTGAATGATGTTTTCTTTGAGAGTAAGCGTTCTATCATTCTTTTGTATGCCATGTTCCTGTTGTGGGTTGATTGGTTTTGTTTTTATTGGAAAACACTGCCTTAGCATGGTTAGATATTTGTCACTGTTTTCTCCCAACACCTTTTTCATCCCTGAATAGCTCTATTCAGACTTTCCTTGTTCTGATCTAGCATACAACTTCTCCTTGACTCCATTTCCTTTGACTATACCTTGTTTTCCCAGCTACAGTTTGAGAACTTGTTATTGAAACCCCTCCACATCATTGTGGGTTGATGGAGTGGGTAGAGAAAGGAAGGGAGAAGTTCTTTGGAAGCTGTGTGACATCTGTGTGGGTTAGAACACCTGGTTCTTCTCTCTCCTTTGGGATTTACTGGTGTTTTGAACTAAGTTTTAACTCTTCCTTTCATTCAAGAATCATATATACTCTGAAGGGGAACGCTCAGGGGTTTTTTTCCAATCATTCAACAAAATTTTATGGAGTACCTATTCTCTGCTAGTCCCTGTTCTAATCAAGGCACCAGGAATACAACTGTGAAAATGCAAATCAGACAAAAATTCCATTTCTCATGAGTTTACATTCATTGTGGTGGTATCTTTAGTAATAAAATGTGGTATCAGAAAAGATCAGCCCACTTCAGCCTAAGTCAAAAGAGGGGAAAAAATAAAAACAGTCCTTCAGTTCGAGTCTCTGTAGAATTGAGGGCAATAGTGAAATCTTGAGATTCATCAGTTCGCCCACAGAGCTTCATGGGGCAGGAAGGGAGGTCAACACCAGGAACTGCACCCCAGACTCTCCTCTTTTCTTGGCCAGCAGTTTGCATGTGTGTGTAGGTAGGCACATTTTGTTTTGGTGTCCAGGTGAAGCTGCACTACTTGCCTTATGTTGTGGGTGCCTTATTGTCGGGAAGGAGGAAGCTAGCGCTTCTTTTTGGCGTTCACATTTCTGGTTGAAAGAGACAGGAAGACTCTATGATCTATTGTCATTCTGTCACCTTCCACTGGAGGCCTCAACTAGTTCTCTTAGCTAGTTCCTTTAACACCCTACCTATGATCTCAAACATAAGATCATCATGAAATAGCTCCTTTCTTGAAATTATTCAAGTACTTTAAGACACAGATTTTAAAAAGTAATAATAAAGCTAACGTGGTTTGGTTGGATTGTGGGCCACCTCGTCTTAGCTAATAGATATTTCAAGGACTTAAACTTCAGAGAACTTCTAAGTTGGGTCGCCTTTTCTGGACACAGAAAAATGGATTTCCTCATATCTAGGAAACACATTTTTCAGAAGAGTTTTTCAATTTCATGATACCTTTTGCTCAAGATTGTTCTTGCACAATCCTGTAAGAATTCGATCTCTTTCCAGACAGTGGCAGACAGAGACAGGAAATGGGAAGAAATACCCATCCCTAGATTTCTACCACAATATGAGCCCTGGGTTAGCATTAGAAACCTCAAGCATCTAGATTTATTTGCTTAACCAAAACAGTAAAAGAAATAACCTAATACTTGTGCCTTTTATTGCAAACAGTAAGAGACTGAGCATTACTTACAAATGTCTCTTAAATAAATCACTCAATTCAGATTATTAAGAGAATATTTGATAAATGCTGTGCTTATCAGGGAATTTGAATGCCACTAGATTGCCTCTTATGTCACTACCGTGCCTCTCATGTATTTTCCCCCATCCAGAAATGTAATCCTCAACCAGTCGCCTTGAAAGCTGGTTACCGTGGAGATGATTATCAGTATGATGATGACCTAGTTAGAGGAATTTCTGCATTGCCAGACAACAGATAACCATAGAGAGAGCCTTGCAGATGAGTGATGCTCTTTCCCTGAACGTACCTTTACAAAGGCCATAGATGTAGAGTGTGTGTGTGTGTGTGTGTGTGTGTGTCTGTGTGTGTGTGTGTGTGTGTCTGTGTGTGTGGATTTGTTCATCATTAGGATTTGCAAAAGGTTTTTTGTGAAGTGTCCTTAAGCACTCCAAGAGTTAAGAAGGTAGTACAAACAACAGAAGGTATATGCATTTAAACATCTTTCCTCTTCCTCCGATTTGAAATGCACGGCCATGGTTGCATTGATTTCCCCGCAGTGTTAACAGAGCTTGCATTTGCACAGTTTCTTTTTCTTCTTCAGTCTCTGGTTTTTGAGGATTTTCTGGAATGTGGTTGACCAATGTATGCGTGGTGAGGATTAAATTTTACAAACCTATTGATTGGCCATTAATAGTTCCTAAATAAAACTGTGACGACTTCGTGAAGTCCACATTTCTAACCTCTATTTGATCTCCAATTTTTCTGTGAAACGTGTTTGTGATTATATGTAGATCTGACTTCAGTTTTTAAGTTTAAATGTTTTTCATTAATCATGGTGCTGTCCATTGATGCTTTAGCTGTTGCCTCTTTTTTAAAAAATATTTTGCTACTTTAATATGCACTATGCAAATTCCAGAGATAAATACTAAAACTTTATTATGATCAAAGCAGCAGCAAAACTCAGTATAAGCCAAGCATTACCTCAAACAGGACAAACAGACCTAATTTCTTCCTTCTAACTCAACCAAGTCATGTTTTGTGTCATTTTTATATTGTTCTTATGTGTTTAGGTTAACTCTCATCACATTGTAACTTCCTTCAAGATAATAAGATGCCCACATTTTCTACCATTTTCTCATATCATCTAACAAACTGCGGTTATAATCAGGGATGTTCAGTAAACCTGATGCAACATATAATTCGCACTCCAAGAACTTTTGAACCCTCTTTAACTATTTTTTCCAAGTCAGTTTTCATTTGTTCACAATCACCATAGCCTTCCAGTAACCTCCCTTTTGAAAACCATGTATAGTTTGCCACAGACAATCTTAGGTCAAGGTCAGTTAACTCATTTGGGCTCTATTTTCCATTTCTGTCCTACGGAACTGTCCTTGTGCCTGAAATCACATTGCTCTGAACTGAAAACAAATATCAAATTCATATCAGTTACCTCACTAAACTCTTCAGACTGGTCTGACTGCCATGTTAAAAATGCCATTGTAAGAAAATTTTCTTTCGTTTGACTATCTGTAACTCCTTCAATATTTTTGAGAGGGAAATACACTGATATTCTAACAATTTCTTGGCTAAATTTTAACTCCAAAGAGTCGAGCACAAATTCATCTTGTGAAATGTTGACTTCTCTCATCTAACAGAGTTGTACAGAAATGGTTTTACCTAAAAAGCATTAATATTACTGGTGTATGGCCTTTGACTCCTTTATACCATTTCCTTAAAAGGCATTAAAAACACCGAGAGTTTTTCTATTTCATTCAGAGCCCATAAATGGGATGGATCTCTTAGAAGATGTCTGCCCTCTTATTTAACTGTCTCTTTAAAAATGGCCTCCAAATTAAGTAACAATTGTGAGGTCTTTGAAGTGTACTTGCACCCAGCCGTGCTTGGTAAGAATTAACCCTTGTAAAACAAGACTTGGAATCCTAATCATCCAGAATATTTCCAACAAGATTCAAAATCAGACCTCTGACTGCCCAGTAATGCCACTAAATTAATTCACTCTGCATTCTCTTGGGTGGATTTTCAAGGCCAATTGTGAGCTTGTTTTAGACTGTTCCCTTCTCCATGTCTAATCTTCACTCCAAGAGATGACAGCGCTTAGCTTAGCATTAAGCACCAGCAACCTTCCCACCCTGAAGCTAAACTGGGAAGAATGAGAACAGAATGTTCTAACCTCATCCATACCACAGGCGATTATTCAAGGGAAAAAACATATTTCAGAGCCTTCTGCTAGATGAACTTGCTTTACAAATAGGGCACAATCTTCTGAACAATGATATGGAATAGCTTCTCTCCAAAAAGATTCCATGGCTTTATTCCTTCTGCTCTGAGAAAACTCACGTCCTTAACTGCTAGCGATCGAAGGAAATTGTTTTATTAACTCACTACAATTATTCCAGCTGGTCATTTTTGTCAAGTTCTATTTCATTTGGGGCAGCATCTCTTTGAGTATTTCTGATGAGAAGCTTGGGGAAGGGATTGTTGGATGAATCAGCTCTTTCCCCGAGTCCCACTGGCCATCCTCTGAGTGGAGTACAGCCATCCTTTATGAGGGTTCTAGAAGGAGAAGCTGCTTTCTAATGGAGACCGGGGTTTCCATGAAGAAGTGATGTTAGAGCTGAGCTTAACAGAGGTGTGGAGCAAGGGCATGAAGAGAGAGGCGTTCTGGGCATGAGGCACCAAAGACAGATGAAACGCAGGGTATTCAAGGTGCTCAAGATGCAGTGTGGCTGGAGCTGAGGCAGCAAGGGGCATCCTGAGAGATGACACTAGAGATATAGGCATGAACCAGACCACTCAGGGTCTAGTAGTCTAGTTAAGAAATGTGAACATCTAAGTTACAGTATAATTACTGGATTGGAAATAAGGAGTTATACTATCTTTTAATCATCCCTCCTTATATAATGTATATATTCTACAATTGATATAAAGTTTATGAATGTTGAATTAGGAGAAAGTTAAAAGTCACAGGACCTCTATGATAACTAATATTAACTGTGTGACCATGGGCCGATCACTGAGTCTCACATTCCTCAATTGTAGAATGGGGCTAACAGTACCTACCTCTCAGGTGGTCATAAAGAATAAATGAGATAAACTACAGAGAGTGAATGGCACAGTGCCTGCTAAGAGCTTTTTAAAAATTGGAAAGAATATGCAATACAGCCCTTTGATGTAGGCAAAGAGGGACCCTGCCTGGAACCCAGAGTTTAGAGGGTCCCACTCCGGTCTACACTTTTGGAGAATGAACAGTCCACAAGACCAACTGAACATACTCCTGTGCAGGCTGCACCCAACTCTCCATTCTAGACTAGGCACTGGGTACCTGAGACCCAAGGTTCCCTGTCAAAATAATCTCAAGTTGACTCACAGGTCTTTGAAAAAAATTCTCCCTAGGCATGACCATCTGAAGGCAGGTGCATACTCTATCACGGAAGGGTAGCTAAGGGGCAGTTTTGGGAGAGTGGTGAATGAAGCTTGGACATGCAAGTTGGCACATCCCCGAGTTGGCACATCCCCATATGTGCACTTCCCACCATGCTCTCCAGGGCTGATAGTGAGACAAAAAAAGGGGTATGGGACAGGACAGGGGGAGCAAACTCACCCACACTGCCAGTTTCCATTGCAGAACCTCAAGGAGTCTGAGAATTCTCAGTTTAAAATTGGATTTCCTGGTCATTATAAATGTCTATTGGTCAACATAAGAGAAGAGAAAATAGATACTTTAACAGCTTATGTTTTCATTTATAACTTTTAACAATTCCCAGGTATGCTACATGGGCTTGCATTTGTAGTCTTGACCTGGGTCCTGCAAACATTACAGGCACATCTGATCTTATAGTTTACAAAATTCTGCATATCAAACAAAATTCCATTTCCATTAAACCATCTTAAGATGCATAGATCACCTATTTATGGAAATCATGTTAAGGGAAACCATGCCATTCCATTATGCACTTGAAGACTAGAAAGGCATCTAGTGACCTCTCTCCCTCTCGCTAAACCCTATCCAAATATCATTGTGTTTATGTTTTATGAAATTGGACATCAGTATGTGGAGGTAGAGGGAGAAGAAGATGTGAGCAGTGATGATTTTTAGAACTAATAGGTCAGCTCTCTCTTTGAGATATTTGTTGGACTCCCTAAATGTCTACGCCTTGAATTTAAACTAAGCATTTCTGGATGAGTGAAGGGTGTCTGTCTGCTCTGAATTCCTCTCACAGTCGTTGCTGTACACATGATTTCGCAAGAAAATCTACGCTGGCTTATGCTATCTTTCCCACAGCAAAAATATGTGAGTTGATTTAAACTTAACTTTTCAGCAATTCATGTCTTCTCTTCTGAAATAGAAACTCTCTGAAGAACAATCTGGCTTCTGCAGGTTTCTGGATCTCCTGACTCTCTTCCCAAGAGTTGCTCAGTAGACAATTAATGTGTCACTGATTCATTAGTCACTTTGTAAATATGTACTGGATCCCTACCATGTGCCAGGCTCTATGTCAAGCATGGGGAGACAGGATTGAATAGATCAATACCTGACACCCAGTAGGCACTAAGGAAATGAGTGACTGACTGGATGGATGGATGGATGGATGGATTCTGAACCACGAAGTTAAGAATAATGTCAAGAAAAATGGAATAACCACTTAAGTCATCTTAGACTAAAAGCCATCAAGTTGAAAGATGTCAGCCTGGAGAATGTCTATGATTCAAGGAAATGAAAAATGTGCGAACAGTAAGACAAGCCCTAGCATTTGTACCTCTGGGTCATATCTGTGGTCATTTAGTTGGGTGGCTCTGGAATCTTGCAAAGATTTAAACCATTTCATAGAAACCAAATTTTCTACATACACTATTTAGCTTACTCTAACACCTCAGATTTAACTCACACTTCTGCCAGATTTATCAAGGAAGTATCTTGGGTGATACTAATTCCAAAGAAATCAGTGTATACAATAACATTACTGTGAGTTTTTATTGAGGCCTAAAATGCTGATATGTTGTGATAGACTTCAATCACAAATTTGCTTCATAAAAAGCAGTGAAATCACCACAGACTATTACTCCATGACATTTTTCTATATGCAGTATAATATTGAAGCCATAATTTTTTTTAATTTTCTCCTTACAATGCTGTAAGAAAACCAAATTACCAAGCTAGACGTTGATCTGTCCTGCAAAGTTCCTATTTCTTGATGTGCAGAGCACCAGCTGATTTCAAGCAGTTCCACAACTTTATGAATAGGAACCATATTTGGCCATCACTGAATTAAAATGAACTATCTCTCTGGAAGAATAAGAGAAATCAACATTCAAATAAAGAAACCTAATAACAAGTCAACCAGGATGTGCAAAATTTGTTTGTCTGTTTTTAAACAGGACATGCATTATTCATATTGTAGACTCTCAACCCGAAGGTGGGAAGGGAAGTATGAGTTATCAACAATATTTTGAGTCTTAAAATCACTATCTCTATTTCTAAAGCGGAAATGAGAGCTGCATTGTTCATTCCCTTTTAGGTCCACAGGCTCAACAATGTCACTTACAGGCAGGCAGGGAAACAGCAAAGAGAAAGAAACCCTCCCGAAGACATTTTAAAAGTTTCTTTTTCAAGCAGAAAAAAGAAGCACTGAAATACTTTCAGCTAAGCAAAGCCAGGGGCCATTTCTTCGACTCACTAGGAGACATATGCAGACCCTCGATAAGGTCCAGAAACAAGTCAAAAGGAGGACATGCATCTGGAAACATTTCTAAATCTCTCCCTCGATTATCCTAACACAGTCTTAGTCCATAAATTTTCTAATGCTTACATGGCAGATGGTTTGGAAGACACACAGACATTTCAAAGCACGAACCTACAAGGAATAGGAAGTTAATGAGAGTAAAATTGATTCGGGCTAAACCAACCCGAGAACTGGGTGAACCTGAGGTAACCCAAGTACAGGACACTAACCCTACTCAGCCATGCTGTGTAGAAGACCGTCACTGTTCTCACATTGTTTGCATTCTATGCTCAAGTTGAACTGCTTAGAAATGATTTCTATGTGGATAAGGAGGAGCATCCATTTGTCATGTTACGTGTGGTTAAAAATCCTAGCAATGGTACCAAGTACCAGTGCTACCAATGCACTTCATCAAGCAGAAATGTCCCATATTATGGTTAAAAAAAAAGAAAGAAAGAAAGAAAGAAATATCTTACTAGTGGCCTTCCACCTGGCATAAATAAGAAGCTAAGCCCAAACTGCCAGGAAAAAAAGAAGTCAAAATTCACCATTTGCAATTCTGTTTGCTTTCCTGAACCTTTTGGCTGTTTTTGATCTTGCTCATCAGCTCATACAAACAGTTTATATACTTGATCATCCCACCAAACTCTTTGTAGTCATGCAGAGTTAAACATAACTACTACCCCTCCTACTCTCACATATTGGCCCTTCCCGAAATCCTTCCCAAAGGAGGGGGTAAAAAGAGCATTGAATGAGATGAAGAACTTCACCTGAAACACTGAACAGAAAATGTTTGGACTCTGCAAATACAGCGTACTCCTTCCTCAACCAAGTGTGGCGCCCGGCCCTCACGCTGCCGTCGTACCGGCCCAGAAATCGGCCACATCTGTACATCTTTCTTTGCTGCATCCCCATTATCCAGATTTTGTACCTGCATTTCTACATTTTCAGGCAGGTGGCTGGCCGTCACATACAGTCCACTGGGCAACATTAGAAGTGACAGTTAGAAGTTGATGGCTTCCTCCACTACAACCAAAAATGCTTTCCACTTAATTCATAATAATAATCCTTTGCATGTATGTTTTTGTCTCTCCAAAGCATTCTGCCCCCATTAATAAACTAAATCAGCTTTGGCTCTTTTATGATCTGTCTCATTAAAATGAGGTTGATCTCCTCTGTGGCAGTCACTTACGTAATGTTGTTTTCTTCTAGCAAACACTGCATTTAACGAACGTAAATTCAGTTTTAAATTGTATGCTCACATAGAAAATTTGCCCCGAATATATTTTTAATGGTGCATCCTCACCATCACATTACAGGGGGCATTTTAAACTATAAGGACACGAGCTCTGCAATGTAGTCTCCTCTAAGTACTTGTAAATTACTTATAAAAGACAAAAAAAAAAAAAAAACATCCTGAAGTAAATGTGTTGTAACTGCAGTGATGGAAATGGAAATTGTTTGCTTTGTGAACCCTATTACTATTTAATTCTTTGTGTACTGCTCAATGACTTACTTATGAAACAGACTCAGACAGTAAGTGCACAAGAGAGAGCTGCAGTCGGCCAAGAATCTCGACGGGCACGTTTTAACTCTGCCGTCTCCGGTGCTGCTGGACCACTTTAGATAAGTGCTTCATGCCTCGTTCCTAAGAATCTGATCTCAAGTGGAAGGGAGTGTCTCTCTACAGAGGAGCACGTGCACATTTCCAAGTTCAGACAGAGATGCAACCCTAGAGTTCTCGGGTTGAGAAACTCTGTAAACATTGGGTGGGTGCCTCCCACCTTCCATTCCCCACTGTTGGTAAAAAGCCTTCTAATTTGTGTTTAAGGAACCACCACATTCTATTCTTAGCCTTGTGCTTAGAAGAGAGTTGAGCCTACCCACAACTCCAAAAGTAGGAAGGACCCCTGGTCCTCCGGATTGGTTTGGGGGTAGGATGTGACCAAGAACAAAGCCAGCGTAGCTCGTCATATTCTCTTCACCACCAGGATTAATACAGAGCAGATATTTTTTCTCTGTTAGTCCAATCAGACTGAACTTGGGCTTTTCCTGGGAATTCTTATATAGACTGTCCATTCCCTTAGAGTAGTGTGACGATATGAGACTTGTACCTGTGCAGCCATTTACATCCTTAAGAGGAAAATTCAGGAGGTTTGAGGAGTCTACCATAGAAATTCAGGAGGACTCCATAGAAAAGAGAGCAGAGACAAAGGCAAACCTGGGACCTCGCTGATTTGTCAGATCTGTACCAGACAGTGAACAGTCTGAACTGATGGAACAAAGAGACTCCAAAATACAGTGGCTCAAAAAGGTAGAAAAGGTTTGAAATTCCGTCACCCTGATGTCTATAAACGGGTGAGTGGTAGGCATGTTGTAGTTGTGAAGTCAACAGACCCAGGATGTTCGTGTGGTGTTCCACCCGCCTCAGGATGTCTTCCTGTTGCAGGGTAAAAGCTGGGTCGCTGTTCTGTCATCACATCCCTCTTTCAGTTACAAGAAAAAAGAAAGAGTAGAGGGCGTAAAGCTTATTTTAAAGCAGGGCTTATTAATTTTAGCTCTGTTGACACTTTTGAGCCTGATAATTCTTCATTGTTGAGTGCTGTCCTATACATTGTAGGGTGTTTAGCAGACTCTCTGCTCCCACCGACTCAATATCCATTGTCACCCTGCCTCCGAGTTATGACAATCAAAATGGTTCCAGACATTGCCACGTGTCTGGGGGTCAAAACAGCCTCCCACGAGAAACACGGCTTAAGGATAAGCTGTTAGATTTACAAACATCACTTCCATTCACTTCCAATAGTCAATTGGTCATCCTGAGTCATAAGAGAATCTGGGATAAATATTTCTCTGGTGCGCAACTATAACTGCAATTTTATTGCTACAAAAAAAGGAGAAAATCCATTTTAGGGGACAATTAACAATGTTTTCCACACGGTTTACTTCTGGACTTTTCATCATAAAAGCCAATAAATTACCTTTACAATTTATACCATTTTGAAATGGATTTGCAATCACTTGGAATTTAAAACTCTAATTGACATAAGTATTTACTTTCCTCACCCAACACTGTAAGTTGAAATTTTGTGAACATTATACAAAGAAAAAAAGATGAAGAATACCTAAAGTTTCTCAGACGCTGGGTACTGGCTCAGGATTGAACAAAACAGCTGAAATGAGGCTGTTTCTTATCAAGAGAAGTCTCTGGCTGAAATGGAAAGGCCATGATTACAAGGGCCCACGGTCATTGTGGTAGTTAAGAAAGAAGACAGTATAATTATGCAAAATTGTCAAAATGAAAACTGCAGGCATCTTGCATTATTTGGCTTGGAAGTGCTGCTTTCTAGTTCTCATTGTAAATACAAGATGCCTTTGGTGGCTCCTTTATATCTCACACAAAAGGATCACTGCTTACAGACAGCTGGTTTGCAATTATAGTTCTATGAAGTTGAGCATAATTTGACATTAGAATTGCCTCCGGGAAGAAGGGGTGACAATGTGTTAGGGTGTTAGAGTATGGAATGGTAATGGAAGAAGTTCCTGAGTTAGACAGAAGTAGTCTTCCCAAAATTCATCTCGATGCCAGTCGTTCTAAATTCAAAACACATTTTCCCACAGAAATATTTTTTAATGTTATTAGAGTACCAGACAAGTCCTTCAATACCAGAAAAGGAAGAGGTATGTTCTTTGCAGTTGTACAAAGGAAAATGCTGCAAGGCAGAGAAAGATTTGTCTTTCAAAGAGAAAGTTTTTGGCTGAGAAAATCATCAGTAAAGTCTTCCAGGATGAGGTGATTTTTAAACCAAACTTAAGATGGGAAAAGACAGAAATGGCATTTCAGGATAAAGGACATGGCATTACAAATTCTCTGTGAGAACAGTGACTACCGACCATGAGTGGAATACAGAACTCATGAAAACCAAAGAAGTTAGTTAGGATGGGGCAGTGAATGCCGTGGTAGAGTTTGGATTTTTTAAGTTGTGAAGCTGCTAAAGGTTTTTAATGAGGGGAATGATGTGATCAGATACAGCGTTAACAATTATACAAAGAAGGGCTTTGAATTTCTTCCACCATAGGAAAGACTGAATTTCTACCACCACAGGACTCAAATCTTCTGATTAGGCCATGCAGCCACCTTTGAAAGTTGGAATTTCTAATCTTCAGATACAGCAATGAGCTAGAAAGATGGAACCAACTAGGGATAACATAAGGTAAATTGGAGAAGGACATATATTCATAGAAGTTGGAGATGGCCGCGAATTTTCTTACTTTTTTTGGTCCAAGAGGCTGGAGTGATGGCATAAGAACAGGCTTAAAACGGGGAGAGTGGATAATGAGCTCAGTAAATTTCTTGCCTGAGCAAGGATTAGAGAAGAGCTGAGGTGGTTATGACTTTGTAGTACAGCATATGTGCTGTACTTACATTTCTGCAAGGCTTGCCCATTTTGTCCCTACAATTGAAAGAAAACCATTTATTGAATTTTATACTTCATTTCAAAGTCTTCCTCCAAATTAACTCTATATTTGAGGGGGGATGTATCACTACATGTTAAAACCATTCCAATATAATTGCTACTCCTGTTAAGGAGTAGCAATTATACTGGAAGCATAAGGTTGCATTGTAGGACATCTGAGACAAGTAGTATAGAGAAAAATCCTGTTAAATGTGTGTTAAAATAACATCAAATGTGATCAAGCTCATCAGATCTGTCTGAGACTCTTGGAGCAGATGAAGGGAAAGAAGAAACTAAAGAAGGGTCAGCTCATGTTCAGGGAAAGAAGGAAGGAAACAAGGGAATGTTTAGCAGGAAGAGTGCTATTATCGTCGGCTAGGGCTGCTATAACAGAATATAATACACTAGGTGGCTAAATAACAGACATTTGTTTCCCATAGTTCTGGAAGCTGTAAGTGTGAGATCAGGGAGCCAACTTGGCCAGATTCTTGGTGAAGTCCCTCTTCCTTCAACTGTCTTCTCATTGTGTCCTCACATAGCGAAGAGAAAGATCATCTCTCCATATCCTTTCTTCTAAGTCTTCACCCTCATGACCTAACTACTTCCCAAAGACCCCACTCTTAATACCAACAGAATGGAGTTTAGCGTTTCAACTTACAAATTTTGGGAGAACACAAACTTTTAGTCCATAACAAGCCAACTAAATGCCAGCTGAGGTAGTATAAATAATTATCTGGAAGAGAGAGAACTTCTAGGGTTTCTTTTGACCGTCATACCCAACTTCCCCATTCCGATCACCTCCATAGCCAAAGTCATCAAATCAACCAAGCCTTTGTACTGCATGGTAGATGGTAGAGGACAGTAATTGAAGAAGCAGAAAAACAGGAATGGAGATATATATATATCTCCATCACTCTTCCTACTCCCTAACCAAAAGAGGATGACAGAATCATTGTATCCAGGGATGATCAGATACAGGTGAGTGGGATGGATGCAGTGCCTGAAGGACCATGTGTAGGTGATAGCTCACTCTACCTACAGCTAAATATTGGAGCATCAGGGCTAAATCAGTCCTCTAGGAATTGGTCATTGGAGAAAATCCTTTAAAAGGAAATGCCTACCAATTAATATGGGAGATTCATGTGAGGGGATTTCCACTCAAAAGTAATGCCTGAATAGGGACAAAACAAAGAATACTGACCAGACCATAGGCTTTCCAGTCCACAAATCATATTCAGAAGGAGCTGCCTAGCTGGCAGAGCTGTGGGGTTGTCCTTCTGCCTTCAGAGTTGCTCCTAAGTTGGAGCCGACCACAAGTAATCACAGCACCACAGGCTGACCAGGCATCCTGTTTTAAATGAGACAGAAAACAAATGTTTCAAATGCTACATATGGTCAGCCTACTGACACCTTGAATTTATCCCAGTGAGATGAGGCTGACCAGACGTACCATTTTAAATGGTAAAGTACCATTGTTTTCTGTCCCTTTTAAAACGGTACGTCTGGTCAGCCTACAAGACCAGTCAAATGAGATCTATATCCTGACCCCTAAAACTGGCCACTGAGACCAAAGCATTCATCTGGCCATCATCCTGGACCCCGGGATCCTTCTTTCACATGGCACAGTCAGTGCTTCCAAGTCTCACTGACTTGGTGGTGATGTACAATACATGACTCGGCAAATCAGATCACTGTAGTGAATACAATGATTTCCTACTCCACAGTCTGGATAGGTAAGAGTTAATAAATAAATAAATAAATAAATAAATAAATAAATAAATAAATAAAAGCAAGCGAGGACAGGTTCTAAGGCTAAGGGGAAACTGTAAGGTAGAAACAAGACTATAAAAGTTTCTCATGATAGAAAGGAATTAACAGAAAGTAAGTGAACAGGTATAGATATTACCCTTCTCTGACAACTATGGGTATTACCTTATCCCCAAGAACAACAACCAAGAAAGCTGAGGGCTTTCTTTTCTTGATTTTCTCATCTAAGCAGCCTAAGAAAAATACATGCTTCATACACAACATGCCCATGTGTGCCAACATTAGCTGGCCTCAGCACCTGGAAAGAAAGCTCAATAAGTCATACTTTTGACTCTCACTGTCCTAGAGCCTCAGTAATAAGTTTACAGGAACGCTCAAGTTTAACTTTTTAGCACTGCGTACCTCGATCTAGTGACTTCAGGAGCTGGAGAAAACTGTACAAGATTAGATGTTCAATTAGTTTCCCATCTCATACCTCAAGACCACCTCATACATACATTCATACATAATGAAAGGAGCTCTCCTTTTCTCTTTCATCTCATACGTGATTAAATTCTTTATTAAATTGTTCATGAATGAACCAGTTGCTTAGTGTGGATATATTTCTTTTCAGAAGTAAACCTGGCTCTTGGGGTGGGGGGTGCTTACAACTGCAGGAAATAGACTCTTTGCCGTGTGCTGCTAATGGTGGCGAGTTGGAGGGGAGTCTGATACATAGATGCTGACTTAGAGGTCAGTCCTTTCACAAAACTATGGCAATAGTTAATAATAATATGTGTCAGGCACACTCTGAAGCACTGTCCATGTAGTAACTCAATTTCATCTTCACAATTCTATGAACTAGGTGTTAGCGTTCTCACCAACTGAAGATGAAGGAACTGCAGCACAAAGAGGTTAAATAACTTGGCCAGGACCACACAGCTAGTAGCAGACCCAAGATTCAAGTTCGTCTGGCTCCAGAGTCTGTATTTGTAAACTCTACCCTAAGTTGTTTCCCCAACAAATCACAAAGAGCAACAGATTCAGAGTCAGAAGACCCTCGTTTGACCTGCTTAAGGGGGAAAAAACCCAGCCTTTCTGAGCCCCCGTTTCCTCACTGGGATTGTTGTAAAGATTAGAGGAGATAGTAAACATTCTTTAAACTTTTATAACCTTAAAATACTCTACAAATATAGTAAAATACTATATTAAACCTTATAATTCATCTTACTTTTACAAATTATTTTCAGCTAATGCTTAATCCATTTTCACTTATTTTACCATGAATCCTGAAAATCTGTACATAACTATTATTTTCTGATTGTATGCTCTAGTTAACATTTTTAATTAGAAAGATAGACCAGTGGAAGGTTTTTTGCTTTAAAGAACCAAGTAATCATTTTTAGAAGATTGGAAAGAATATAAATTATTTCCAAAAGATTATTTTCTAGACCTACTTAAATTTAACTCTCACCCCCAAACCTTGCTAGATAAACAAAAGAACCCTCTCTCTCTTCAACTTCGGTTGTTGTATTAGTTTTCTATTGCTGCCATGATTACTAACTTAGTTTTTAAAAACCCACATTTATTATCTCGTATTTCTGAAAGTTAGAAGTCTGACATGGGTATCACTGAGCTAAAATCAAGGTGTCAGCAGAATTGCATTGCTTTCTAGAGGCTCCAAGTGAGAACCTATTCCTTTGCCTCTTCCAACTTCTGGGGGCCACCTGCATTCTGTGGTTTGTGCCCCCTCCTCCATCCTCAAAGCCAGCCATGTGGCATGTCTCTGACCCTTCTTCTGTTGTCACATCTCTTCCTGACCACAGCCAAGATTCTCCGTTTTTAAGGACTCATGTAATTAGATCAGGTCCTCTTTGGTGACCGAGAACATTGGTTCCCAAATGTGGTATGCGTACCCCCAAGGATATGTGCTGAGCCATTCAGGGGTACAAGAAAAATAATCAGTAATGGCAAAAAAGCAATAAATGCTAAGTTTGAGTCACCATTAAGGGAGACATTTCAAATTAGATCACATCAGCAAATGGTAATTGGTGAGGGCGTGGCCAAACCGCTCTTCTACCAATCATCACGCAGTTTCAGAACAGTCTATTTGCAACATTTCTGTAACTTCCCCATATAAATATATCTGTAGCCAGACTAATTAATTTAGTTACTGACTGAGTAAAGGTAAGTAGGTAGTCTTTAATCATGATTCTTTTCAAGTAGTTTTTATAATTAATGTTTAAATACTTGATCATCATTATTAATATTTAACTGTTACAAATATTGTAAAATTAAATCTGTGGTTTGTGCTCTTAGCATAGTAATTTTGCTTTCCTAACTTATTACTTCATTTCTACTACCTTACATGAAGATAGGCACTGAACAAAAATGTATTTAAAAACAGCTGTTTTAAAAACAAGGGGTAGAATTTATAGAAATGGGTTTGAAAGAGGTACGCAAGTGGGAACCACGTTGGGACACAGTCAGCAGATTAGTGATTACCAGAGGGAGAAGGAAGTGGGGGGTGGCGGAGGGAGGGGGAGGCACATACATGGTGATGGGAGGAGAGCTGACTCTGGGTGGTGAGCACGTACTGCAACACATAGACGAGTATTATAGAATTGTACACCCCAAACCTATATAACTTTACTAACCAATGTCACCCCAATAAATTTAATTTTTAAAAATCTTTAACTTTAATCATATTTGCGAGGTCCCTTTTGTCACAGGTTTTGAGGATTCGAGCATGGACATGTTTAGCGGAGCTATCATTCCCCCACCATGATTGTGCACATTAGGAACAGAAACCCCCATTTTTTATATTAAAAAGACTTGTCAACATATAAAAGTTTGAGTGATTTTATTACCGTATCCTAAAAAACCTCCAAGTCTATCATGACAGAAAGGAGACAAAGTCCAGTTGAGCTGATTTCAGTAAAAAGAAAGCCTGACAAATGGTTATTGAAGGGTAGTCATGCTACGTCTATAACAAAACCAAATGATGGACCTGAGAACCATCCAAAATGAGGTGATGAATCAGCGCTCACTGTACCTGCAGTGTATTCTTGGGAACGAAGAATGTTCTTTCTGATTCCAGTCCATCATTTTCCCAAGTGGTAAGTTACAGTCATACACTATGAGAGACTAGACATCAGAAAGAGACCTTCCTTTCTATCAAAGTTAGAAAAACAAACAGGCTGTCCCTCTTTTTTAAGATAAATTAAGGATATAAAAGAAGCCAAGTGTCCCAAGACTTGCACTTGTTTCAATGGCAACAGGACTTATCTAAATGGTGTTAAATGGGGGTTGTCGGTATCTCGATGATGACGAGGTCTCTAAGTGCATCTTTTGGAAACAGGATGAAGCAATGCAGCCATAGAGATATGGAATCCCTGAGGTCAGTAGCCTAATTTTGTAGCCTGCATATTTCCCCATGCTATTTACATGTTTACAAAAACCTAATGGAAGTTTCAATCCCACATATGGAGTCCAGCAGTCATATTCAGGAAAAGGAAAAGCAACATTAATGAGTCTCATTACAGCCTGTTTTACCATTTCCATAAAATTATGTCCTGTTATGCAGGGACCAGGACTTCTACGCCACCAAGAAACTCTGAATTGATGAGGATTTACTTTATGAAACAGCCCCTAAAACAGCATGAACTTAATTACACAGAATCCTACTTGCAGGAGAGGCAATCCTTACTTTAACATGTGCATCCTTAAAGCATGGGTGTGACTCAGGTAGCTGCGATTATTTCCATTTAGAAGTCTCAGCCACAGTTAAGGAGGTAGGAGCAAGGTCTAGATCCCAGAAGAAGTTAGTAATGAGCTAATCAAGGGACTCAGACCATCTCCAAAGAAAGCGGAATTCAGGACAGGACTTCAGGGCAATGAAAGAACTGGAGGACATTTAGGAAATCAAGGCAATGAAGGAGTGGAGGCCAATGGAGAAGACTGGAGAAAAGGGAGAAGCAATCCAATCCTCCAGACGCCTGGTCTAAGAAGCTACTCAAATATGCCCACCGATATTTATGTGACAGAACTGGTTTCTCACAGCTGGTTTTTAAGGCTATTCTTCATTTTAAAGAAAATCTTCATCACGAGCTCGTTGAGTGGATATAGCACTAAAAACAGTAACAACAAAAAAACAAACTACACATATCCAAGTGATGTGGGCTTCGGGGCAATGAGAAGACAGGACTGAGTGCAAGGTAACTCAGACTAGGAGGTTCTACAGAAGTCCGGAGAGAGCAGGTAGGAAAGCAGACAGAGCAGGAGGAAGAGGAACTGGAGGCGCCCACAGGGAACTCGGAGGGGTCACTGACATCGGGTTATGGACCCGCTGAAGCAAGCAGCTCTTATAGAGCAAACTTGGGCTAATGCAAACACACCAAGATGAAAGAGACGTGCAAAACAGGATGAAAAACAGGAGAAAACGGAAAAGGGAGGAGGAGGCCCACGCAGTGTAGCGGGTAAGAGACGCCGGGCCGCGGCCACCGGAGGTCATCCAGCTGCACGCTTAGCGTTGGGCCTGCTTCGCGGGTTAAACTCTGCGGCCTGCCGTTCGCTGGACTCCTGTCTCTTGACTGAACGCTTTCTTTCAAGAAGACAAGAACCATGGAAAATCACCGTTCGCAGTGTTGCCAGTGACAGTTCCACGTATTTATTCAACAAAAATTGATTAGTGCCAGGTACTGTTTAGTAAATTCAGTGAGTGAATATTGGCAGACCAGGTCTCTGCCCTTTAGGAGTTATGTTCTACTGAGGGTAGGAAGAGAGGGATAAAAACACCATTTTCTGGTTCTTCTAAAAATACGTGGGTAGACTAGATTATCTGTAAAGCTCCTCCCAGCTCTACGTGTTCTGAAAGAGAGGAACGGTTTGGAAGGCTTAGCAGTGGTTACTTTAAGGGAGTAAAATCACAGATGATTTAAATGTTCATTTTTTTCTTTACCATTGCTTTCTGATTTTATTTTTCTATAACAAACATCCCGGCATGTGAAGTAGAAAAATGTTTAAGAAAACAGTAGAGAAGGTTTTCCTGTCAAACCTGGGCGTTGGTTCTTGCGGACCATATGTCCTTTATTAGTAATGAGAACTGTAAGTGGGAATCGTCTCACCTCTCCAGTGACTTACTGATTACCTGCAAGTTACCTAATGAGGCTTGGGGGAGACTGCTAAGGAAATCTTCCTGCTCCTTTTCTCATTGCCGCTGTGTGTAATGGCTTATTCTCCTTTCCCTGAATCCTTTAAATCCTTCCCTACCTAGTGTACTTAGGGATGTTCAGGCACAGCTCCTGGATATCTGTCTCTGTCTGTCTCTCCCTCCTATACACACACACACACACACACACACACACACACACGGCCTCTTGTCACCCTTCAACATTCTATCTCCACAGACAGGCCTCACCTGAGTAATCTAAGAATGTCATTCCTACCTTACACTGACCCTGGTAGTCTCCATCATATCTTTACTCTTTTCTTCCAGAGCAGTCTTCTCAACTTATAATTTCATGTACATTTCTTTCTTTTTCTTTTTTTTACAAGCCTGTTGTCTATTTCCCCCACCAGTCTGAAGTTGTATCCAAAAAACAAGGGCGGTCTGTCTTGTTCACAACCAGATTCCTAATGCACAATGGACATTGGTTGAGTTAACGAATAAATGAACGAATGAAACGGCTCCTTTGTGTCTATCAAGAGGAATTCCCATACAATGGTACACTGCAGCCAGTTCTTTGCCAGCTTTCAAGAGCCAGTTGTTAAATTTTCAGGAATTTAGTAAGCCTGTTGGTTTACTAGATAGCTTGAAATCAGCTATCCTGAGAGTGTTGGTACCACGGGCATTGGCACATGCCACAGGCCAAGACATTTTTTGCCCCAAGAGTTGGTTTATCAGCACATCACTGCTCTCTTCTTCTAAATCCAAGTATAAACATTGACAATGCCATGGTGATCTTTCAATTAAATATGAAAGGTTAAAAATACTAAATGTACGCTATACGGTTACTTTCCTGTTGGGAATACTTGGTGTTTTTCTAAGCTAAATTATAATCTAAACTATGTGTCTCTGATCTCCTAACATTTTTGGTTGTTTTTGTTTCTGTTTTTGTTTTTCAGATCCGTATGTGAAGATCCATCTGATGCAGAATGGCAAGAGGCTGAAGAAGAAAAAGACAACAATTAAGAAGAACACACTTAACCCCTACTACAACGAGTCATTCAGCTTTGAAGTACCCTTTGAGCAAATCCAGGTAACGTCAAACATAATTCTGTCTTCCTGTTCAATTTCATCTCTTCGGGCCACACATATTAAGCATGCAGACCTTGTAAATGATCAGTGCACATGCCTTCATTAGAACTCCTATTCTTTTTCCATGCACATTTGAAGCTCAAGCTACATCAAGAAGGAAAAGATAAAATATACAGGAAGTGCTGATTCATTAGCCAAAAACAGCTGGCATTCTGTTGAGCAAAAATGAAGTGGGAAAAAGAAAATCAACAGAACAACTCTGCTAACCTAAAAAGTACATCCACAAAGAGAAGTCCAAGAGCAAATGAGCTTTCACTGTTTACTCCCAGGCCATAATATATAATTCTTCTTATCCCATATTTAAAGCAAAAAAAATACAGATAAATGTTTTGGTCGATGCTAAATATGTATCTTTAATCTTTCATTATAAAAGACACAATGGAAAAATTAGGCTATGTTGTATTATTAATTGTTTAAATTCAGCTTTCTGTATCGGAGTTGGAGTAGATGGATATTTTTGTAACGATGAAATCTTAATTTGCTAGATAAAAATTGTTATGATAGAAGGCATTCTATAAAAGATCTTTTGGTTAACATGTACAAAATAGGATGCTATATGTAGCCACAATGATAGCATATGCAAAAGATTAAAGACATATATTTAGCATCAACCAAAATATTTCTCCTATCTATATTTTTTTTTACTATAAAGATGGGATAAGAAGAATTACATATTATGGCCTGGGAGTAAATACTGAAAACTCATTTGCTCTTGGCCTTTTCATCTTTGCAGATACACTTTTTAGGTTAGCAGAGTTGTTCTGTTGATTGTCTTTTTTAGTTATTTTTAAATATTTAAGTTTTCCTCAACTCATATCCCTATTTGGAGTATTAAAATCCAAATTTTACATCCAATAACTATGCACTATTTCTTACTAACCTTTAATGGATATCAGAAAATCAAATTGCTTAAAGCAACCCTACTTTCCTTTTATTAAATAATTATGTGAGTTCATCTCTTCAATAATATAAAAGTTTGTCAGTAATTGGGAGGAGAAATAAAAGGTAGGCCTCAAAACTACAACCTGGAAACTTCTAAAGGTCCAGAGTAACAAAGTCAGCAAATACTCTTTAGTCAAATATTGTTTTACTCTTAATCTATTCTTAGAATATAGTGTCTTATGAATGAATCACACCTTTATTCCATGAAGAAAACTAAGATAATAGCTACATTTTCTATATATTGATTTAGTGTGTTGGCCCAAATTAAGCCCTTTACATGCATAATCTCATTTAATCCTTATAATAACCTTATGAGAGAGTTTCCATTATTATGCCAATTTTATACATAAGGAAACTGAGGCTTAGAATTACATCAAGTATAAAATAGGAATAATAATAGAATCCACATAAAATAAGATGCGTACGAAAGCACTTGGAACAGGGCCAAGCACATAGGAACACTGCGAAAATGGTCCCCATCATTATCATTCACAATGATGATGCTGTCTCTTTTTCAAATTAACATTTTATTAGAAAATGGACCTAATGATAAGATTAAAGCAATATATAAATCAGTGCTGTGCAACAGAACTCCGTGGGGATGGAAATGTTTTGTCATTTGTGCTGTCCATTACCCATGTAATGGTGGGTAAGGAGCACCTCAGTCATTAACATGATCAGGAACTTTATTTAATTTTAATTTATTTAAATGTAAGCAGCCACATGAGGCTAGTAGTAACTGTATTGCACAGGACAGTTTTTTTTAAATCAACAATCCTGGAGTTCCCTGATGGTGTAGTAGCTTAAGGCTTCGGCTCTAGCGCTGTCGGTGCTGCGGCCTGGGTTCGATTCCCAGCCAGGGAGCTACCCACATACCAAAAAGAAAAAAAACAAAACAATAAAAACAATCCTATCCTCCTCACATTGGTCCCTGCTTTTTTATATATACATTTTCACACAGCGACGAACTGTACAGACTTATTTACTTGCAACAGTGTTACGTAAGGGAGTGGCAGGGCAGAACACTCTGATTTGCTGTCTGCAATCACTTGTTCACTAGCCTGAACCAGTGGGCTCCCTGCTTTGGACCCACTGGCAAACCCCTAAGACATCCAGTTTCCTCCGACGATTTATTTCGCGATATTTGTTCAGTGAATGCTTTTGAGTTGTGAACACATTCTTCCTGTGGAAACGAACACCTCCTGGCACGTTGTTTTTGAATTACGCAAAACAACATGAGGCAGCTTGCTGGGATGAAAAATCCTATTGGAGCCAGCAGACATGTGAAAAAATGCTCATCCTCATTAGCTATCAGGGAAATGCAAATCGAAAAATCCTATTGGAAACCTTCCCCTTTGAGCTACGTTTCTGTACCTTTAAGAAAAAATTAATGTCCCTTTTCAACTATAAATTGCATCAAATGCAAATATAAAGCACATTAAAAACAAGACATATGCTGGGTTTCTGGGGCAGCATTTTGGAGGAGAGAGCATTTTCTCAGGACAGAGAGAACCTGAGCTCCATAGAGAGCACACGAGGCACAGAAATAATAAAAGCGCCTTTGACTGCAACCCTCCTCCTCGGCTCCTGAAGTCAATTTGTTCTTTACTTCTCTTCCCCACCCGACTCTCCACCCCAGGAAGCCACTGTCCTAGTCTCTGCATTTCCCTAGACAAAATAACTGAGCATTTTACATGCTATAATAAGGGTTTAGGTTTGCTTTATCCTTAGGTAATCACATTATCTGTCTTTCTGTCTCTATCCCCATGAAATATATTATGAGAGAAGCAAGCTATGTTAATTTCCGAAAGCACATGAAAACGTTACACTCCTCACACCCCGAAAAAGTGTATAAACTACACATGCAGCTGGAAAAATCAATCCAAGACCTCGTAAGGCTATTTTGTCTTGAGTGCTACTAATCAATACATCCCTAGATGAATAATCAAAACTCACTCCAACCATTCACCCCAACCTCCAAAACCCTTGTTACGTTTGTGCACGAGGTCCCAAATGTCCCCACCCCGCCTCCCTGCAATATGACTGCATCCCGATGAATTCACATGGGAAAAGCTCTCCGAACGAAGCTGATTCTCAGCTCCAAACACCATCCAGGGGATAGGTAAGCCCCTTGACAATGGAATCATCTAAGGCTGCCCCAGGGAAAAGAGAAGTCCATTTCTTTTACTGCCGGTGTGTGGCCTAAGTCCACCTTGAGAAGTGGTCATTTCTCTGATCTGAAGCTGTACCGGGTGCTTCCTCCCAGCACAAAGGCCACTAAAGGGCCGGAACTCAGCTGGAGCTCCATCTGCCTCTGGCTTCCATCATTATATTTTCTGCGTTTTTGAACTCTGGCTACCAAATGCAGTAGACTCTCTGTTAACTGGAATCAAAAAACTGGGCAAATCTAAAGCAATTGGCTTTTGGTTGCTTGAGATTTGGCTGGTTGCTTGAGTTTCAGTTAATGGAGCATCTAGTTATATTTACCCAGCAATTTCTAATCCCCAATGGGTACCAATTAACTGAGAGTCTACTGTGCTATGTATTCTACTTTACTCTCAACTCTTCCTTTATCCCTGCAATTTCTAGATTGGAGCCAATGCATATATTGACTAAGCAAATCCATTCCTTAGGAAGCAGAGGTAAAATGTGCTTTTATAAAGTGTTTCTTTCATATCATAATGGTATAGGTTTGCTTTCATTAGTTCAGTTCAAAAAAGAAGTTATTAAATAAGCCTTAAAACCTAATGGAATCACTGAAAAAATCACATACGGCCTAAAAGGTTATTTCCACTTGATGTCAGTGCTGGATACACAGTAGTACTTACTCAATCAATGTTTATTGAGAGAATGTACAAATGAGGAAAATTATCTTTACTCAGTTACTACGTTTTAAAAACCGTCACTCTGCCATCACATTCTATACATATAACAATTCTGAATTAGCTGAAATTCTGTATTAGTTTGATGTAGTTTGATGTAAAAGGCTGGCTCTTTCCCCCCAAAGTGGGACTGTAGTACACATTGCTTCGGAAATTCTAACCCAAAATAGAATGGGCTGAGTACCAATGTCAGAAATGTCACAGGTGAGACAACTGAAATAAGTGGGTTTGGAGGTGAAAACACGTTGACACAGGCAGCAGAGCCTATTGGTTTAGAGCAGGGGTGGCCAACCTTGTGCCTTCCCTGGGCCACACTGGAAGAAGAAGAATTGTCTGGGGCCACACATAAAACACACTATAAATGAGAGCAGATGAGCTTAAAAGAAAAAAAAAAAAAAGCTCCACGCACAATTTTTGTAATGTTTTAAGAGAGTTTATGAATATGCGTTGGGCCACGTTCAGAGCCGTCCTGGGCCACAGGTTGGACACGCTCGGTTCACAGCACAGACTCTGAACACCGGACGACTCATTCCTCGTGCGACCTCAGGCAGGTGACCTAACTTCGCTGAGCTTCAGCATCTGATCTGTAAAATGGCAATGCTAATAGGTTCTATCGTGAGCAGTAACTGAGTAGTTCATGTAACACTGAGAATAGTGCCAAATACACCATCAAAATCAGCATTTACTGAGTAGTTTGAAGATGCTAAGCAGGTGACGATGACGACGACAACGGTAATGGTGAGGATGATGTAATTAAGGCAAAAGAGGGATGACTCGGGGGGGGGTTACAATCTTTTTCTATTGTTAAATTTATTGGGGTGACACTGGTTAGTAAAAATTACACAGGTCCCAGGTGTACAGTTCTACAGTACACCATCTGTGTGTTGTTATGCGTTCACCACCCAGAGTCAGTTCTCTTTCCATCACCGTGTATTTGAGACCCCATCCCTTCTGTCCCACCCCCTCCCCCTATACCCTCAGATAACTGCTAACCACCAAACTACTGATTGCGTCCATGAGTTTTTATTTCTTTGTTGCATTCGGCTTTGCGTTCCACATGTGAGTGGCTCTTGGTCTTTTCTGTCTGGCTTATCTTGCTTTG
Source organism: Lyroderma lyra (assembly GCA_004026885.1). NCBI lineage: Eukaryota > Metazoa > Chordata > Mammalia > Chiroptera > Megadermatidae > Lyroderma > Lyroderma lyra. Next base: position 260,394 of record PVJL010001458.1, read on the forward strand.
CATGATGATCTCAAGGTCCATCCACGTTGTCATGAATGGCCCCATTTCATCCCTTCTCATGGCTGAGACTCAGGTATTCCTACTGAAATCATTTTCAGACTTGTCCTGATATTTGAAGATTGATTCCTCTTATTTCCAATTCCTTAGGCCTCAAGGAAGCAATGGGGAGTCATCTCTAGAATTGAATGATTAATATTTATTTTGTGTCCTCTTTCAGAAAGTGCAAGTGGTGGTAACGGTTTTGGACTATGACAAGATTGGCAAGAACGATGCGATCGGCAAAGTCTTTGTGGGCTACAACAGCACCGGGGCGGAGCTGCGGCACTGGTCAGACATGCTGGCCAACCCCCGGCGACCCATCGCCCAGTGGCACACCCTACAGGTAGAGGAAGAAGTTGATGCCATGCTGGCCGTGAAGAAGTAAAGGGAAGAAGCCTTTCTGCGTTTGCCCACATAGTGCTCTTTAGCCAGATCTGTAAATACCTCAGTGATGTGGGTCCTTTCATTTTCCCAGCAATGCGTTCCTAACACAGTTCAGTGGTACGTCAAATCCCGTTTTGATTTGCACACAGTTAAACGTAGAGAGCCCCCCAAGTCCTTCATCGAACCATTGCCCTCCAAATCTACTCTTCTTTTAAGCAATATGATGTGTAGATAGAGCATGACTGAAATTATTTATTGTATCACACTGTTGTATATACCAGTATGCTAAAGATTTATTTCTAGTTTGTGTATTTGTATGTTGTAAGCGTTTCCTAATCTGTGTATATCTAGATGTTTTTAATAAGATGTTCTATTTTAAACTATGTAAATTGACTGAGATATAGGAGAGCTGATAATATATTATATGGTAAATATAGTATCGTCTGCATTCCAGCAAAAATATCAACGTGTAAGGCACTAGTACCGTGAAGCTGACATCTTAAAGGACAACTTAAACTTGAGCTTTCTATTGAATCATTTGAGTACCAAGATACGCTTACACCACATACGTGGTGGGTGAATCCAATTTTGTAGAATTTCTTCACAGGCAAACGAGTAGGATCTGAGCAGCATGCAGGCTGGTCTCCAGGAAGGAGAGCCGCCGAAGAGAACAGCAGCTGTCTGTACATACCTACAAAGCTCAAATCAGGGCTTCATGCTTACCTTTGAAGAAGCAACTGAACCAGAGTAATGACTTCATATTACTGCATATAGAATAACAACATGATGGTATTCCGTGTGTACATGTGCGTGTGTGTGCATGTGTGTGCGTGCATGGTGTGTGCATTTGTGTAGGGATCGGGGTGGGTGGGGAGAAGCGGAAGGGAGAAGTCAGCATTTCTGAAATATTGCCTGACTATTAAAAAAAAAATAGCTCTCCATTATCACCTTTATACAAAATGTGCATCCTGTGAATTCTAGTCCAGATTTCACACATCTAATAATTCCAAAAGGTTTGCACACTAGACTTTGTAACAAAATATTTTATTATACAAAACCAGATCAGGAGGAATGCAGGATATTTTTAACACAGCAATCTGTGCTTATTATACAAAATTACTTTGTGGTGAACAGACAGTATTGTAATCCCATCAAAAGATGAAAAACTAAACAATTAGCCATAGTTCTGAATGCACTTCAATTAAGCCAAAACAGACAGCTAGTGATCTTTTTATATGCTCTTTTTACTTCCATAAGTTTTAATTTGTCCTTTAAAAAATGGTGAACCAAAACCAAGAACAAGTTCTAGAAAACTGAAGCAACCTCTTATGTATTCTAGATGCTTGATTTAGGAGGAGTTTTTAAATGTTTTCAATGTTATTCCGTAGTAAATGGCACTATTATGAAGCTACTAGTCATTCCCTAAGTCTTCAAGGACTGCTCTTTGTAACACTGTGACTGCCGTGTGTGCTTAGACACGTAGTTTCCTCAGTGGATAGCACTCAGTTTATTCCGTAGTGATATTGTAAACAATACTGCCATTCCCTCTACTGCACTGCCCAAGGTGTGTGTAGCACAAACAGTTCTCATTACAAAGGACCAATTCAGAACTGAAAAGCTATGCATAGGACAAGAAAGAGTCCTAGAATGGGGAGGAACACACAGCATTTTGTCAAGCACTGTGCAATCTTCCATATTTTGCCCCACTCCGTGGAAGGGCAGCCTAGCATCTCCCACTCACTTTGGGGGCTCGTTTTAACGCCACAGAGCGTAGCGATGCTCTGACGCGCCAGCTGACCTTCACAAAGACCGAACCAGAATGGAGGCCAACCGAGCAGGAGCCTCGTGTTCACACTTTAGGGTATCATGCCACCTCTTTTCTAAAAAACTCAAAGAGAATTCAAAAAAGGGCTGATGGGAGGCTTCAAACATGGGGTTAGCTGTTTCCTAATCAAACTGCAATTCCTGTCATTATTCTTTCCTTGTCAAAGAAGAGGCAAACCCTAGCAAACTCGAGCACTGGGACAGACACAAAGGACAAAAGAATAACATCTCCCTCTTAGGTGGATGGTCCATAGTTTTCTAAAAACATAGGTAACAGAAAATGCGTAAGCCATGATGTGAGATTAAATATCGGTTTGGACAGAATTGTCAAATGAGGAGACTCTTTCCAATTTAAAGGACCAAACCCTACAGAAGAGAGGGAGCTAATTAACTTTTAAAGTTTCTTAAATACCAGAAACTGAAGTTTAATTTCACTGCATTTAGCTTTAAGTTGTTCTCACTGAAACGACACTATAATAAGCAGGTTCGCTGCCGAATACACATTATTTCTTGCATTAAAGTACTACTAATGCATTCTCTTCCAACACTGCCAGGCATGGGATATTGTCACCATAGAATTAGGTGGTACTATGCCATCTTCCACAAGTCAGTGACCGAACCTGCTTTAAGACCAAGACTCATCCTCAGACAAGCCACATGTACCTTTCTGACAAAGCTGTGTAAAGTATTAGAATCTCACGCTCTAGAAAGATCCTAGTTGCCTTTGTGTATATTTACTGCCTGCTTGAGTGTTTCTATGTGTGGGTTTTCTCTGTATCTTGTAGAAATGTTGGGGTGTTTTCTTCTGCCATATG
>PVJL010001459.1:0-97500 GCA_004026885.1 Lyroderma lyra
TATTTGTTTGTTCATTTCTTTTTTTCTTTGCTTTCAGTTTTATATTCCGCATATGAGTGAAATCATGCAGTTCTTTGTTTTTTCTGTCTGGCTTATTTCACTTAGCATGATGATCTCCAGGTCCATCCATTTTGTTGCAAATGGCAATATTTCATCTTTTCTTACAGCTGTTGTTAAGTTTTCTTTGTTTTACACTCTTAGAAACAATTGCTTAGAGCAATTGGTTCTTACTTTCCTCCATGTTTGCTCATCTTCCTCTGCTTAAAATCCCTGTACCTCTTCCCCAGTTGCCCAGGAGTCTAGAGGAGTTCAACCCCTCTTTGGCAAGATTCCACTTGTTATTCTTAAAAGTACTTAACCTCCTTGTCTCCTGTGTTCTAGAAAAACCCCTCCTGGTCTTCACCTTGCTTAGAAGTTGGCTGTCAAGGTGTGCTTGTACTGGACTGCAGACCTGAACTGGGTGTCTCCCTCCATACCCTGAGCTCTCTGTTACATTTCTGTGTCAGGGGAATGCTGAACCCTTTTAAATGACATTTAAAGAAACAGCCTATATTTTGTTTGTTCATTTCCAACACAGACAAAAGGCTCTGGGTATAGGAGGCTCTTGCTAGGAGCGGCTGTGGAGAGAGTTACAGGTGGGGAATGGCAGCGGGGAGCTTGCTGAGCGCCTTCCCCAGACTGGGCGTCGGGCTCCTGAGAGAGAACGCGCACACAGCCCATCGCCACCCACGAGTGGGCTGCCCACGTGAGCTTCAAGGATTTGTAGCTGTGGTCTCACACTCGGGTGCTCCTCTAGCTGCTGCATCATTATCCGGGACTTGGGACTTAGCATGTGATTATAAGACTGAAGCCCTCTTTCTTTCTAAACTTAGTATCTCCAAAGAGGAAAAAGGAAATTTTCGAGGTGCCTCCTTGCCGCGGCGAGGCTGGGGGACCCAGCTTCTCCTGCGCGGTGGCAGGTCTGACCTCGGCCCGCTTCGGCTCCCCGGGGGCCCCACTCGCTCTTTCTGGGCCACTGGAGTAGCCTGCTCTTACCGTTTTCCCTCCCACCCTACGTCATTTTGGGTGTGTATTCCGGAAAAGCATGCTTCATGCTTCTCTGCTAGGCCCTAGCTCGTTCCCAAACCCACCTCGCCCAGAGAGCCACCGTCCATCCGTCCGTCCGTCCGTCCGGGAGCTGAGCTGCTCCAGCCGCCGAACGCAGGCCTCCCAGTGAGCAGCGCGGGAGGTTCTGCTGCTCAGCACATGGACGCAGGGGGAACGCTGTTGAAATGAGATGACATGCTTAGTTCGTTTTTTCCTCCAGCCTCCCAATAATAAGTAAACCAGTGTCTAGAGAAAGAGCTTTAAAAATAGCCCAGTGAAATTTATCTGACATCTGCAAATGATGATTCTACCTGCCCACCACCCACCTGCCCAGATCAGGGCCTGACCTGTCTTGTCGTCCACATTCCCTGGCTCTTCTCTCTGGATGTTTCCAAATAACATCCAGAACAATTGCTCTGCTGTTGACCCTTGGGAATTAGGAGCTTTTGGAGGGCTGCAGCTCGAACTCCTTGTATCTCCTAGGATGCCTTTTAGCACTGAAGGAATAATTTGCTGTAATAATCGCTATTGCTAAAAAGGAATCTTTGCAGATAGTGATGGTAAATAATGAGGCACTTAGAACTCCTTAAGCTTGGGAGTTCCCTGGTGGTGTAGTGGCTATGGCTTTGGCGCGCTCAACTCTGTGACCTGGGTTCGATTCCCAGCCAGGGAACTAAACACATTAAGAAAAAAAAAAAAAAACCAAAACTTCTTAAAAACTTCACATGATTTAAGTTTTTTGAAGACCTTTATAAACTGGCTGATTATTAAAAGAATACATGTTACTTGTGGGAAATATGAAAAATGAAGCTATAAAAATATGTAATTCTACCACTCAGTGTGAATTTTTGTCATTGATATACAAATTGTTCTGTTTACATAGAGTGTATGGAGAAAGAGAGAAGGAGCAAAGAGAGAAAGGAGAGAATATACCGTTTATTTGTACGCAGGAAGGGTGTAGTTACAAGGATGGACTCGGGTAAGACAATGTTGCTTTAGGCAAATTATTTAATATCTCTAAGCCTCAAGTATTTGTTGTGAGATTAAATGAGATACTACGAACTAATATTTATTGAATGTTCCCAACAATGTTTAGAACAATGTCCCATTGTTCTAAACATTTTTCACATAGTAACTCCTTTTACTTGCCACAACAAACCCATGAGGTGTATATTATGACACTCTCCTTTCACTGCGTGCAAATGAGGTATAGGAAATGTTAGCTATATATTTATACATGATTTTTTTTTGCAAGATGTACATAGTAATGGGAAGTTTTATAACATGCTTTTCGTTTTATGTTTGAACATTCTTCGGAATGAAATTTTTATCTAAATATACATTTCCTAGTTAATGTCTTCGAATAAAAATTAAAAGACATCGTTCATACTCTTTCTTTCGGGGATAAAATTTAGATTGTTACATTAATAACGGCTGGGGATGGCTTTTCCTATATTATCTGGTTTTGAAAATCAGCTTTCAGTTTTTCCGGACACGTGTCATGACCTTAGCAGCTCTTCCCAAGTGGTTAGTTAAAATGGAAAGATTTGACTTGTTGTAAATAAGGACTTGTTGCTTTGGCCTTTTCCTAGTTACTCCTAGGGGGTGATTCTGGAGTCTGTGCAATTAGTTTCTGTATCAGATTCTTCCTAAATAGGTGGAATGAGACCTTCCAGTTAATCTAAAATATCGTGGGAATTTCTGCATTAATGGGCGTATCTTTTTGTAATGAATGACACATGACAGCAGCAAATATTTTCTTGAATTTCCATAAAATAAAATTTAGTCCTATAATCCGAGAGGTCATCAGTGTTCACAGATTCTGTTTTTCACATCAGAGATGGAGGTTGATAACTCTACAGTCCTAGGGACATTGTAAAGAAAGCACCTAACAATTTTATTCTCAAACATTTTACTAAGGGGCCATCTTAGTAGTTTCACTGTAGTGATATCAGTATAATTCTTAGGGCTCAGGGCTTGGAAAAACATCCAGTGATAACTTTAAAAAGTCTTTATTTTTACTAAGTTTTATAGGATGTTTAGCAAAATGTTTTGGTCTCTTTGGCAAAAGAAATGTTTCTGAACAGCGTCCAATATTATAGTGTTACTTGGCAGTTACTTTAAGTAAAATTATTTTAGGACTTCTAAGGGGTAACTTATACTTGTAGTATGTTGCCAAGTTCTTTCTAGAAGGGTGTTCAGAGAGCGCTGCTCTCATATCCTGAGAAGTCTTCCCGTTTCCCGTGTGGACTGGTTAGAGTTGCAGGATGGGACAGACGGGACTTGGAGATTAGATAGTCCTGATAACGTCAGCGAGTGCTCGGAAGGCAGACTCAGTTGCTGGTGTGGGAAGAAAGTCCGTTTTGTGTTATACTTAGAAAGGCCTTCTTTGCTTTGAAATTAAAGTATGTACTTTCCATTTGATTTTTGTGCTTAAAATATTATGTTTGACTAAGGTGTGAGGCAGGAACCCAACACGTTACCCTGGTGGCACCTTTGCCATGTATTCAGTCCCATATATGCAGTGGGATGGGTTTCTAGACGTGTTGTTTGTTTCAGTCCATGGAGGCTCAAATGTGTGCCCATCTGTGGGGGCTGTGCTTGAATCCTCATTGTCCAGCCCTGGCCCCCAGGCTGCTGCCGCCCTCATTCCCTGGAACTTGGTATGGACTAATGCTAACAGGTTAAACGAAGGCACGGAGCACGTTTGGACCCCATTCTTATTCACAAGCTCAGACGTGAGGAAATGACGTGGTTGATGGGAGCAGGTAGAGAAGAGCCCTCCTCGGGTTTGCCTCAAGAACAATGATAAGCTCATCTGGTCCCTGCATGCTGCTATTGATCCCAGGACAAGGCCCCCTTGGTTTACAACAGTGCCTGTCCCCTGGGGCCAGGTTGCAGCTGCTGTGAGCATGGCTGCCCCTTTGTGATCACAGCCAGGCTTTGCATCACCTCCAGGAGTACACAGAGTAAGTCAGCAAACGGGTGGTCACATCAACCCTGTGGTCGTGGTGTGGTCTGAGAAAGGTCCCGCTCAGACCGTCACCTCTTACAGTGAAGCTGGTTAGATTTTCCTTTTCTTTGTCTTCATTTTATTTTTTCCTTGGTCTCTGAGCTTGTGGTGGCGAATGGTACATGGTAGAGAACACGTCTGTAATTTATGAAAGTGTGGACACGTAGAGGGATGTTTTGGGGTTGTGGTGAGGAAACTTCCTTTTTAAAAGTTACAATGGGCTGGTCTTTAGTACAATTCTCAGAACTATGTTGGGGTTTTTTTGTTTGTTTGTTTGTTTTTTGTTTCTTGTTTACTGTTGTTCTTCCTGGAAAAGTTGCTAAACATATTCCTGAAACAATATATTTGTCTCTGTCGGAGTTTTGATACCAAACCCCAAACCTTTATTCCCTTTTAATTATTTTACTGATTCCTGGCATTTTAAAATTATATGATGCAACTCATAAAAGCCATTTCCACTGAACTTACTACCATAAGAATAGATTGTCAGGATGAAAGAAAAGGTTTGTGATCTCTGACATTTGGGCACACTGGACAAGGCTTTAGAATTGTCACGTACTTGAAAATGTTTTCTTTCTGCCAGAGGAAAGAGAGAGTACACAGAGATCCAGATGATTCCTCTGTACTCATGTCTATTTATAAACTGTTTATACTAGAATTAATTACAGCTTAAATTATGTATGGGTATTATAATGTAAGGATTTGATTAATAATTAAAATAAATTGCTAATGTGCATATGTGCTTTAAAGGGGAGTTTTGTTAGATCATTGTGGTTATTCATTGTCACACATTGAGCCATGAACAGTGACCAGATTAACTTTCAAGTTAATTCAAGTGCTTAAATTAACCACTCTTTCACCATTCTCTAATATTTTTTCTAATATAACAAAAATTAATTCTAGAATCCAGATGCAAAATTCAGAAACCATATTCAATAAAAGTTGTTGAAATTATATGTTGAAATTATATACGTATACATATATTTATACATATACTTCTTTAAATTTGAGAAAAAAATTTTTTTCACTTTACATAAAGTAGGCAAGAGTATTGCTTGGTCTTTAATAACTAAAATTCTAAGACAAGTGACATTAAAACATTATGAGAACATTTTCTTCTTGTTTTACTTTTAAGTTGCAAGAGGCTTGGTATTTGAATATCCCCAGACGAATGATGAGGCCTCACATCCTTAAAGAGGGTCCATGTGTTCTCAGTCCCACGTACGCATTGATCCATTGGGAAGCAGGGCCTCTTGGGCAATAACTCGTACCCTAAAGCTGTTTGAAATATATGACACTTAAAGAAAAATGGTATAAAAATGTCAGTACAGAGCAGAACATGTTATAAAGACTAAGTTTCTGGATATAAGACAACTGAATTATTAGTCTTATAAAAGGAATGAAACAACAGTCAAGATTATGTTTTATGTTTTTTCTGGTTGTGGCAGACCAATATATTTCCCAGACGAACCTGGGGAGACCCAGAGGCAGGGTGGTGGACAGCATTGCTCTGATGCAGAACATGGGCAGACACAGCCGCGTGTTCTGTTGATGTTTTTGCTAGGGATTTTACATTATTGTTTTACGGGAAATAACATTTTTTTTTATTGTACTATATTAAAAGATAGAAATGGAAAGGGGATTTCTGTGACTTTTTTCGGTCAAAAGAGTGTTACGGTGTTTTTATTTTAATACCGAATGGTTTAGTCAATGAGAGTATATGTTTGTGTCGACAAAAAATTTTTTTTCACTGAACCAAACGGGGCTTGTTTGATAGTATATATAATTCCTCTTCATCCAGAAATGTTGAGGACATCCTCTGAGAGTAATCATGATCATTATTAGTTTTATTGTCATGTGAGTAGCAAAGAAGTATTTAGACTTATGTAAATCTTGAACTCTTTGTACCTATATTCTTTGTTATTCAGGCTCAAATTTTGGTCCTGTAGGAATGACATGGAAGTAGGGCACATTTTAAACTTTTTATTTTAGAGCTTCTATATGTCAGGCCTTTTTCTAAGAACTTTGCAAATGTTAACTCATTTAAACCTCGTGGCACCTTTAGGATGTATGTTACCGATATCCTAATATGTCATGTCAACCCTATGAGGGACATGCTCATGTTATCAGAAAAAAAGGAACAGAGATGTTAGGTGATTTGCCCAGTGTCACTCAGAGATTGAGTAGCAGAACTGGGGCTCAAAAGTAGATGGACTAAATGGTAGCGTAATAGCTGTACGGGGTCAGAAGAGTGGTAGCCTTCTTGGGATTATCGCTTTGTGAGGTATATAAATATCTGATCGTGATGTTGTTTTGTACACCTGAAACTAATAAATAAAAACAAGAAAAATGTAGATGAACTCTGTTGTCTTTAGTAAAAACATACCAGCAGTCATGAATATTTATTCCAAATAACGACCGCTGTTGGTGGAGCGCTGTACAGCCCTATGGTAAACGGGAAACTGGGATTTTTGTTGTTAAGAAGAGTCAATTAAAATCCATGCTTGAATTAATTCTGAAAATTAAATTTCTGAATTATTGATGCTATACCATTTTAGGTGTAAGTTATTATAAAATTCAGTAGAGAAGGTAAATGCTTATTTATTCTTTAAAATAAACAAGCATGAATAATGTGATTTCTCACTACATTACATGTGACATTTGATTTTATTTAAATGATTTATTCCACAGTCTAGAATTTCACTGCATGCATTGCAAATGCACTAAATATTCATTGAAAAATGACTTTAGTAAATTGCAAATCAATATGTGTGGTTACGCTCTCAGCATGATTATAAGTTTAATTGTAAGAAAACACTTATACATATAATATAATGTTATGATGATATTTTCATTTGTTTCCACTACATATTTAAAATATATCATCCTCTAGTCTATATAAAAATATGAAGTATAAAATTGTTATGAGATGACATTCAGATTTCATCCCAAACAGTTCTTTATAGGTTTAATATCATGTCAGATTAATATCCCTTAGTATGTTTTTGACATATAAATTATCAACAGGAGTATGATTCTAAAGGAAAGACAAAATAGCAACACACAGTTTTGGCACACGTCAGCTGGTAGGAAAATAGATTTAGGATTGTTCAGATATTGGCTCACTAAATATAGCTAATCAACTTCTCTATTTAATTTTGCAATTAAATGAGACAAACCTGAAGTCAGTGTACTATTGGGAGCTAATTATCAATTCAACTTCTTTCATTATCTGTATCATTTTATGAATTCAATGAAAAATATAAACATTCAGTTTCATCCAACAGGTATTTTTAAAGCATCTACTAGATGCCCAGATTGTTTACAAAAGTTTTTAAAATTCAAAGTAGAGTTACTTTCTTTCTTTGATTTTGAAGACAGATTGAATAGAGATACTTATGATTTCCAGGAAGAGTGGTACAATTTTTAATGAATCTGCAAATTTTTTTGTTTTAAATTTATGTGTTCTATTTGCATCCTGATGATACTAAAACCTCTACCGCTATATGACATCTCTAATGTAATCCCAAAGTTTTATGGATTGGCTTAGAGTCATTGATTGTCCTCAATATTTTCTTAAACCCATCTACCGCTTTCTTGTACATCAACTAAAGAAAACTAATCCTCATCGGACAGTGAAAAATTTCTTTACAAAAGGAACCAAACCTGTCCCATCCTCTTCAGTATAATGTCCCCAGGAAATAGTACAAAGGGTTATCTTGTAGATTACAAATGCCAGCCATATGTTGATGTCAAATGCTAATGCTATATATATATCATAACACCCCTCCTTCTTTTGTTCTTGAAGTCATTTAAAATCATCCTTACTGCTGACAATTTTGTGCCATAAACCAGTAAGAATATATATATATTCATTTTAATCTTTATATAAACAGTTTCTAATATGGCGCCTCTCGTATAATAGACTCCCATAAATATTTGAAGATGAATGATAGATCTTTAAAGCAAAGAATGATTTGGTACCTTTGTCAGGAATATGGAAAGATTTCCATGTTGGTGAAATATGGCAGAATGCAACACGCAGAATGCAAGTGAGCTTTTTCAGTTTTGTTCTTATAGATATTTCACAGCAAAAACAAAAACAATTCAAACTGTCAAAATGAAAATATAAAGGGTGAAAAATACTTACCATGCAACAAGTGTTGGGTGATGCAAATGTAAGATCCAGAAGGTCAACTTGAACTCCTTGCTTAAAACACAGAGGTTTTAGAACATATTCAGGCCTTTATATTAGTGCAAAGAATTAGGATAAAGTGAGAGTATGGCTTTTCCTCTTCACATTATACTTTAAAATGTACAGTGGAGTTAAATTGTGGTAGGGAAAAAATCTCAACTGAAGACGATGTAATTCTGACTTTATTCATTTATTCATCTGATGGCTCTCTAAGTACTGGACCAAGGAAATAAAGGGTTGAGTATAGAGAGGATGGCATTTGTAGGTGTTTCACTCTCTGGTTTATAATTTCTAGCGTTTGGGTAGTCTTGTGTCATTCATGCTACACGTTCACAAACGACATCTGTGCTCATCCTAAGGCCAGTCCCAGAAGGGACACTAACACCTAGCCTGACGTTCTAACTCCAAGTCCAGTTGTCCCAGCAACTTGGAAATATTGTTTTATTATATCTCTCTCTACATACACTTGCATTAATTGCATTATAAACTTTACAGTAGGGCAGAAGTTACAATAAATTGTCACAAAACATGAACGTCTAAGCTCTCCTATATTTAGCACAAGGGTTAGAAGAGTGCAGGGAGAGTAAATGCACACACACACACACACACACACACACACACAAAACGGGCAAAGCAACCTCACTTGAAAAGAATCTGGGGGTCGATACCAGGCTTATGAAATTGTTCGTGTCAAGCATCCCTTGGATGTGTTTTATTGCTTTTATTACTGTGACTATATAATACAAGAACATATACTTCTTTGCTTTTACTTTTCAAAGCCTGCTTAGTATAGAAACCCCTGCCACTCCACTCTGCTCTCTTCTTTGACTACATTCCACAAGAGAGGCGAACTTTCTAAATACTCATATTTCAAACAGATACACTTTCTTTTGGGAAACTATAAAGCACTCTGTGATCCATAGAAGTGGTTTAACTCAGGAGTTCATAAAGTTATCAGTAGCCAGCAGAAATGTTCTTCTACTTGAGTGTTTGAAAACCATTGTTTGAAATCCTATTGAAATCTTTTTACAAGGGATTTAAAATAATTTATAGATTAGGAAAACAGAGCTGGGCAGTTTCACCACGTTGGTGTTTGCAAACGGCTGAGTGATTGCTTAACTATTGCTCTGCTTTGCTTATCTTATTCAGTGAAGGAATTTTCCCCTCTAAACCTAGTTTCTAATAATAATTTGTATTATTGTAGATATAATCATTAGCACATTAGATTTAATCTGTATTAAAAAGTTGAAAACAATATTGGAGTTTCAAGTTTTTTCAGCCTAATAGGCTGATTTAAAAAATGTATGTTTTCTCTAGTTTGTTTAGAACAGGAGATAAAACCTTAGAGTCTTTGTCATCCATTAAAGAGGGGAGCTCATTGATCAGCCACTTAATTGCCTTTGATTCTCTGAGTGACCACATAATTGCCAAGTGAAGACTGAGTAACATTTGTTAGCAGTTGAGTGATTAATTAACTGTTCTGTGGTCCCTAAGTTGAAACAGCAAACTGACTTATATTATAGATTTAACTACAGTTAAGATGCTTAAAGCATGTTTGTTCTTCTATATCACCAGCTGGGTTCTTTTTTTTCATTTTTTTACCTAATCAAGTAATAATTAATAGATAAATTAATTTGTTTATAACATTGAAAATGAGTCCATGGAGTAGATTCCAAATTAGCTAAAAAGAGCTTATGAATTTTGTTTAGGTCCTTGAACAAATTAAACATTTAAAAAATGTTTTTCTTTCCTTGAACCCATATATTAAGGTCTATTATGTGTATACATATTTATATAAACATAAGTAGTAGTAAGTTACATGATGTAAATGCAAATTATTTTAATAGAGGATGTTACTTAATTGTTTAAATGCCTTTAGGGGGAAATTAGCAATAGGTTTCATGATATTTTGCCTTGATCGAGTCAGAAAAGTATAAAGAAATAAATAAAGACATGTCTCTAAGAAAGCTCCTTTCATTATCTACTCTTTAGGGAAGGCTATATTAACTTGAAGTCAGCAGACCAGACATTCTGCTCTCTTATTTATAAGTTCTGTGTTTTTGGGGCTCTTTCCCTAACTTCTGGATGTTTCAGTGTTTGAATCAGTAAAATGGGAAAATATCTACAGTGTTCAGATGGTGAGCTTGCATGAGACTGTCTGTGAGCTATAGACTCAGAAGGTCCCTGAAGATACAGACAAGGAGTGTTTGCTAGAGACAGTCGAACAGGTTGGTTAGTTCAACTGCTTCCTGGTTATTGCTACTGATAACGGCAAAGAACCAAATTCGTCTGTAACCTGCTAGGGGAAAGCTACTTTCATTGGGCTAAAAGAGAAGATTTAAAATGCAGACTGAATTTGAGAACACTTTTTTATTCTGAGGTATTGAGGAGCTGTGACTGCAGTCTTTGGGACAATTTTACCTTGTGGACAGAAGGTAATAAATCTTAGGAAAATGGTGGTTTTCTGTAAAGACTTACTTCAGACTTTATCCTGAAATGACATTACTATACTCGTAAATAACAATGGTTGTTAACAATTATATACTATTGAATTCCCTTTTTATTCTGAGTATCAGTCCAAATTCTGACTGGATTTTTAAAATCCATGTGTCACTGTATTGCAAAAACTCTGTTAGTTATAGTACTACTCTCTTTTTATTCATAATGCAAAGATGGGAATTCTGAAAAACTCTTTGTCATTCAATTACTACAATTACTTTTCTGATAATTTAATTAATACTGTTTATCATTTTATTCTGTGATACTTTTAAATGGTGTTTGTGGCTCTTCCTTTAAAATTCTCTAAACTGTCTCTGGGGGGGGGGGCTTTGTTGCAATACAATTCTCAGTTTTATTTTAGGTTAATTGTGGGATTATTCAATATAAACTAACATGGTGTTAAAACACTGCATTTAATTAATTTGCACAGTGAGTGTATAAATGTATTGTTGTTAGCTGTGAGGAGAAATACACAGGAGCTGGACCACCTTTCCTTCTCTCCCTTTCTCCACGGACACTTGCCTCCTCTAGCTGGGCTTTGCCAGGGGGCAGGGGACTTTACCACTGAGAAGCCACAAAATATGTACTGTGTGCCATGTGATGCTGAGGTATGGCTGATGATCCAGTTTACTTCTTTCAGCTCAGGCTCACAGCATTACTTTGCAGCAAGAAGATGGTGTTTGTTCCTTCAGTGTCTCAATTGCTCCCTGCTTGTAGATTATGACCTTTGGCAATCTTGACTTTCATTAGCACCTAGGTGATTATTTAGTTCTCTGCAATTGCAGCTCCCCTGCAAGGCCCTCAGGACTGAGTGTCCATGCAGCTTGAACACTGAGAAAATTTGGCTATCTGAAAATAAATAATAAATAGCAGAGTATTTTTCTCAAAGTCCCCATTAAATATTTAATTTATAAAAAGCTTCTACAATGCCATGATTAATTCTTAGTTGAATATTTAGTATTTTTCTAATTGCATGCATGTTGAATGTGAAGGGGCTTGGCACATGATTGGCTCTCCATAAATATGGGGTCTGTGTTATTGTCATCAAATGAATGACTGAATGAATCATGCAACGTGAAGGGTAAAAGTCATCCGAGAGCAGCATGTTTCTGGAGTGGATATAGTTCCTTAATAGTTGGTATGCACAGTCTGCGCAGAGGCTCTTGAGCCTAGATGATGGCAGTCACCACTGGGTGCAAGCACAGGCATGTGTTGTGGTTGTCAAGGAAGGGCAAGATGCAATAACTGAACCCAGGGCGAATCGTGTCACTTGGTTGGTAGTACAACTGGAGCCCCGTTTAACTTCTAACTTTCTGGTAAAATCTCTCTGAAGCCAAAGGCCAAAAAGCCCTATAAATACTTGGTCCCATTCTATCATCGCCACAGATACTCTGCCAGCAAAAATTAAAAACTTAGAAGAATTTTTTGAGTTCTATGAAAGTCAGTTTCTACAACATCATTTATTTAAATCCCTTGCTAAGTTAGAAGGGATCAGTAGCTTTTTTTTCCAGGCAATGAGAGAGGTAGAACAGGGTGCAAGACCTCAGGATTTTGCTTATCTGATTTGGATATTTTTTGAATACTCATTGTATCTTGCCTCACATGGGAAAACTGATCAGGATTCATTTTAACTTAAGTAACTGTGGAGGGACCAAAAGCTCTCTAGAATTACAGTGACCTTGCTGTAATTTACAGACTTAACTACCATGCATCTACACTGTGTCATTATTCAAATAGCAGCCATGAGGAAGAAATGGAATCCTGGCTATTAAACATCAAACATGGATTCCTTTCCATCTGCGCAGCCGAATTATTTTTGCACCAGTTATAAGCCTTGCCTATGAATTATTTAAAAAAATAAAATCTTGAGCTCTGAGGCATTTTTGAAAAATCTTTTATTACCACCATCACGCAAACATAGAAAAGAACAGCTGCATACTATCAAAGGTGAAGTTCTCTTTCATATTTTAAAAGAAACAGAGTGCATTTATTTCTAAATATAGTTCATCAGAACAGTAACTAAGAAAAAAAGTGTAAGTATCTTCATGTAATTAAAGAAGCAAAAACTAAGAAAGGAATCATGTGAGAGTAGCAAAGAAAATGTAAATAGTTGAAAGGGGAATGAAACTGTGTAGGAAAGAAATGAGCTTGATTTTTACACACACAGAAGACTAAAATATAATTTTTAAGAATCCCATCATTCTATCATTTTAAGACAGTTCTGTATAAATGTGGATGTGGACCATTTTTGTTTAGAGGAATGATATGGATAGGGCTAAATGGACTGGGGACCTAAGTTTCCTAGACCATTCCACAACAAATATATAATTAAAAAAATTTTTTTAAAGCAGCAAGACATGTGGCTAACCAATTATTTATACATACTATTCAATTGTTAGTTCCTCATTTGGTGCATTCTTGTGTTTGATAAGGAGTCAATGTATAACATATTTTTTCCCCTAAAGAGGACATTTAAGTGAGTGGCACCACTATTTTTCACATACACACTCCAACTTTTGTCTAGTCTTTACACACATATGGGGAGGAAATACATTTTGAAATAGTTCCATGAAAAATTTTAAAACACTCCATTCAATAAAAAGAAAAATTTATTTTGCTTTGCATGATAGTCTCAAGGTCCATCCATGTTGTCATAATGGCCCTATCATTCTGCCTTCTAGCTGAGGAATATTCCATTGTGTGTATGTACCACAGCTTCTTTGTTTGGTCGTCTATCAAAGGGCACTTTGGCTGTTTCCCTGACTTGGTCATCGTGAATAGTGCTGTGATGGACACTGGGGTACATATATCTTTGCGGACTTAAGTTTTCACATTTTGGGGGTAGATACCCAGAAGTGGAATTGTCGGGTTGCATGGTAACTCTACTCTTAGTTTTTTGAGGAATCTCCATACTGTCCTCCATCGTAGTTGTATAAGCCAGACAGAAAAAAACCAAGAACCATATGATTTCACCCTCATATATGGAACACAGAACTGAAAGCAACAAAGAAACAAAAACTCGTGGACACAATCAATAGTTCAGTGGTTAGTGGTTATCTGAGGGTATTGGGGGAAGGGGATGGGGAGAAGGGACAGGGTCTCAAATACATGGTGATGGAAAGAGAACTGACTCTGGGTGATGAACACATAACACAACACACAGACGATGTACTGTAGAACTGTGCACTTGGAACCTACATAATTTTTACGAATGTCACCCCAATAAATTTAACAATAAAAATAAAATCAAATGAAAAGAGAAATATAGATCTTCTTAACAATCATCTATTCTAAGTGAAAGAAGAACATATACCTAGGGAAATAAGCTAATTCATTTTAAAACATAAAACATTATTGTACAGAAAACTAAAATGCTCTGAATATAAAATGTTATAAATGGCCTATTATCGCAGCCGGGGTTTCGGAGGCACCATCATGGCCTGTGGATTATGGACAGAGGGGACTCTGCAGTCACTGAGGGACAGGTGGGAAATCATGTTTCTGAAGAAGAATGCACTTGTAGTAGCAAGTTACCACATTCAACTGTCACCTCTGCCAAATGTGTGATTGGCTTAAGCTACTTATATTTTCAAATCTGTTAATTATTCAGAGCTTTGGCAGAGCTGTTGCTTCACACAGGGTTGGTGGCTGTCGTCCACCTTTTTTTTTTTATGAGTTCCCTGAAAGGGAAATTGGGATTATTTTTTTCCTTCTGAAGCTTTTAATGATACCACCATAATTTTTCTGCATTCAGAACAGTTTCACAGTTTTATTATGGAATGGGTGCTAACCTCCCAGCATAATTCTGTGGTTTTAAATGCTGTGCCAAAACTGGCTCAGGGAAATAGCTACGGATGGAGGAGCTGATGGGCTCCAAAGAGAAAAGGGAACAGAAAAACGGAAGAGTAGATTTTGTGGTTGCAAGACTGAAGGTCTAGGGTACCCCTTGGGATTGAGTGCCTCTCAAAGACAGGAAGTGTCCATTCATACGTCTTGGTCCCTTTCTACTGTATTTGGTATCAAAATTTAAATGAATTCAGGGCTGAATGCCAGCATCAATCAGTTCCACATGTTTGATCAAATCTCCATTCTTGCCTACATAGTCCTTTCAAAAAAAGATCATGCTTTAGGAGAGGGATGCTAGCACTATTTCAGAAAACACCTCGATCTGGTTATTGGAGGGGAGTCATAAAGTTGATTTCATGCTCTATGATGAATATAGTTGTAGGAATTTATAGGTCCAAATTAGTTATATATCCTTTAACACTACAGTTAATCCAAATGTACTGCCCTTCTTAGAAACAAGTTAGGGACATCTCTTCTATAATTTTCTATAGAAAAAAAATGTGTAAGCTGTGAAATTAATGTATATAAATTAGTTTAGTTATTCAGTTAGGTTATTTTATAGCATCTCTCTGTTACCCAATGGATTACCTCTTTTATTTATTCATTGTAGGTCTGACTTTTTTCTACAGCTCATAAGGAAAATATTCAACCATAGAGAAAAGTTGAAAGGTTTAAAAATAAAACTAGATTGCACCATAACATTTTGCTATACTTACTCTAATATAGAGTTGATTGACTTTTTGCTAGTTTCTTAAATTTAATTCACCTTAAAAGTAAGGTGTTCCCACCAACACACACACACACACACACACACACACACACACACCCTCCATATAAAGGAAGGTAGGTAATTCCAAAACAGGAGTTTTGAGGTAAAAATAAACTCATTAGAATATTATCAAGATAACTTCAGTAATTTAAAAAGGACTAGTTAGTATCTATGGATAGGTTCTAGTATATTTGCTTAAAAATTAGTCATAATATTTTAGGGTCCTCCTCATTTATGGCTTCAGCCACAGGATGACTTTACTCGAAGATTAGATCTAGACTTGATCTAGACATCTATAAGTACAAGGAAGTAAATTTAAACTTACACAATAAAAACGAGGTATAGGGACTTGAAAAGCAGTAAAGACGAGTTTATTCATACCTGTTACGAGAGAATTCTGATTTCCCCATACTTTCCATAATAATAAAAACGCAACTAGTTCTTCTAGGGAAGTAAATTGTTTTTAGTTGTCCTTCCCTTGTTAACATTATGGATTAATATATAAATCTGACATAAACAGAGAATATTTATCTTGAAAATGCTTAAGCTTCATCTGGCTTTAAAATTCTTTGATTCAATCACCTCTGAAATGCCTTTATGATTTTAGTCTCAGATGTTCATATTTGAAGGATGAATGTAGATGTGAGTGACAGAAAGTGGCGTTTGATCGACCAGCCCCTAATCCTTGGCAATGCTACTTTGGGCTCCTTGACATATAATGCAGACACCTGTAAATATCCAATTCCTGTAATCTTGGATTTGTTGGGTTCCTAACCCGTTACCATCAATAATCAGAATGCTTTACTACTTGGACTCAAATTGGATTTTATTGTAAATCCCTTTGCCTGTAGTACCAGTGTTCCTGTCTGAAGGAAGCCCACTATGTAGAAACAAGAACTTGAAAGAATTCTTACAATGGCATTTGATCTGGCAATGTGTGAAGGACTTCTACAGCCACATTAATGCAAGGAAAACTTGCATAAATAGCTGTGTAGGATGATAAATAAACAGATTAAGAGAAAATGTTGGAATTGTAAATATAGAAGAGAATTTAGACTATTCAGTTCAATCCACTCGTTTTGCTTGTAAGCTGATGGTGCATTACTCAGTGAGGTTATAGATGGCATTCATTTCACTGACTTGCCAAAATTCACTCATATAATAAAGAGCCAGAACCAAGACAAGAACACAAGATGCTTACCTTCCACCTTATTGATTTTCTACAACAAATATTCTCAAATATTCCTAAAATGGGGTTTGGGCTGTTATTTCCAACTGGACCACATAGATTAAGTAACTTGCTCAAGTGGCCAATGCGGGATTCAGTTCAGGCTGGTTGGTTCTAGCGTGCACACATCTCATCACAATGCAGAATTGCTGTGGCTGACTAAATGAGTGAGTGTGCTTGGAGGCAGAAAGGAGCTGTGTGGCTCCCTGCAGTTAGGGAAAGAAGTAACAAGCACACATTTTCAGGGGGAAAACGGGTCAAGGGCATCCTAGGTACGCAATGCAGACTCCTGGAAGTGTCTGGTGAGTCTGGGAGCACTGATGTCTCTAAAGAGAGGGTGAGGTGGGGTAGTAAGAGAAGATCCTGAAGCCGCACAGTTTGGTTCAGATGCTGAGGGCTGACTATACCGTATTATAAAATTTGAAATCAACCCAACAATCAAGAAGATAAGAAGGACAGTAATATGCATTTAATACTGATTACATAGAAGGTACTTTAAAGCCTTTCTCTCCCTCCTCCCCCTTCTCTCTCTTTCCCTCCCTCCCTCCTTCCCTTCCTCTCTCCCTCTTATGAGGCACTCCATGAGGATGGTCAAGGGTCTCATGACCAACAAGTGATTGGCCCATAGGACTGTGGCTGGTTCCACCTGATGTGGAAACTTGTTTCGACTTCACCACATTGGAGGGGCCAATGGACTTTTTGAAGCAAGGCTGTGATCACATAACTGTAGTTTTCAGCAGTAACAACAGAACTGGTTGGCTCTGGTTTTCAGCAATAACAGCAGCTTCATGGAGGATGGGCCACTGAAAGGGGAGGGAGGGTCAGGGACACCAGCAGAAGCTGTCCCTAAGGCAGTGCAGTGAGGTGCCAAAGGCAGTTCCGATTTGAGATTCTTTCTAAATTGCCCTCAGATTTTTTATAGTCAAAGAACGCCCTGTGGGGTCGCACTGTGCTAACGTGGCCCTGTGACTTAGTGGCAGGGGACAATTCGGTCTAGAGCACTTCAGTGGTTGGGCAGGGCATGACGATGATCCCTAGGTGAGCAATTTTGGGTCACGTTGACAGTTGTGCACTGAAACGTTTTGTTTATTTAAATAATGACCAATGTCTTTCACACAAAATTATTAGCACTTAAATTAGTTTGCTGAGCTCGACAGAAGGCCCACCATTGGGTGGGAGGTTAGTGCTATACCTCATGTGAAAGGCCTCAAGCTTCTATTGCTGCTGATGGGCTAAGATGGCAGAGGACCTCCACATTTTCTGAGATAGGATAGCGATGCTTTTCAGGGTCCAGTTGTGATGAAATTATTTCTCACGTGTGAATTTCTGTAAAAGAACAGTAGAATTACAACTTCATGGTTCTTTTTTATTTTCCCGTTAGTGGGTATAAAACCATGTGAGTAAATCAGAATAAAATATTAATTATAAAGCGTTAATGCAATAAATAATGTGTTGTTTCTTTTTTGAGAATACAACTTTTTAAAAATGTGTTTGAATCAGCCATCCTCTCTCTGTTCAAAATCAGAAGGTAAATACATAAAGGCATTATAAATCATTGCTGAAGATTTTTCTGAAGGAAAAAACAAACCCTTTCCAGCAATTTGCAGACATGTTTTAGATTTTTTAATTTTTAGCCTAAAGGGAAAATTAGTGGGATGCCAGAATGAGGAAGTTAGGGTAATGATGAGAGAGAAATGAGAAAAAATGGACAATAGAAAGACATTATCCTGTTAGAAGGATAATGAGAGGAAACAAGAAATAAAGAAAGGAGGGAGCATTAATGAAAATGAGCAAGGAAACGCATTGTGTGTAGAGAAATAAGGAGGATGTAAACACAAATCCTAAAATCCTTTCTCCTTCTGCTGTGTGTTTACCCTTCACTGTATGAGAACATACAGAACACTGTTGAATAGTAAGCAACTCAAAGCAAATGTGGTAGAGGAAACAGGAAACATAAAAGTATAACAATAGTTTGTTCAACTACATAAACATTTTTTTTGATTTATGAGAAGGCAATTTGGAAACTATTTGATAATTGTTGCTTTCGGTTGTAACAGCTATGTGAACAATACAATTTCCATTCATATCAAATCTGTTTGATTAAGGTTGGTTGAGTTTCACATTCTTTGCTTAACCAAGCTTGCTGAGACTTTTTGAGATATGTCCTACTAATGAATGATTGATGTGAATTGACATAATGTAGGATTACCATAGTGCAGTTCTTGAGTGACTTCAGTGTATTTTGGGAATATTGTTTTAATTTGAAAGCAGGAAAGGGAGGTCAGAGGTCAGTTAGCCCAACTGTCATTTCATAGATGAAGAAAATAAAATCCTAGAGAAGCTAAGTGCCTTTGCCTAAGGCCCAAAGCTTGTTAGGAGCAGCCTAGGAATTATTCACAGTGTCCGAGTCCAGTGAGATTTCACCTTGCTCCAGCATCTCAGCGCAACAGTGGAGAAATACATGAAGATTCGGAAAAAACTTTCCTTTTGGCTGCCATTTTGCAGGTCAACTTGTTATTGGCTTCAAAGTGGAGCAATCCCAAGAAAAAATAAGTAAAAAACAAAACAACAAAAAAAATTTTTTTAAATGAACAAATCAAAACTACCCATGTGGGAGAATCAGTACCAGCCAAGCATCCTGGTTTAGGGGGTCCCTGCTAATTAGTGAGCATGGGCAGATAGCAAATAGCTTCACTTTTGGGAGAAGCAGGTTCTTCCGGTGATAAAAGGCAGAGGCTGAATCTGATGAACCACAAGTTTCTTTCAGCTTTAAAAATCTCATGGAATATTGTGGGTGCCAATGATAATTAACTTCTAAGAACACTTGTGTTCATGCCTTATCACAATGAGGGAAAATAAGAGTGTAATCTCTCTGAAATAGATATTGTTATTAAAAAAATTGTACTACGGGCTAAAAACTTTCAGAAGAAATGTGAGAGAAGTGTTGATAATTCAGCCCTATCAAAGGGAGGCAACAGTTAAAAAAAGAACACATTTTTGGTTGTAAACAAACAAACAAACAAACAAAAACTGACCTTGTCGTCGCTACTTAATTATCATCTACCTTCTTGGTCTTAGACAGACATTTATCTGACTGACATGAAAGTTTAGAAGATTTACAGCCCAACTTTGTGTTTAGACAGCCATAGATTTTGGAAGGAAACTCAAATAGTTCTTTATTTAGAGCAAAATACGTTAACTGTAATACCAGAATGAAATTTAATACTTTAAAGGCTTTTGTTAAACTAAATTGCCTGAATTTACCATTTAACTATGGCAGATGCTTAAAGCAGATACATGTAAAAATACCAGGCAATTCATGCAGGACTTAATTGGTTTCACTGTAAAGAACTTCCCCCGAAGTGAAGTCTTTCATCTCAAAAGGCATAGACCACTAGGCACTCTCTAAAACTGTCCTGGGAACTTCATATTTTATGATTGTCCTATATAATATTACTACTTTATGATGTTTTTTCAACACAAAGACAGATTAGATGAATATACAAATTTGACGTGTCTTCAAAATCTTAAGAAAGGAAAAATGGCATGTTAGGATAATACTCAAAGAATAAAAATACTTACCAGAAAATTCTTAACAAAGTCATGAAGAGATTTTTAGATCTAAAGAGGGAGAAAGACAACATTATTTTATTTTTATTGTTATAAGCACAGAATTATGAATCCTATAACATAAGCTGTAATAATTCATGGGAAGAAAGTGAGAGTAAGTATTATAAATTGACAGTCTGAGTCTATGGTGAAGTTTACCAAAAGGTTCAAAGGAGCAAACACTGGGATGGGGCAGTTTTTTTGAAGCAAAATAAAAAATATACAAAGTGAGAAATACCATAGATTCCTGAAAAATGGAAAAAGGAGTAAGTGAACATTTGATTACATGTATAAAAAGCATGTACTTACGTAATGAGAGAGGGCCAAGATATAAGAGGACAAGTAGACAGAGCGGGAGACTGTTGGCACTGCTGATCGTGTAATAGGAGTGTCTTCACTATTCCCTGGTCACAGAACCACACAGGACCACGTGGGAGATGACGGCGTGAGAGCTACACAACAGCTGTGGTGCCTCTTGACATGTATCACAGGTTACGTACGGGTTGTCAGGTTTATCGGATATAGAAGAATGACTGTTTCTGAGGCCTGTTCATGAAGAAGAGAAACACAAGAGAACTCAGAAAGACACACAAACGGCCTGTTTTTTAAAGACTAGAAAGACGACCCAGGCAAAAATAAAGCAATCAATTGAATCTTGACCTTATGAGGACAAATAACATTAAACATCTTTGGATACACACAGCAGATTTATGAAGAATAAATTATACCAATTTTAATACCAGTAATGAATAAAGGGAATATAGTAATTTCATCCCATAAATACTGATAGCCAGCACAGAAAAGAAAGGTGAATTACCTACTACATCTAAATGTAACTTAGCTTTATTCATAGATTAATGATATTTTCATTAATGATTTAGGAAAGAGCTTCACTCCTACACATAGATGAACTGCTGGCTAGAGGGGTTGGACATGAGATGTTTTTAGGATTTCCAAAAATTGCACTGTCCAGCAAGAACAATGTGCCCCTGAAATTATTCCATGTGCCAATGACAGATTGCTGCGTGGTGCAGACGGAGGTACATGGAGGTGAGGTATTGCAGTCCTGGGCAGGGGAAGGCCCTGTGTGCTGGGAGAGGCCTCCCTCTCTCTCCCCACTCCGTGAAATGTAGCCTCAGCCCACCTCTAGCAAATGATGTCATTTCCAAGAGGGACTGGCTGTTTCTGGACTCAGTGCTTTTAGAGAACTCATTCCCTTGCCCACTCCACATTCCTTTCATGTAATTGACTCATTCATAGTTAAAAATCCAACTCAAAGGGCACCTCCTCCTGGAAGCTTCCCTAATACCTTCTCCTGCCACCTAAGTGACATTTCTTCTATGCTTGTCTTCGTTTGAGTTTCTGGAACAATTTGAGCAGGACTGCTGTGGGCACAGTGTCATGTGACAGGGACAAAAGCTAGAGCTAGTGCCTGGGCCAGAAGGCCAGGTTGACCTCTTGCCCGCTGTGTGGCCAAGGGAGTTGTGTGACTGGATTTCTACGACTCTGGGCCATTTGTTCCTCTCTACGATGAAGATAATAGTACTAGCCTCCTGGGGTGGTTATAACACTGATGAGTTCACCTATGTAGGGCAGCTAGAACAGTTGTGCTGGTGGCCATACAATAAACCAGCAGTCCCCAACCTTTTTGATACCAGGGACCGGCTTAGTGGAGAACGGTTTTCCCACTGACGGAGGGGAGGGGAGGGGACTGCCCATGCATGGTTCACAATCGGTGGGCAGACCGATGAGGGGGAGCCCGGCGGTCCTGCGAGTGATGGGGAGTGGCTGTAAGCACAGAGGAAGCTTCGCTCACTTGCTCAGTGCTCACCTCCTGCTGTGTAACCCGTTTCCTAACACGTCGTGGACCAGTAATAGTCCATGTCCCTGGTGTTGGGGACCCCTGCAGTAAACCCTTAAGTGTGAGCTATCATCAGCATCCTGATTTGTGTCATCATTTTCCCGTCATTATTGTTTGCACGATTCCTTGTCACTCAGTGCTCTATCAGTGATCTCGGGAAGGACACCGTCTGTCATGCCATTTCAGGCTTTGCATCCTCCGTATTGAGCACTCTTAGCACATAAGTGAGTAAAAGATGGGAAAGAGACTACTGTTTATCAGCTCGGAGAGGTCATTTGTCGGCAATGGAATGCATGGCGTTTGTTTGTTTGTTTGTGCCAATAAAACATAGGAATGCAAGTTAGATATAATTTGGGAATTACCATTTCAGTATAGTCGCCGTTAACTGTTATTAAGTTATTGGTTCTAATTTTCAACTATGCATACGTTATTCTTGCTCAGCAATACAAATCTAATTTTTTACTAAATTCAGTCTGGGCTCATTTTAATGAACAGTACTAACTTGTTAGTTCTCACAGAGGACAGAAGAAGAAGAAATGGGCTTAAAGAGAAATGGGCAACCAGTAGAGAATGTTTAATGAACATTCAGAAGCACGTTTCTGGATCCACACAGAAACGCCCACAGTGGTCATCCACCCAGGAGTCCTGGGCTGCGAGAAGTGCGGTTTTTACTGCTTGTTTACAGGGTTAACACATTCATCTAGGAGCTCTTCAGTTAGAATCTAGTTAGACAAATATTTAAGAATTCAGTACTAGAGCAGGCTGATCAGGACGACTGGAGCCTTCTATGAAATGATATTTGTGGCTGGGGGGTGCAGCTGGTCGTGAGGACACAGTCTTCCTTGGTCTGCTGTCACCCTCCCCTGCTGGAATGCCCCCGGGGTCCCCTCTCCTCGCTCTCCTCTGCCCTCCCACTTACTAGCTGGGAACCAGCTGGTTCCTAACTTCTTCACGCCTGAAGTTGCTCATCTGCAAAATGGAACATGCAGAGACTTGGGTGAATAACACAAGCTCACATTTAGAAGCCCACTGAATCATATGCGGCACGTAACGAGCATGTATGCGGGTTCCTTGTTGTAACTAGTATCGCCTTTTCTTTCTCTACTTTGCTATTTTCTTCTGCACTAAAAATCCCACTGCGAAATGGGTCGGCGGTGACGTGGTGGGAGGCTGGTGAGAAATCCATCTGTAGATTTGCTCAGGTTGGGGGTGCAGGGAACTCTTTGTCTTGTCCACCTCTCCCTCTCAGTAGTGGGCCCATTCCCTTAACTGGTGGTTCAAACCAACCGAGGGGTTGGGAGGCTGTGGAAAGCCTCGGGCTCACTGGAGGCCTTTCAGCATTGAGAGTCTCTCAGCTCCGGGGCTGGGAGGAAGGGGCCGGCAAGAGCGCGGACTTAAGGCCGCACACGCCTGCTGACCGGCGGTGGGACGCCCACCTCCTCGCGGGGCCCCCGTCAGAGTTCGCGTCTTGGCAGCAGTTTGCATAGTCATTATCGTAGAGATTACTTTAAAATAGGACTGGCATAGATTTCAATCTTATCTGATAACAGTTAACTTATTAATGATCATTTTGGCCTGTTGGCAGCCGTTCTGTCTTTAAACTGTGAGACAGATACCATCTCTCAAGCTGCAAGGGATAAGTAATTGCACGGGAGACCATGAAGAACTCCTGGGTGTTACGGAAAAGTGTTTCCAAGAATTTGGCCTCTGTCAGTCACACTGGAAGCACAGTTTTAGCAGAGGGCTGGAAGGTCCCTTCGTGGATGATACACGTACATGCAAATCAAAACCTTGCCTACTTTGAGATGTTATTGTGGGTACATTTTCTTTCAGTGTGCTTCCCTGGGGATCCTAAGGACTTTCAGTCTGAAAGGGCAGAACAGCTAAGAAATTACTTTAGAAATCTACATTGTCAAGGCCTAATTTGATGAGATCACAGGGGCAACCTCACCCTGTTCCTTTTGCTACCAGAAAAATACATCCCACGGAATAGATATTTCATGAGGCTAGCCAGTATGCTTTGAACACAATCTTTACACACATCCCACTGCTGGCTTGGCCCGAATGGTGGAGAAATTGGACATATAATTATGGCTTGCTCCAATTCTGTAATACCAGTAGATTCTTCTTCTAATCTAACTCGAAGCTCAGAAGATTTTTACATGCACATCTGGGATAAACTCCAACTGATAACCTTTTTTGTACTTGTGGTGATGGGCATAGATAATTCATGTTTGTGATAAAATACAAATAGCATAAAATTGATCATCTTAATCATTTTTAGGTGTACAGTTCAGTGGCAGTAAGTATGTTCGCATTGTTGTGCAACCATCATTATCATCCATCTCCAGAACTTTCTCACCATCCAAAACTGAAACTCCGCAGCCATTAAATAACTCCCTGTTCTTCCCTCCACCAGCCCCGTATAACCACAATGGATAGTTCATTTTTAGCAAGTGCTTTTTATTGAGTGCCTACTATGTGCTAGGAACACCAGTCTGCTGATAGAAAGATGACTGACATGTGATCTGTGCTCTCAAGGATCTTGTAAGAGGAGAGTCCAACCCCTTGGGGGCCATGTTTTCCATCCTCTTCAGGCTCGCAATGGGACATGCCCAGAAACTTAGGGCAGAACAGCCTAGCCAAGCTTTGGTAATCAGGAGAGGCTTCTTTGGAGAGACATCCAGACTGAACCTTAAATTATCTTACCCTCGGTTTCTTATTATATAAAATTGGGATACTACCTCATAGAATTTTTTTGAACTTTAAATAAAATAATGTCATCTAAGCACCTAGCACAATGCCTGGCACTCACTAAGCACTCAAAAGCTTTCATTATTATTAGAGTAGGAGTAGAAATGAGCTAGAGGGATAGGCTTTCGAAAGAGCCATCCAGTCAGAGACGATTGCGTAAGCAAAGATTCAGAGGCAGCAGGCTGTATGTTCTGTTGGGGGAGCTGAAAGGAAATAACCATTACAAAACCTGAAAAGAATAGTCAGAGTTCCTAATAATAATGAATGTTTTAAATAATATTTTGATGAGTTGATTTTCCTGTGTCACAACTCCATTTATAAAATTGCAGCGACCATAATAGAACGCTACGTTTTCCTGACTCACGATGGCCAATGACTGGCTCTCTCATGTTGGCACAGTCTTCCTGGAAGTTGTCTTGTCATCATTAAAGTCTTAGCCTAAATGTCATCTTCTCAGAGAATCCTTCTCTGACCACTCAATCAACAATGTCCCCATCATTCAGTCCCTATCCTTAGCTTTGCACTTTTTGTAGATTTGTATGATGGGAAATCATCGCACTTATTTGTTTACCTCTTGAATTGCCTCTCCCCACCAGAACTTAAATTCCTTGAGAGCAGGGACACGCATCATTTTTTTATTCATTAGTTTATATGCAGTGATTAGAACAGTGCCTGGAACGTGGTATGTGCTCGGCAGGTATTTGCCAAATGAGTACATGAATCTTTTTAGAACGAGTAAGTGGGTGATGTACCCAGTCGACGTGAAACACGGCACTGGGATGAGAAATGTGCACATCTTGTCCCAGAAGCTTTCAAACTCAACAAAATCACAACACACCAACTATCTCAACATGCTATTAATTTGGACTAATGAAATATCAGAACTTGAGCTATGTTTTTTTTTTTTAATTCCTATTATTTCCTAATCACCTTTCTCCAATCTAGTTAATCCCTTCTTTGTACTTTTTCACACCCATGGCCTCTCTTGCTCTTTCTGTCCAGCCTAACTGGAATGTATTTCTCTCCCTTGGGGGGCCATTAAGTGGAGAATTGCCTATACTTCCTTGTACCCCTAATCATTTCTTCTTTCCATAAGGTAAACACATCTTAGGAACTGAGTTGATACTTTTTATTGGTTGACTGATACTTAATATAAATGTGATATTTTACATCAGATATTTGGTTGTGTCTCTGCAGTGAATTCTGGATGCTTCTGACCTAGGGACCAAGCGTATGGAGTTGCTTTATAAGGAAAATGAGGAGGGGATTCTGAATCTTATTTGAAACATACGCAGATAATGTCTACTTTTTCAAAAGTTATCAGAGGAAATCCTTGTGGCCATAGTGTAAACATTGTAAATAAGCAATCTGTTATCAATCATGTTTTATTACCAGTAGAACATGTTGAGTGCTTTGATAATAACCTTGGGAGCCAATAGCCTCTGTAGCCTAGATGTAACCAAGGAAATCTAGAACAGCTCAAAGCCTAAAACATTGACCTTCAACCTGCCTGGAAGCAGATGGAACACTGCACACCTGGCCGTGTGTAAATGTTAACCTGTTTACTCTGTGACGTTAGAAGCAGCAAATCAACAGCGTATGCTTATGTTTTTCCATTTCACAGAGCTTCGGTGGCTTTTGTTAAGAAAAGTTCTTCAAATATTAAACAAAAGGCTGTGAAATATTGGATTCATTAGAAATGTAAATCTACTGTTGCTCTAGCAGCAACTGCTCAGCATGCTGAAAAAAAAGGTAGCATTGACAAACATTACTTATTTCTGTGGTTGTCAACATTTAATTAAACAGGGCCCCTACGTCTTAAGATGTCACTGTTTTGTATATGTGCAATAAAAGGTTCAAATTAAAATACTGTACAATTAGTTTGCATAGAAAAACGACTTTTGCAGACCTCTACAATAGTCAGTTTAGAGAAATAAGCATTTTGTGTTTAAATTGTGCTCCTTAGTATTTTAAACAGATGGCAATGGCTTTCCTCTTGATTATAACTTTGAGGCATGCTTTACTAAATGGAATCAGCGGGGTTCATTAAGGTCCCATTTGATGTATCAGTATTATAAAAATACCATGTTAATTATCCTCAAACGTTGCAAGTTACCTCCATTTTCCTGCAATCAGAAGATGAGAGAAACCCTGTGAAGCAAATTAGTCCTAATTGAAAGAGGACTGATTAATATTTAAATAAGGCATTGTGTGAGGGATTCTGCCATGAGAAAAATAGGCTGAACATCTGAATTAATTGCATAGCAGGTTAAATTAAATTTCATATAATGGGTTGGAAGATGAGTTGGCACAGTGCTTTAGCAGTGA
Organism: Lyroderma lyra; assembly: GCA_004026885.1. Classification (NCBI taxonomy): domain Eukaryota; kingdom Metazoa; phylum Chordata; class Mammalia; order Chiroptera; family Megadermatidae; genus Lyroderma; species Lyroderma lyra. The sequence continues at coordinate 27,189 of PVJL010001459.1, forward strand.
GCACAATGGCTGAAATACCAGTCTTTTCTTTCCCTCTTGGCTGAATTCCATCGAGGTCCTTGTAGCCATTACCTCTTTGTTGTCTCTTTCAATGCAAACAAAGGTACTAACAGAAAATTGCTACCACATTTTAAAAAATGTTAATCCTTTTTGGGAGACAGCACCTGTCTACATTTTCTCCATTTCTCTTCCACCTTGGCTGTAAAATTGGGAAACATTAGTATCTTTTCCCTTGCCAGGTTTAATGAGGATTGATGTCATAAAATGCTAATGGCTGGAATATAGTTAGAATTGTGCTATTAGTGGGTTATCACTGTCTGACATTTTCACTGCACTGGAGCATGCATGTGGAGCCTGTTTAAAGTGATTGGGTTACTTAAGGGTCTCTGTTAGGGATATTTAATCCAACATAAATTACTTATGCACTTTGTTAGTGTTCAAAGGAAGGGTGTCACGTTGTACATGCTGGCACTTTTCCAGTCAAGAGCTGTTAATTACTGTACAGCGAGCGAATACATTTTGCAGCAATGGAAGTCATGGGGGTGGAGGGAGACTGTATCTATTATTCCATCTACCTAAAAATGAATAGATGAGAGTGTATAGGCAAAGAAATAGACAAGTCATTTTGCCCTTAGGAATCATAGTGCCATTTGTTTTCATTTAGAAAATAAAAACAAATGACAGTATGATTCCCTCGGGGATAAGTACTTTAGTTAGAAAGCATTCCTGCCCCCAAAATGAGCAATTATCTATTAGTATGCCGGTAACAATCAAATAAAATTTCCAAATCCTTAATTCAGAATTTTACAACTTTGTGAACCCCAACGTTGCCGTAGATAATTATTTGCCAATCAAGCCAAAACTATAGCAATGATAAAGACACTTTTAAAAAAAATTATGGTTAGCATGTTTCTGAAGTTATCTTTCTACAAGCTTCAAGAGATTGGAAACTATCTTTTGAATAGAACTTAGAAGGATCAAGAAGACTTTGTTTATATTTATAGCAGTTATGAAATCTGCTGTTGTTTGAAAACCTAGATGTAAAAAGAAAGTTTTTTGGAAAGATCTGTTTTTTTTTTTTTTTTTTTTTACCTCTCAACTGCTATTGTGGCCAAATAAAGGAGATCACTGGTATTATTGAGGAAAGTGTTCAGAGGTAATATGTATATATTAGATGTCCCCAACACTATTCATTTGCTAAAATAGCCAGAAGCATATATCATGATTTTTTTTTTTGCAAACAATCCATTTTATGTGTCAAGAAGATAGAAAAATGTATAGTTTTGTAGGCCTTTATAAAATAACCCTTCTTTCTGAATTATGGCTATGAACAAAGAACATTTCATTTTTGTAGTTTGTATTAAAGCCATCGGTTTTAAATTAAGAGTTAAAAGTATGTGCCTAGCATATTTATATACTTCTTTTTAAAAAGAAAAAAAAAACCCTTCATTTTCTTAGTGAAGAATGATAAGTTAGACACCACTGGGCCAACATATGCTGTTGTTTCAATAACAGACATAAAAATATTTTGATTAGCCATATTAAAAGGAATTTCTCATTAAGGGGAGCCCATTGCTATTTCATCCAAACTTGTGCTAACAGATATAAATCCGTACAGTTAATTCTAATGCTTAGTATATTATCTATTAATGAAGTCATGCTCTGAAAGATCTCAGAGATGTTTCTGCTTTGAACAGAGTTGTAAGACCTGATGTTGGGGAGTTGATGTCTAATAATTCACATGGAATAGCAGTGAAGTATGAAGCCCTCCTAAATGTAACTGGCTTAAAAGCACGTTAACAAAGAGCAGTAAGTCATAGCCCTGCAAGAAGGGATCGATTACCAAGTTTAAATATATAGGAGTCTCTATCCATCCCTTGATGAGGATCATGTGCATATGGGTAGTCCCTCATAAGGCTAAGTGGGGTTCACCAGAAACATCCTTTGTGAACTTCTGGGCAATGTACCAATCTCCTGAGTATATTGTGAGTGATGAGACATTGCAGTGAAGTCCATAAAAAATCAGATCGAGCAAAGGTAATAATTCCTTCATAATTGGCTTAATGATGAGAGGGAACATGAAAAGATATAAATCTGTGCAACAAATCAAGAATGTTTTAGAAACATTCTTAGACTCAAACCAGTTGGTGCTGTCAAACAGAAAGGTGGTTTGAAAAAGAAACAATTTCCATACTTTGCATCATCTTTAAGTCATTGAAAAATTAAAACCAACTTGTTCATAGCACATAGAGACACATTGCATATAACTAACAGAAACAAAGACAGTAAACTGCAAAAATGTCTGCAACTCTCACAGATCCTGTTTTTGATCAAAAGTAGAGGTGAAGGATGATCCATCCCATGGTCTATAATTCTAACAGCTCTTAAAAACATAGATATATCTGCGTACTGAAGTGAGACCACAAATAAAGAGGTGCAAAGTAGCAAAGAAGGAACTAGCCAATGGAATTGGGGTAATCATGAAAGCCTTTAGCAATCACCACCGCCATTTTCCAACCCTCTTCTCATGCCTTCTGGCCTAATCCCCTGGACATTGCTTTTGTATGTTTGTTTTGTTTTTAGAGCAATTCCATAGCTCTATTAAATTGTCCCATGTTCTCATGGATGTTTTGCATCCAAACATCTGGTGCTTTTGGAGCAAGGGAAGCAGAAAACTAACATTTCTTCAATATTGGAACTTAAGTGAAATATATTTCTTTCTGGCAACTTGAAACTTTCAGAAGTGAAATGATAGAATCACTCTATCCAGTACATGGTATCTGAATGTCACTCAAATGGCAAGTGCTGTTAATCGCATTTCTCAGAGTCCAAGGGTTACAGGCTTACAGGACTGACAATAATAGTGGATTCTAGATCTTGTAAGCTTTCTTATCCAAACCCAGATTGCTGAAGGAAAATAGCTCATTTATCAGATTAAAGAAGACCTGGCAGAGTCTATAGTCTGATATATGTAGGCTAGAAAAGTGATCAGTTGAATTTCTCCCTCCCCTTTTTTTTTGGTTGCTGTTAAAAAAAGTGAGGTGCTTGCACGCATGGCTTACTGAAGTTCAGTCTTCTCTTGCTTTTCTTACACAGGCCTCTCAGGCTTTCCTGCTGATCCATGACTTTGCTGTTCACTAAAACCATGCCCTCTGAGATGCCATCCGTCCTCTGAATTAAGCCACCACAATGACTTAGAACCAGGGACTATGCTAGAAAAAGGATGGACCGAAAGTATATGAAGATATTGTGCAGTTTTAGTAGTGATTCGTATGAGTCATTTAGCATGTCGAATGAGTGAATGAGTAAATAACTATGAGTAAAATTAAGTGAAACAAATCTAAAACCGATTGATGGCCATGAGTAAGTGAAGATCACATATATGACATTTTGTCTTATTTTTTTTCACTCTTAAAATTTATACCTTGATAGAATTGTAATCTTGAATGTCTATACCACTCTTGTGCCCCCTCTGTCATAACCAATTCAATTCTATTCAGTCAACATTTTGGAGTACCTACTCCCTGCCTGCAACTCCACTACTTCTAGAGGTAAATTTGGAGAAAGGCAAGATCCCTGTCTTTGAAGAGTCTCCTACTGGGGGAGGTAGTCACATGAACACGAGATGCTACTATAGCGCAGTAAGTTCAATAATAATAGTGAATATGAAGTGTGAGGTGAATGCAGATGGTCCTACCTGAGGGAGAGAGAGCGGGACTGGTGATTAGTAATAGATCACGTCTGCACTGGGCTTTGAAGAAGGAGCTCCCCAGGCAGATTGAGAGACACATAGGAGAGGGCGGAAGGATAGCATGAGCAGGGGCATGGGGAAGTGTGTTGGATATTCACTGCCAAGAGTAATTGAATTGGTGTGTTTAAAATGTAGCAGCATTTATAGGATTAGAATGCTGTAGAGGAGGCTGCAAAGGTAGGTTGGAATCATGGCATGAAGGTCTTGTGTGCCTGGGTAAGAAATGTAAACTGTGCTACCTTATTTGTGTATGAGGGTTACCTTTGTAATTGGATCATGGCGAGCTTCTGGGGAATGGGGATTGGGCCACAATCATCTCATACTTCAGGGATCCCCAACCCCTGGGCCAGGGACCGGTACCAGTCGGTGGCCTGTTAGGAACCAGGCCTCCCAGCAGGTGAGTGTGGGCGAGTGAATGAAGTTTCATCTGTATTTACAGCCGCTCCCCATCGCTCACATCATCGCCTGAGCTCCGCCTCCTGTCAGATCAGCGGTGGCATTAGATTCTCATGGGAATTCAAACCCTGTTGTGAGCTGTGCATGAGGGAGATCTAGGTTGCTTGCTGCTTTGGAAAACCTACTGCCTGATGATCTGAGGTGGTGATGCTAGTGCTGATTCTGCATTATGGTGATTTGTGTAATTACTTCATTATATATTACAATGTAATAACAACAGAAATAAAGTAATACACTTGCATTCCAAAACCATCCCTCCCCTGCCCCCCATCTGTGGAAAAATTGTCTTCCACAAAACAGGTTCCTGGAGCCAACAAGATTGGGGACCACTGTCGTACTGGATATGCAGGAAGTTATTACTGAATAGCTAGTGAATTAAATAGATAACTGATGGATTTATTAACTGGATAAGCTCGCTATGTGTTTTTCTTTCCTTTTTTTTTTTTTTTAATAACCCTCATCCCACAAAAATACACATTGTAATGAAATCTCACTGAAGAAAGAGCATAGAATCTGATAGAGACCTTTAGGATCATCTTGCCAGAACATAAATCTTGCAGACAGACACTGAGTGACCTGCCCAAAGCTGCAAGACTCGGGGCCGTGAGGATTGGGTCCTGGGTCCTGAGTCCCAGTCAAAAGTATTTTCTACTCTATCCTGTATTGAAATTTTTTGAAATATCGCTAAAAATCACATTGCTTAAATTTTTTTGAAATATCACGAACAATCATCTTACTTAAACTTTTGTCACTAATTGTACCATTTAATATTAAAGACTATGAAGATAAAATACCATCTTCGTGCCTGCACAATTTCAGAATGGTAGAAGTCTGCTGATGGAACTTAAAATATAAGGGAATTTCAATGGCTACTATCATTTTCTACTAAAAGTTCACATTAAAAAACATTTTAATATTATCTTTAATAGTCCCACTGGAGGAGTCATAAAGCCGAACACATAGATGTTAGTTTTCAAAAAGTAACAGTCAGATGAGAGAATCAAGACTATCTGAGACTCATCTTCTATACACGGTCTAGCAGTGCTGGTGATAAGATTTCCTAGACTACTCCATTTAAGAGCAGCAAATTATGAAAAGGACTGTTGGTTATTATTGTCAGGCCTATAGCTGTCAACAGAAATGTGACCACCTGTTGGGGATGTAGGATCCTCAAAAACTGTTTTGCAAATACCCACTCCTAGGACCTTAAGAATCGCAAAGGTCTGTGGCCATTTATACGACACCAAGCACATACTTAGGAGCCCTGAGAATATCCTTCTTTTATGGCAGACTATACTACTTTATGTTCCAGTAATCAATTCTGATTTGTCAAGGAAAAGAACTATGCTAAGTAAGCTTTTTACTAAAGTAGTGAGTGCATAGTTTGTTTTAGAAGTATTTACGTCCAAAGTGGTCAAGATGCTTTAAAACAGAGGGTCTTTCTGAGCTGATAGTGCAAGACAACTATCCAGACAGCGCATCTCTTACTGTGACGGAGCACCTTATTCAACACTTGTCTTGCATCAGGTGCTGTGTGAAATGACAGAGATTAAGAGGTTTGAGTTTGCCCTCAAGCAGTTTGTAATCCTGTGGAAGAGATGGAAGGGGTACTGAAGAGCCATCGAGCGAAAGCTCACTCCCCAGTGTCCAGACAGCTGTTCTTTTCTATTTTTCTTTTCCCAGTACTACTGCTTATTGTTTTTACTATCTAGAATGATCTTAAATACTACATACTCTTGACTGGAGCAGAAACTATAAACTCTGTCTTTTTCACATGCACAATTTGGGTTTCTCTTTGATTTCCTCCATAACTTAGCTGAAATTAGAAGTTTGATGAGTTCCAATACACTTCAGTTATTATTATTTTATTCAAACCTAAGCTCTTGTGACCAACAGAATGGCTGTCGCACACTGGGGAATGTGATACTGTATTGCAAGGAGAACAACCTGTTTATTGAGCATAGCACATTCCATATTGGATTCGGTATTATTATTATTCCCATTTTATGGTTGATGAAAGTAAGATGCAGAGAAACTAACAAGTTGACTTAGTGTTTAGTAATAGTCTTTAAGCCAAGATAATAAATCTTAGTGACTTCATTGACTGGCATTATGACAGTCAGACTTCTCACCTATGAAAACATAATAGGGCCCTTTATTTGGAATATATTGGAAAGAGCCATGGACTGGATGAGGTCTGGGACTAAGGGGTGGTGAGTCTTTGAGGAAATCCCTTTACTTCCTTGGGTGGATTTCTCCAACTATAGAATTAAAGGACTGACTAGATGAAACACGCCAAGTATTTTTTAATGTGTTACAGGATTATCAAATATTAAAAATGAGTCATAGACTACCTTTAACATGACTTTTATTGAAAGCATCTATACAGCTAGTTTAACAGTTCATGGGAATCTTAAGGGTTCACACCACTGTTAAGATTATGGATTATCACAGCCAAAGGCATAGTAGGACAGTAACTGTATACTGAACCAGATGAATAAATTATTCTCAAAAGGGTATAAAATGCATTTATTGAATACACAGAAGCTAAGCTATGGGTTTAAAATTTTCTCAGAGGCCTTCCATTTCTCAGGAGGATGGGATCTCAAAGCAGGTTTGCCCAACATCGTTAATGTGATGTCAACAACTGCAGAGTGAAAGTCATACACCACTGAGAATTGCATAATTTAAATGTAGTTGTCACTGAGAGGAGTTTGAGCTCATCATAGTAACTAGTTTCCCGTCATTTGGGAATGGTGTGTAAGTTTTCCCTAGATGCGTTTCACGTTTCCCCTCTGACTAGAATAGTCAAGGTCTTAATTCCAGACCCTGCAACAAGCTGGGCTTTGCTGTCATGCCTCACGGCACTGCCCTCCTGGGCAAAGTGAATCCGCAGTCAAGCCACTGCATTCCTAGTCTGGTTTGCTAGCCTTTCACACCTAACTAACCCCGAGTGCTCACCTACTTACTTTTACTTTGCGAATCACTTGTCATCATTTTTAAATCCCGTGATAGAGATCTGCTTCCACCTAAGACATCTTAGCTGATGCCTTCACTCAGATTCAAGAAGCAGAAATAGTTGAAGGAAAAGCACATCGATCACTATGCACACTAAAAAAGCAACATTATACAATTTGGAAACAGATATTGACGTGGTGCTATGCAAAGGAAAAGCCGGTGTCTGAGAAGCTGGACGCAGGAGTTGGAGTCCCGACTTTGCTGTTAACTGCTGCGTGAAATTAGGAAAGATACATAACTTCACTCATTCCTGCATTTGTCAACGGGGACTAGAGAGCCAGCCTCGGATAGTTGTGTGGATTAAACGGCTGTATGGAAAGCCGAGGCCTAGGACCCGTGGCGTCGTCTTTTGTCGTGTTTTCTACATAAATCTGCCCCCTCTGATAATGATATCATTGTGGGTGAGAAATGGAAGTGGCTATTTCAGGACTGAGGACATACCAGTGAAATTCACTAAACTTACTAAACTTAAGTTTCACTGTGTTTCACTGTATGATTAGAGTTTTTAAGTCATAATTAAAATATTCAGTCTAATTGAGAGAAGTCTAAATCGATATAATGATGGCTCATAAACACCTTCTTCATTTAATCTGGGGCGCAACTTTAATTTCCTAATTAAAAATGATGAAACTTCAGAGAGTGGGAAGTGACACACAGCTTCTGTAATGGTCCCTTCTTTGGAGATGTGAATTACTTTGCAACAGAAAACATGTTACATACAGACTTTTAAAATCCCATACATGCAGGTGATGATTTTGCAGATTTTTCTCCTTTCTCTTCTACAATGGAGCCACGGGGAATATTGGAGCACTTACCACCTAATAAAATGTAATGGGAAGTTTGAGGAAAAGTTAAGAAAAAGACAGTATTAACCCAGCTGTGATGGTTGGAATTTTAATCTTGATTTCAGCGCTCTGCATATATTTGAAAGAAAATTAAAAATAATACAGACCAGTATATGGTAATTATCAAGAGTGGCCTACGACAGTCACTCTGTTTAGAGAGCTGTTTCACTATTTGGAGAAACCAATCTATTTTTGTACTTTGGACATCTTCCAAATTGTAGTTCCTGTAGAAACTTTTCTCTCCTGTGGGATGACCCACCCAGTTAAGAAACTGTCTCAGGTTCGTTTTTCTTTACTCGTTGAAAACCTATTGCCTGGCAGAATTTCAGAAGTGACCTTTCTTTTCTGACAACAGATGGCAGTGTTTCCAGGGACAATAGCCCTGTTTTAGCTACCAAGGAATCCTAAACCGCCTTTCTCTCTCTTACCCCGCCCTCCATCAGGAGCAGGTACACGTAGGAGCACTTGGGCTTTATATTTTTTTTAACAGACAACAACAATAACAGCAACAAAAAAACAAAAAACAAATTTCAGGATGAATTGTTCCTGTTAGAAAGTTTTAGATACATTTTCTATTGTATTTGTTCAGAGAAATTAAAGTTTATGAATTTACTCTTCTCTTATAATTACAAAATCTCCTTTGTACAGAAGAATGATTAATACTACTGAAACTGTGTCCTATAGATACATCTTTAAGTAAAGTTGATAATTATCAAAAGTTTGTAGTTTATAGTTTACTGTGAACTTTTACTGTGCTTGTATTATGAAAGGTATGGTCACACTTTCAGATGAAACTTCCAGAGAAATTCTGAGATGTTTGATGATGCAACTAGTTGATGCCTTTTTCTGTAAGTGCTTGGCATTTTAGGGCTTTTCAGCAACAATATCTTAAATACTCTATTGTATTAATTTAACATATTTATGCATCGTAGCTATGGGCGTGGCGTGAAAGCTGTGTAGAAATATTGACTGAGAGCTGGGCCTAGAAAGTGGAGGAAGTTTGACACAGGCAGAGAGGAGCAAGAAGAGCATTCTTTGCAGGAAGGAACCACATAAGTCTTATCAGGGAGGTGGGAAATCCTGGGGTGACAAAGAGTTCAGCTTGTTCTAAGTGAAACATAAGGAAAAAGGATTGGACATGGGGTGGTACCAAATTGCAAAGCTCCTTGGATGACTCCAGGGCCAGCGGCTTTTACATTAAAAGCAAAAACTGCGTGTCCTTTCCTATAAATGCAAATGTGAGTGGAAGCCCATAGTTTATGAAAGAAAGAAGTGGCTGCTCTTGAAGGCTAGTCGTTGATGGACCTTCGCAAAACTCTTAGCACGATCTTCTGCGCTAAGAGGGAAAACTACCATTAGAAATGACTCATGTATGTAAGATGGGCATTCATTCATTTCTTCAATCATTTTATAAACTGAGTACCTACTGTGTGCCATGCAGTTGTTTTATATATGTATTTGTTTAATGTTGAAACTTGTCAGAGATATATGACTTATTGCTCAGATACAAGCAGGATTCATGAAAAGAATATTTTGCATAGCAAGTCAACTTTACAGCTAAATTGTAAAACATTAAGTGTACTGTCTGTTTAGCAAAATAATAATCTATAATAATGCCAAAGTAGCAAAAGACATGTTATGCATACTCTCATTCTGTTTTATGTAGTCAAATGTACACACACACACACACACACACACACAAAAGTGCATATGCATCAGTTGATCTAAACAATTGTGTATCTATGTGGAAAGACAAGAGTAGCCCAATTAAATTACAGTCCTTTTTATTTTACCATAGAAACATTTTCTTAATAGTTTTTCAATTGAGACACAAATGAAAATTTCATTTTTCGTTCAGCAATCATTTTTGTATTCTCTTCAACTTCTGACAGTAGTTGGTATCTCTGTGCAAAAAGGAGAAGGACTGCCCTACTTCTGTCTGTTTCCATTATGCTTCTGGTTCTCTACTGCATTCTTTTCTTTCTGTGCCTAGTGGGATGGTAAAAGTTCTGTAATTATTTTTAGAGACCTGGGTTGTAGACTTCTTTTTGATTCTACTTAGTTGTTTGCTAATAATTTGGCTTTGGTACTGAAGGCTAACAAATACCTTATTTAACAATGCATGTTTAAAACATGATATACCTTGAAGAATACTGTGGTTATTAATCTATTGTATATTCTTTTTCCAGATTCTGTAATTATCTCAATTTTAGGAATCATACTATGTTTAAATTTTGAACATTAAAGAAAGCAAATGAATTTAGAATGTCAAAGAAAGCAAGAAAGGCATTAACTCTAAGCATGTTAAAGTAAGGGGGAAAAGCCGGAACTTCCTGGTCCACAGTTGCTGAGCTCACCCTGGGGAAGTCACAGGAAGCCTCCTCCATTCACAGTAGGTTCTGGACTCCCTCAGCGGACCTGAAGAAATTCAGGGCATCCTGCGAAGTGAGGAGGTGGGAAAAACACCTGGAGTTTGGGGATTGAGAATCCTTTTCCATGACTCAGAACCCTTGGGAATTCTTGCAGTAAAGAAGCTCATTGACCTTGGCCTGTTCATCTAGCCTGTCCCAATTTATTTAACCTATTTAAGAATAACCTACAATCGTATTGTGGAACCCACATTAGGAAATGCTAGTCTGAAATTTTCTTGATTCTCAAATTAAATATGAGGTCCATTCTGAATCACTAAACCCAAATGACAGGGCAAAGAGTAGCGGGGACAGATGATGGAGGCCATTCCCCAGAACTTTCCTAATTCCCTGTTGCCACCCACTTTGGCCACAGGATAGTGTCTTTCTTACCCTTGTCCATAGAATGATCAAGGCTGCTTCCCTAAGAAGTTGCTGTGAAACTCCCGTGATATGCCATCAGCTATAAAATAAATGTTACCACTTTAATAGTTGAAAATAATTTGTTGAGCAGTATATGATATCATGAATCTACCCAGTCTTTGCTTAAAACTTATGGCCCTAAATTAAAATGAAAATTAGATTTTTCTTAAGATTTAAAAAAACAGAAAGACATGACAGTGGAGAGTACAAAACAGTGCTTTTATTTATCGTTGGCCATTGTGGTCGCTGGTACAGTGGAGAACAGACACTACTCTCTCTTTCTCTTTTTGACTTGAACACATAAAGGTAAGCAGTTGGGGGAGACGGAAACCAACTGTTTTTCCATTCACCTTATTATTGAGCTGTGGTTTTAGAACTTCCGTTTTGTTATCAAATGATCTTAACTAAAGCTTCGGTTAAACAAGGAGAAAGAGTTAACATTTAAAAGTGTAGGAAAATAGCTCTAGACACCTGTTCTCAGTTTGTAATATAATATTCAGAATAATATTACCTGGTAAATTACAGTTTCAACCTGGTGTAAAAAAAAAAACCATGTCTGATTATATTGTCTATCATGCGTCTAATCTCATTGTTCTTATTTATTCATTTTACTTCCTTTTAAAGGGCATATTTCTTCTGAGATATCCAGTACCTCACAGGTGTCTAATAGCAGAATGTCTATGAAAAGTATTGCAAGGTATCCTCAGCAAAGGACAAGCAAGTCATTAACTACTAGTTCAAAACAGACCTCCAAGTTTTATAATTAACCAGCAAGATACACTGTTAGTTACTCTTTGGGGATGATAGGGTGCCTCAGGTAGCATTTTGAAAAATATTGGAGAAAACTGAAGGAGTTAGTGAAAAATCTCTGATGCCCAATGCTATTTAAAGAAAGAGGAAGGTAAGAAGGAAGGGAGGAAGGGAGAGAAAAATCAAAGCACAATTTACATAATCATGGCATCTTTCAAATTTAATTTAAACATAAGCTATAAAGGTATTGAGGAAGCTGAAGAAACGAGTGAATATCTCTTAGATACACAATGCTCATTTTAAAAAAGAAGAAGGAAGGAAACAGGGAAGGAGGAAAGAAAGGAAGGAGAGAAAAAGAGAAGGAAAAGAAAATCAAAGCACGACTTCCATAGGCATGGCCTCTCCAAATTTCATTCAAACACGGAATTCCTAAGCAACATAACAGTGCCAAGCAGCATATGTTTAGTGCAGCCGGCTGAGGGTTTCCTTGCAGAACGTAATAATAATACCAGCCTGACAATTGCTTGGTGAAAGCCGGTCATGCTGTCGTGGGCAGCCTGGTGGAGGCATCATGCCTCCCAGAGGGGAAATGTGGACTCTCCAAGGAGGAGGGATGCCTTCCATGCTGGTGAAACCTGTGTCTATGGCTGCCAACAGAAAAGAAGCAATACAGACATCTACAGCCAAGAGCAGTAACCTTCATGCTAGAGGAGGTGATAGATAGTGTTTGGACTGGGAGAATGAACTGGAAGCTCTGCTCGACTCGCATTCTACAAAGCTATAAAAGTCATAAGTAGAAATATTTTATTGAAAACTCGGAATCTTAGACAAGTAAAGCAAATGGATAGCAATCATACAGTAAAAAATAATTTATTCGTGTGTATAGCTTATTTTGTCACATGAGCTTAAATGGCCTTTTTCTCTGCAGCTAGTTTGGATCCAATTGAATATAATAACTGTTTTGTGACAGTTGCTTGCATTTTGCTTTGTGATGGTGAGCAAGTGCAGAAAGCTAACCCATGCATTCCTGGTATAGAAACATAATCTCTATTGATTGAGCTGACATGATAAATAGCAGTTTTTTCACATGTTAATATTTATTTAAAGATGGAAATGCATCTATTATAAGCATAAGTGCTTATAGGACCATTTATTGACATTCATTTTCTAGTTGAGCCACAGTGATCATCAGCGGTCTTTCTGGAAATGGGCATTTGACACTTGAATATATTTAGTACAATGTATACTAATTATGCTTTTCTATATTTATGAGTTGCAATTTTAAATGGGAAAAATTCAATCAATACCTTTAAAAAATGGGTTGCTCTAGTTTTGGGGTGAAAGTGAGTTAATGTAAATAAAGTTACTGCATAAAATAACTGGGTTATTTTGCCTTGGTCATTAAAAAAAACCCCAAAAAAACCCAACTATTATTTTTAACCTGCAATAATTGAACCCAGTGATGTTTCTCTTCTAATTCTTGTGTATACCCTGGCATCCAATAGTTCTTTGCACACAGTAGGGACTTAAATATTGATTATGAGAAGCAATATGTTTTAAGAAAAGGAGACCAAGTTAGTGACTGGATTCTGCAAAAAATTGAAGTCTTATAAATATGGATTTCTTTAAACTAATTTGTTATTTAGGTCATCAATATTAAACAGTCTGAAAATGGCTTGCTAGAGATTATCTTTTAAGAGCATAAAACTGAAAGCTGAAAAAAAAAAGATTAGTAGTACCCAAGTATTTTCTGTGTTATCTTTAATGCTAACATTTAGGGAATGGCAGCTGTAGAAGAATCTCAGATGACTAAACCATTAAAGCTTAGCCTCACCATGAAAAAATTTGCATGTCCTGGTACCACTCTGAGCCACATAATCACTGGATGTGTTACATTAAAAGAGTTGACTTTTTTATTGTCTTCCTAGCTTTCATTTCACATTTCTGCAATCATTTTTATACTGTTTGTTTTTATTTCAGAGTTAGTCAGCTATTTATTTCATTAGTATTGAGCAAAGCAAACCAATAGATACAGAACTGTCTTTTTTCTATGTCTTTTATAATCAGTTCTTTTTTAAGTAATAAATGTACATTTTATAATCGTAATCATGAAATTGCAAATGAAATCAGTTCTAGAAAGATTAATTCAGTCGTGCTCACAGCTGTGAAGATTGTGGAAATAAATATCATTTTGCAATAATGTATTCTTGACAAAGGGCATAACAAAAGAATGATTTCTATTCAGAGATAGTGGGTATATTTATTTTGCATGTTGGGGGAGGGGCCTTCAGCTCTAGCTTTTCGACCCTGACCTAGTTTTGTAGCTGCTTATTATTCAGCTATATGTTTGAGAAATCTCTGTAATTTAATTTGGCATCCTCTTCTGCATGTCTGCACCTAGCAGTAGGGGCTCATGATATTAGCAGTGTCCCATGCTGAATCGTATTTATTTTAAAATATCCTAACGCACTCATAACTCAGAAAGAAAGTGTTAATTGTTACCAGGGAACTGCCTGATTACAGGCTTGCTGTCCCGTCCAGGGCCCTGCCATAATTAGTAACCACTGTTGACATTTAGATTTAAATTGAATTTTCTTCTAATTAAACCCAGAGGGGGTTGATCCTCTCAGATGTACAGGTTAATAAAATTAGTCAGAAACTGTTAAACAGTAAGCTGAATTCTCCAAGAGAGCTGTCCCAATGTATTGTTAAGAATTCTGTAATTAATATTAAAGGCATTCATTAAATTTGAATTGTCTTTTTGTGCTTGGAGTTGCATATGGTTTTGTAGCAGTTATTTCTTTAATTAGACCTGTTTCCTTTGATAACTACAGTATTACTAATTTCTCTCTTGTTTGTAAATTTAGAATTATAAACACTATTCCCCCATTCTATTCTGCTATGCATAATTCACATCACCATTATTCTAGGAGTACCCAATGAATAATAATAAATGCTAAAAATAAATACAGTAGTGGAATGAAATTTTGATACTCCGCATGACTCTTAACTGCTCTCTATTTGTCAATGTCCTTGCAACAAAGATATTTAAGCTTTGAGCAGGTCATCAGCATTTCCCTCAGTATATTTTTCTATCTCCTCTTTACAAGTTTTGACATAACAGTAGCTTGAATTTGGATTGCTTTGTCTGGTGATAGGAAGTGTTTCCAGTTTCCAGCTACTGTGTAGATTCTACATATCAACATAGGCTTTGATTCCTCCTCCCCTCCAGAGACTTGGAGAATAAAAAAATCTCAACTCTCAGTATGAAAATAGATGGCAGGAAATTTTCAAATGGCCAATGATGAAAGGCAAAACGAATTTGGTTATGTTATGAGGAGGCATCCAATATTAACCTTTTGATAGTATCTGGATTTAAAGGGACTTCTGTGAAGCAAAGCTTTAGCTACTCTTATTGTTTCTTTTCTGGATTCATTTATTAATTTCTTATGTACGCCACAGAATAATAACACATTGTTAACTCACCGTTGTACAAAAGTCTTGTTTTCAATATACCAATAATAGTTTTATACATTAGTAATAAATAGCACTCTCTACATATGCTGGATGATTACAGTTTCTTTTCTAAAACAATGAGTTTCCTTCCTCTCCCCACCACCCCCTGCAATAAAACCATGTAGTCAATGGTGCTAGTCACTTTGGGATAATGAGTTTTGGAAAAAGATTCCTATAGGACTTGGCAAGGTGTTTTAGTGTTATACTCACTCTTGTAAGAAAGGCACAGTTATTTTATAAAATGCTTCTTAATTTTCTAATCAAAATAAACAGAAGGAAGCAACAGCACCTCATTTGTCTTACTCAATCTGCTTAACTAAATTGAATTAAATGAAAATGTTTCTAGTCACAGTTAAGTTCAGATGGGAAAAACTAAGGGCAGAGTGTGCTCAGCACATGAATAGTTATGCCTCATGCAAGCCTATCTGAGAATCAGAACTTAAAAACCTACAGAATTTTAAAATTATAAAATGATTTAACAAAATCTGGACCTTCCTACTTGTAACTTTACAAGGGCTGTCCAGAAATTATCCAGCCATGTAATATGAAAAATAGGGGCATTTATGGCTGGATTTTTTTCTGGACAGCCCTCATGTGGCTGGAAGACATTGTACTGTATATCTGTGTGATAAAACCTGAGATGGGATAATGCTTAACAGTTCTGTTAGACTCTGAAATCCAGTATTGGAGCAGTGTGTACAGAAGAGCACGCCTATGGTATGGCGCAATCTCCCCTCGTGGCCCGCCGGGTATCCTAGGATTGACACAACACTGCTCTGCCTTTGGTCGCGTGAAGGAATCTGTAAACATGAGCTGTTAGCTGTAAGCTTTAATCACCAACAGGAATAGAGTCGCCAGCGTATTACAAAGGACTGTATATCATGGTATTAACCACAAGTTAAATTTATTTGTCACCAGTGTTTCCTGACTCAGTTTATTTTAGGGTGTTTTTTTAACCTGTGGGGACAGATGTGGGGACAGCCAGCACTCACAGCCTGGGAATGAGAGGTTCCTGCTGGTTTCTGCCAGTCAGCTGAGCGTTCTCTATCTCAGCTCCCTTCTGGGTGACGCTGAGCGGCCCTCGGCTCCCTTACCTCGCCAGGATTCAGGATTCTTTGAGTTCCAAAGGAATGTGAGATAATTCTTTAAAAACTGTGTTGTGACCATGATCACTCTTTTATTAATGAAAGGTAAAATTAATATGAATTAATTTTCTACTTTTATTTCATTAGTCATACTTCCAGGAGTCTTTTCCAGAGTGAAAACAATACTCCAATTCTGACTTTTGATTGAATATTAATTTTTTTCCAAGAAAAAATGTTATTTTGTGGGAGGTGTGTGCTTGAGCTTGAAGCCTCTTACCAGCCCCGGTCAAGTTCTCATGGGCATGTGTCCATTCTGGGGGGACGGCACGGTCTCTTAAATCACATTCTTTAACTATCCCACTTCCTTGGGACTCTATTTCTCACTTATTTCTTTCCAATACTCCCTTCCAATAGTTCCAGTATGCCCCAAATTTACTGTTAAAATGCCCATTCCATGAGTTAGCCCCAATCCCTTCCCCAAACATGGGATCCGACTCTGGTTCTAAACTATTAATAATCAAAGGTCCACCAATTGCCATTAATCCATGTCAGATTGGTTATTGGTTTAATTCACCATAAAATTCCTAATCTTTAAAATAGAATGCTAGGTCATCTGTGCATTTTTTTTCCTATAGCCACATTAAAGAAACAAAAGGCTGATTGCATTTGGTAGAGAAGAGGCCGATGGGTAGGAGAAGGGGGCAGTAACACCACGGTGGCTTTGCTTGACTCAGGAGTGATTCAAACGTTTTATGATTAGGCCACATTGGAATTGAGTTCCTCCCCACTTCAATTGGTGTGTCAAACCTCACCTTGACAATTAATGACTTCCTCTCTGTAACATTTTTGCTCCCACCATATGCAGAGAATGGCTTCCTTTTTAAAGAGCGGTATTGGGTCCCATGTTGAGTCACTGTTTATAAAAGAAAGCAGGTACTAGAGAACCCAGCATAGAGGTGGCAGGAGAGAAGCTGAGACGTTCGAGTTCTTATTGTGTAGCAGATAATAGGATGGGAGCTTTCACGTGTAATCTCATTTAATCTTTGAGTAAACCCAAAAGAGAGGTGTTGTTGTTGTTGTTGTTGTTGTTGTTTTCATCCTAGCAATTAGGAAACCAACAGGACGTGAGGGGAGAGGTTAAATACCTTGATCAAAGTTCCAGAAAAATAAGTGACAGAGGTATTTACCCAGCAGCTCAAAGTTAACCCAGTTAGAAAGAAAGATGTGATGAACAAATACAGAGATTTCAGGACACTTGAAAAAGGATTTACTGAGTTTTACCAACTGAGACTGCCATGTTGAGAGAGCTCAAGCTCTCTGAAAAAACAAACATAAACAAAAATCCTTCTCTCTCCCTTCCTAGAGCTTTTTAGTTAGAGAGAGAGCATGCTTGGCGGGAGTGGGAAGGTTGGGGGGTGTTTCTGCTGGGTGATTCAAGGCTGTTTTCAGCTGACTTTCCTGGATGAGGCTGTTTCTTGGGGGTGGGGCAGTAGGGATTCCACATGGTCAAACTGCTCATAGTGCTTAGAAGATAGAGTAGAAATAAATAAGATTTCCTCCAAGAGAAAGAGGTTTTGATGGATTGAAATCACATTGGTGGCAGGCTAATCCTTGGTCTCTTTGTTACATTGGCTTTTGTGAAGTAATGTCCAGTTACTACATGTATCTTTATGTTCTTTAGATAAATTATGTGAATTGTCAATCCTGACATGTTCCATGAGCCAAGTGTAAAAGGATCGAAAATACAATATATTTAAAATTAGCTTCATGGTTTTCCATGAGTTCTTTCTTTATCCAGGCAAACCTCTTTTCCTAGAAGTGCTGGTTTTATTTCATTTTGGAGATCAGTAATAAGAATACCCTTTCTTATCACAACTAGTAAGATTATGATTCAGCTATGCAAATGGGCAGACATACCAGCCACCTGGACTTTTTCAGGGAGTCCACTGGAGATGACTTGTGCAGTGATCCTTTGTCAAAAACTCCTAACGATCTTTTCACTTCAGTCCCATTTGTTTTTAATGCAAGTTGTGAATATGTCTGTGGGAGGAATATACTCATGTTTTTTTAGTGCAGTGCATGGGGATGATAGCATAGGCTCTATAAAGCAGCATTAAGTACATTATTATAGTTGATCTCTACAATATTATTATGTGGTCAGCATTATTATCCCAGTTGTGTTGAAGAGGGCTGTGCAGACTGAGATTCAAATAGGTTAAACAGCTTTCATAGTCGCATGAAGTTATCAGGTGGTACATCTGGGATCACAAGCCCACCAAAACTTACTGCGCTGTGGTGGAATCTAGTACGACTCTGTTTATTTACCCATATCAACAATTTTTTATTTATAATTACCCATATTAACTATAGGAGCAATTGTAAATAAAACCTTTGCAAATTTTGTATTTCGAGTTTTGGTTGGCCTCTTCATTCTTAAAATTACATGCAATATTTCAGTATCATCTTGTCAACAGCTCCTACTTCAACCATCTTTTCCAATATTTAAATTCTTCTATGACAGTATTTTTAAACTATAGTAATAATAATCATGATAATTGCTAACATTTATGACATGCTTTTTTTTAGTACCATGTTTTTCTATGTATAAGACACCCTCATGTATAAGAGGACCCCAATTTTTCTAATTCAACATTAAGAAATCAATATCAACTGGTTACTCCCATGTATAAGACGACCCCCAATGTTTGGTCTAGCAATTTTTTTTTTGGAACAGTGCTGTCCAATAGAACTTTATTTATTTATTTTTTTAAATTCATTTTTATTGTTAGACTTATTGGGGTGACATCTGTGGTCTAACAATTTTAGACAAAAATATTATGATGTCCTTTTTAAGTATAAGACAACTTACTATTTTGTTGTACTATGACATTTAATATTTGCAATAGTATTCTGATTCATTACCACTTTATCCATGAGAAAACTTGTTGGGCTTTCAGATTTTAAGGGATTATTCCAAGTATCATGAGTATTTAACTGGAAAAACTCAGAAGTAAACCCAGACCAATCTCTAGAACCAATGCTCATAATTCTACAGGGTTTTGTAACTTAGAGATAAACTTGGAAAATTATTTTTAAAGTTAGGACTATAAGTCTGATGGAACTCTGGTAGCCCCTCAATCTTCTAATTCAAACAAAAGCTCCAAATTTAAAGAAATTTTTGTATGTTTATTCCAAATCTGGATTACAATTTACTGACAGCTGGTTGGATTTTTAAATACATTTTTAATTTGCATATTTCTTGTTTATTCCACATCTCCCTCTGCTGTTGCAATGTTGTAGGTGGGATTAAAGGGCAGCAGAAACTACAAAACTAGGAGTTGTTCACTTTTTCTTTGATTAAATAGTGACCCAAGTGATTCTGAAATAGTGACTCAAACTTGCATTGGAAAAAGGAGGGATCTAAAAGAAAACCCTCAACCTCATGGAGGAGTGGAGAAAAGGGAAAAAGTAGAGTGTGGAAGAGAGAAAGAGGTAGAACAGAAAAGAGGAGATAAAAAAAGCAGGAAGGTTCAAGAAAGGAGATGAGAATAAATGCTCCTGGGAAGCTTATACTCATTAAAAAGAAAGACAAAAAAAGAAGGAAGGAAAGAACTAATGAAGGAAAGGAGGAAGAGAAGGAAGGAAGAAAGGAAATAAACAAGGAAGGAGGGAAGGAAGGATGGAAAAAAAAGAGAAAAGAAGGGAGGAAGGAAGTGGAGGAAGGAAGGAGAAAGAAGGGAAGGAGGGAGGAAGGGAAGAAAAACAAAACTAAATTTAAGCCAAAAGAAAGAATTGGAGTGTAATATCTAATGAAACCCTCCTGGCCTCATTTCTCCCTTCCTGCTACCTAAGAAAAAGCATTGTTTATAGCTTTGAACCAAGCTGACTGATTATTTGTAACTTATCAGATTCTGTTAAGAAATTAACTTATGGATGGCTACATTCGAGGCCATTTGTACCGCCTGACAAGATGACTTGCCCATGCGTGTTCCGGGGGGAAGTCACAAGGTGGCCATCATGAGAAATTTCCCTGCCTTGAGGAGGCCATTACATTGAGAGATTTCTCTTGGAATGTGTCCTTCCCATTGAACGCTACAGGACTTAGGACTGGTCATTAAATCTCATGTGATTTCGAGAGCAATGACTCTTGGTCAGGGAGAAATGTGTTTCTGTATATAAAGATCTGACTTTAGATGAAGGAGCCGCAATCTTGACATTGTGAGCATGTGGCTGGCCTGTGCTGTCAAGGCTGGGGACAGGCCTACCGGATAGTAACCCGTCGGCGTCGCCACAGCCCCTCTGACACAGCATGGTTTGAGTGAACACAGATTTTTTTTTCTTTATGAGAACGTAGGTACATTCAATGGAATTTTCACTGTTTTTTATTTATCCATTTATCTGTTTATTTATCCATTTATTGTTAATAATCATATCACGCATGCAGCAATTTAAGCCTGTACAATTTCAAGATATTTCATTGTACCAATAAATTAACCTCAAAAAGGTGGATAATTCAGATAACTTGTAAATCTGCACATAGCATAGTCCTCTCATTCGAACAAATGCACAAATAATTTAACCAGTCTTTTACCAATTGACCTGAGAAAATGAAAACCGCTCCAATTAAAGCTATTCTCATTTTACAAAAGCTACTGATAAGAGTAGAAAAAAATAATTTTAATCTATAAAAATGAAAAAAAAAAAAAAGGGTGTAGTGTACTTTCTGTGTTTTGAATGCCCAAACAAACGTGAGTTCAAATTTAAATTCATTGGAAGTTAAGCAGGTAAAATTTAAGTGCATGAAGGAAGTCATGCTAAATTTAAAGAAACTCAGGTTTTCTTAAAAAAGAAATCCTTTCCTGTTAGGTTACCAGTGGTATAGCTGAGAACCTTCCAGTTTCTTAGACCAACGTCTCAAAAGGTTATTTTCTCATATGTCAGCAATGTTATTACCCATGTAGTCAATAGCTTTAGACAATATTTAAATAACATCAGCATACGATACGATTTCAGGGACAGGATGATTAATCGAGTTTGCGAAAACAAGTCAGCACTAGTTTTATTTACTTACTCACTTATTTATTTATTTGTATTACCCCCACAGTATTCCACAAAGGATGGAGGAGATTCCATTGTTCACGCAATAATAGATTTCCTTCCTTCTGAAATTGTGGTCCAGTAGTAAACAAGTTACATTAATCAGGCATCATTATTGAAATCGTGTTCAATGACTTCTTTCCCAACTGACCATTTCAGATCCTGTAATATTTTCTCTGCCTATGGGTCCTTCTTTTACACTTTTGAATGTACTCTTCCTAAACTCTAGTCACTGGTGTATAGCTCTCATGCCCTGGATGAGAAGTTAGACATACTGCCTTCTACTGAAAGGTATATGCACTGCTGTTTATTTGTGCCATTTCCCTCTTTCTCTACCAATTTTAGGCATATTTCCAGTAGGTTAATGTGTCAAGAAAGAATTTTATTGAACTGTATCAAATGACAGCATATAATAAAAAAAGTTTGCATAATTGAAAAAAGGTTATGACAACTCCATACTTTCCGGCAGAGCAGTGGGATTCCTGACAGCTCTGAGAACACTGGGGAAGGTGCGATTTGTTTGGCAGGCCCTAGGAGAATGCTTGGGGCTGGCAAATGTACCATTTTCAGGCACAGGGTGGTTTCCTAAGGGACTTCTAGCTTTTCTGAACCTTGTCCATGAGTGTGAGGCCCCATTCCAACATAATTCATTCTATCAACAAGTGTGGACTAAGCTCGTGCTTGTACTCACCATTATTCCCAATGAAAGTGAAAAGAAGAAATCAGTGCTTTCTAGAGTTAGGAAGGAGGCTTCCTGGAGGACTGGGACCTTAAGCTGTGGAGAACACACCAGAAATACCTGCCATTAAAAGGAGTTTTCTTTTCTCCAGGAGTTTTTGTTGTTGTTGTTGTTGTTATTGTTTTTAATCTGGAGGTCTATACCCAAAAGGATCCCATTAATTCTAAATTTTGGTTAACTTAATACAATTAGCTATTTCAAGTTAGTATCTTAAGAATTAAAAGCCAGCGGAGTACCTAATGCCAAAGTTAAACATTGTGTTTAAAGGCAGACTGCTGCTATGAAGTCAATATTTAATGAATGTTACTACAGATGAGATACACTTTGGGCCCTTTGGGAGAAATATAAAGTATGGAAAAGAAGTGACACCTGCCCTTGATAAGCTTGCAGTCTAGCAGTCCTTGACAATGGAAGTAGAGTTACAGGACTCGAATCAAAAAGATAGAAGCATATACCTAATGACTCTTTTTCTTCCTACCTCTCCTTTCACCGTTCCAGTGAAAATGTCCATCACAATAGCACAGCAGCTACTTTTCTAAAAGAGGAAGTAAATCCATCCGGATTACTTTAAAGCCAGTGATAGGACCTAGTGAGTTTGTGAAACAGCATCTGATTTTTCTGAAACTGTTTCTTTTTGTTCTTTCTTAGGAATCTCACAATGTATGTTCCCTCATATGTGTGCAAAGCCCAGTGGCTTAGGAGTTATATGTAAAATGTTTTCTTTCATTAAATAAAAGCAGCCCAGACAGTGTAAAACACGAATGTTCAGAGAACATTTGTTTTCTGACAAATGAAAGTGAAAAATGCATTGCCTGCTTATTAGAACGTTAGAAGGTCTAGAATCCTTGCAAAATGTCTCTGTAAGCAAGAGCATATGACAGGGAGTGCTTTAGACAATAACTGTATGCACATTTGGCAAACTGAGGCATGGAGGGCAGCCAAAGGCTGTGCCTATAATGGTCTGACAAGCACATACCCTGGGGTGTGCTGCTTTCCTAATAAAAAGATTTGAGAAAGAAAATGCATCAGAACTGCTGAACTAATAGCTTTAAATCCACCCAGGACAGCAGTTCCCTTTCAACATTAGCCAAGGGGCTGGTGGATACCAGGAGATTGGGCTTTGAGCTCACTGCAGTGCTGGGGGAGAAATAAAAGGCACTGTGTTTCAAGTCCAAGAAGCCTTTCAATGACCAAGTCTCTGACATTCTGGAAACCAGCTTGATAAGTAGGTCTCTCCTCATTTGCTCATTATTAAAAAAAAAAAAAAAAAATCAGAAATTTAGTGATTTATACCTGTTTTGTAGGTAATTCTACTGGAAAATTATTTAGCTATATTTTACTGTGATAATTCTTACTTTTCCAAGTTTTTAGTGTTATTATTTAAAAAATGTAAAAATGTGATAAAATCTACATTAATATGTAGGATTCCATTTGCTTTTAGCTTTATTCAATATATTTAAACATATATTATAATACTTGTGTAACCATTTTCATTGTAGATTTTTTTTTTTTTTTTGGTGGTTCCCTGGCTGGGACTCGAACCCAGGCCGCGGCGTTGAGAGCACCGAAGCCTTAGCCACTACACCACCAGGGAACCCTTTGTTATAGAATTTTTAATAACCACTTAGGATATGTTCATGTTCAGATTACAAAAAAATAAATTTCTGAAAAATTTTAAATATTTAAAAAATTTAAATATTTCTGAAAAATTTTAATACCAGAGTATAGTCATACACATTCTAGGTGTAGGCTACTATGTTGGATTTTTTCCAATGCTGGCATAAGTGAACAAACATTGCTTATAGCCTTAAAAAGAGTTGTATTTTATTTTACCAATGTTGATTATAATACAAAATAAACTATCATTAATGATAATCGTTTTTACTATTATTGCCTAGCGTGTATGTCAAACACTGTATTAGATATTTACGTTGTCCCACGTAATCTTTAAAACTGCCCTTAAAGTTAAGAATTTTTATCTCATTTTTTCAGATGAATTGTCAGCAAAAGGTAATTCCCATGGAGGTTAAATAATTTGCTTGAGTTTTCATAGTTAATAAGCAGAGGAACCAGGAATCTTATACCATGCTCTTTCTGGTCTTATTCAAAGCCTAATAGAAACATGTTTTTTTCCCCAGTGGATTATAGGTCCTTATTATAATGCATTATAGTGTTAATGTCCCCATTTTATTTAAAATATGTTACATGTATGGATTAGTGTCATTATGTGAGCCCTTAGAATGATGGCTAAAAGCTCGACGTACCCAAAAATTGAAATAGTTTGTTGTGGATATTACTAAAAGTCACATCAGTGGGGGAAAAGATAAAGCTATAGAAAATTGCAATTGACTGGAATCAAACTACACTAGTTGCTTACAATTGATTGTATGTTATTCAACCACAAAGATAAATTAGAACACGGACTGCTGCAATAGAAAAGTGGTTTAGATGTCACGGAGACAGTATGACTATTTTTATCTCTCAGTTGTAAACCATAGCTTACAGTGGCTGAAATGACATTGAACTGTTTTTCTCTTTGATGATTTACAGCCTGTATAGTGCATTTGTAAGAGCAGATGTCACATTTTATGTATTTGAAAGTGTCAACTCTGCTGACTTATGTCTGAAGATTCTGTTCTTGAATCAAGAGAATGTAGTGATTTCCATTTCTTAAAAGTGATTTCCCCAACATCATAAAAAACACACAGTGACTATTGGTCATTATAATGCTGCAGTTAAACTCTTATTTTTGGTCTTGTATTTTACATACATCATATAATTGATCATTATTTTGTGAAATCTGATTTGAATGAACAAGGAAGCTTCTACTGAGCCAACCATGTTTGTGCTTAACCAAATTAAAAAATGTTTGCGTTTCATCCTAGACATAGCTGTCCTAAGTCTAAGATGGATTGAGCAAAGGAAAATGCATCAGGGTTTTCATAATAAAAAAATTATTCCCGGAAAGTCCACATATACTTTATTCATCCCATATTTCAAATTGATTTTCATTTTACCATTTAGGGTGCAGTTACTGGTAGTCCCATCTTTTAAAAAGTCAAATTTGCATTTAAATAGAAACTGTTTCAATCATTTAACATCCGAAAACCCGACCATTTTATTCATTCTTTTTTTTTAATCTTTTTTCTGCCTTTCACTGTTGAAAAAAATCTTGTGTTATACTTTTCCACAATCGTCATAAATTCTGAACTTCCATAAAGACTGTAAATGCCCTCTTCCTTATGTCACTCATTAAAATCTCATTGCTAATAAATCTTTGGGTGTAGGTCAGGCTTAGGTGAGAATAGAGTAAAAGTAGGATATAAAAAATTTCATAGCTGACAACTCATGATGGCACAATATTTTCTTCAATTAGATCTGAAAAAAAAAAACATTCCAATGAATGTAACATAAATATAGTAACCAAATAGAAAAAGAGAACATTGAAAATAAGGACCATGCAAGTTATTTTTAAAAAATATTGGAATAACATGATAAATTTTTGTTACCTAGTAACTAACAGTATAACTATTTCCATGAAAAAGTGTAAATGCGTAAAAATATTTTGAAGGTTGGTCTGATTTTTGTTTATTTAAAGTAAATCAAAGTCATTTGTTTTTGAAAGAAGATGAAAGCACAGGCCAGTTTTGTAATTAGCTCAGAAGCCTCAAGTTAAAAATTCAAAAACAATTAACACATGGGCTTAAATGTAAAGCCATGGAGTTTTCCTCACCGGCATTTACAGACGTCTATGTATTTCTCTCCATTCATTTGAGACACTATTTCCAACAATTTAAGAACATCAAGAAATGGCTTTAGTTAACTTGTGGTGCATTCCTTCTACCACAAAACAACTTAATGTTCATGATTGATTTATTTCTAGTAAGAAGGACTATTTCATAATATTTATTTTATTGCCCATTTACTGTCTTTTTACTTATAAAACAAAGGAAAAGCACTATAATTGTCATTCACCTGGTAATATCATATACATATTAAATGGCTGGAAGGTATTTTAAAATATTGGTGTTTCATTTCATTACATACCTGCATTTTTAAATAAAATATTTTAGTACTTTAAATTGTACCATTGTCGAAATACTCTTTGACAATGGAGAAATATTTTCATTGATAAAGGGAAAGTTGTCATAACTCACTCACTTATTCATAAGGCAATAATTCTATGAGTATTTTATGACTTTTTTTCTGATCTCTTTTGATTAGGGGATGTATAGGTGTGTGTTTGCAACTAATAGTGAACACATATCATTTTGTCATCTGATTGACCTTATAGCTATTTTTTAAAAAGCAGAACAAAGTTACTCAAAAGAATAGTACTTTTTAATCTCTTTTATTTTGTTCTATTAACAGATGCCTGTCTCTAGAGGTCCATTTTTTTATCTTCAAACTCAGGTCTGTCATTAAAACTCACAACTGCAACTTAGTTTCATCCTTGTATGATCACATAACTGAGTAAGGCACAGAATACCCTTTTCTCAATTTTGCTCTCAGTCCTGTCAGTGTAAGTCCCATCATGACTGATGATGGATTGCAGCGTGTTGCTAGAGTCACTTTTCCTGTCATCAGATGTTTGCCTCTTCCTGCTTGCAGTTTCCTATGGTGGGGTAGGAAGTGTGTGTGAGGTAGAAGTGAGGGAGATTGAACCACAAATATTTAGCATTACTTAAGTCAAGAAAACTGTTAGTGTAGAATTAGGAGGGGAAAGTCAAGTGTCAGGTGGTTCTTACTGTTTTTGGGGGGTTTTTTGTTCTTTTGATGTCTCAGCATTAAAGCCTACATCTGAAAGGTTTTAATCTGTGTGTGTGTGTGTGTTTGTGTGTGTGTGTTTGTGTGTGTGTGTTTGTGTGTGTGTGTGTGAGAGAGAGAGAGAGAGAGAGAGAGATTAATTTTTTTTCTTTTGATTGTTAGTTGTAATCTTAAAACTCAGTCTAAATCTAAACCCAAGGAACTTGGGAGAGTTCTTCATGTCACATGGGAGGTAAATAAATTGAGGCAGATAAAGAGAGATCTTAGTTCTTGCAGATGTTTAACTCGTTTCTGCTTGGAGACTGTGACAGAGATTGCGATTGTGTCAGACTACAATAATACCAGTTGTACTAAGCTAGCTATCGTAATTCTATTACAAGTCCATATTCTCTTTCTAGTTTAGAGAATCTAGATAGATTAGTGGGAAGGGAGGGAGAAAGACACACTCAAATGAGATAAGGAAGCACTTTTAAATTTTATAATTGAATTGCCTGGTTTGAATTAAGTATCTTGAATTATTTCAGTATTTCCCTCTGTGTCCTGAATTTTTACTGTGAGAGACACGATACATGACAAAAAGAAAATTTCCTACGTAGTGGAGTTTTGATCTCTTTAATGGGTTTAAGTGTGTGTTTCTGATTACTGATAGAATTTTGGTATACAAATATCAAACATTACAGAAACGTTTATCTTTCAATTTCTATATACATACAGCTAAACACTAAAAGGGTCAAAGCAACACTCATCTGGTATAGGTAGAGCAAGTTACTTACTAATAATGCGAAATAATTGGAATCAAGTGAATTATACAGACCTGTAGAGGAATTAAATGATTCTTCCGCTGAACTGAATACAGCAGGTCCTCAAATAACATTGTTCAGTTCAATGTTGTTTTGTTATTAATATAATGACGAAGAAGAAAATAGCTATTCCCAGGTGTCTACTGTCCGGGTGAAGTTTTCACTTTCTCCTCATGTCTGCGTGGGTTCTCTCTGGGTCTCCCAGTTTCTTTCCACATTCCAAAGGTGTGCTCATGAGATAAATGGCATGTCTACACCACCCAGTCTGAGTGTGGGGTGAGTGGCCCTGCAGTGGAAGGGCACCCTGCTCAAGGTGACTCCCCCTGGCACCCTGAGCTGCCAGGAAAAGCTCTGACCACCGGGACCCTGAACTAGAATATTCGGGTTAGAAAATAATGATCTAATTTATTTTTATTCATCTTCCTTAAATGTATTTATTTCACATTTATTTCAGTGTTTAATATTCAAAGTTTTGGGTCTTTATTTAGAAGCTGGATGATGTTTTTGTGATCAGAAGTATGCTATAGGAACTTACCTCGTGTTTCTATCAGTGAGCCTATGGTAAAATTGGTTTCTTTATCATTTCTCTTAGAGTTGCAGTTTCCAAGAACCTGTTGATGATGTTAAGTGAGCACTTACCGTATGTCTAAAGAAGAAATTCTGTTACTATTGGTTGATCTAAAATGTACCCATATGGGGTTCCCTGGTGGTGTAGGCTTCGGCGCTCTCAGTGCCACAGCCTGGGTTCGATTCCCAGCCAGGGAGCTACTCCCCTCCACAAAAAATAAAATGTACTTATAATGCAAAACTTTTGCTCAGTTATAAATCCACTGGATAAGACAATATCTAATTGCATTTTCTATAGCATCCTGCTCATTTTTCCTAATGAACTTTAAATAATATTCATGTAGCCTCTAGCACCTCCTTTGTACATGCTGGGTATTCCCATAGTGACTTCACTATAATTACTTTATTATTTCCACAGTGTATCACTATAGACACAAATTTCCTTTCTTATCACTTTCTCTTTAATACCACTTCTCCCTTGCTGCCAATCAATTTGATTTAGCTTTATTTTATAACCCCCTCAGCTATTATCTGTAAGAACTGACTATACACCTCCATTCTTTTCATTTCCTCCAAAGGATTTCCTACCCTTCACCCTCTATATCTTTTTCAATCAAATTCTTCCGCCTGTAAAGACATGACATATTTTTCAAGGGTACGCAATTGTGGGTGTTTGTTTGTATGTATACACGGTATGTATTTTAACTAAGTGTCCAGATTCCTAATTTCCTTCAGTCTTCTTGTCTTGATTTCTGGGCTTGCATAATTACAAAGAAAAAATACTTTTACATTATTTTAAGTTTTAAATCTGAATTTAAGAACCAAACCCAGCCCCTCTTGTGTCTACTATGTAAGTTCCTACATTGATCACACAAAATGGCGTGGCTCTCTCTTCATTCACTCATAACACAAGAGAAACTACTTCAAGTTAATAAATCTAATTTTCTCTAGAAATCTCACAGGGTCACATTGTGACTCTGACTTGATTGCTTCCGGTACCTCTTTCTGAAAAATACACACACACACACACACACACACACACACACACACACACATCTATATCTATATCTATATCTATATCTATATCTAATCTCACCACACTATTCCGTTGATGGTGTTTTCGCCTCCAGTGATTTGCTCTGCCTGTCGCTGTCACACATGGACAGGGACAGTCCTGCTGCAGAAACTCATGAATCTGTCTCTTTCAGATGTGTCCTCTAAACTGGCATTCTCATCCCAAAGTGATCAAACTTCAACATGTTTATTTTATATCAAAATACATATGTTCTAGGTTGTCACTGATCCCACAATTCCACATCTTTGTTTCTTTTGCCTTTGAGCATCTATAGCATTTCTACAATAGTCTTGAGAACCCTTTCAATTCCTGGTTTTTAGTTTTTAGAAACTTGGTTTAATTTACCTTTTAGTTTCTTTTCTTTCCTCTTGACTTGCTATAGCATTCAGGGACTTAACTTCCTTTTTCTATCCATAGTGCTTTAATTTCTTCTCTCTTCCTGAAATTATTTACTGATGTTTCTATAATTAAAGATTCAACTTTCATTTGTTTTAGGACTTCTTCATCAGGTTCCTTTTTAATGAACTGATTACTGTATTGTCTTTAAATCAATCATGTCTCTAATCTCAAAAGTGAAAATATTTTTGTTCTCTCCTTATGCTAGCCTGGTTACCAATGAGAATTGCAGAAATTCTCTACAACAATTTGAAGGTAGTTTCTTTTCAGTTATTGGGAAGGCTCAGATACTCTTGGATATTCATGTCAACAAAACAAATATTTTGATTTTAAAGCAAGTATTTTGCTTATAAACATGATGCCAAAGAAAACATTTGGTAGCAAAAGGAAGCAACAGTTTGAACTGAATTAATAATATGAATTAGTAACTGGTGATTTTGGAGTGTGCTCTGTTGGAAAGATTCAGAGGATTTAGAAAATACACCTAATTTCTTGCACTCGAGCTATGCTACAGTTTGAGATCAAGGTCAACCTTTGGACTTCCATGTTCAAAACAGGAAAACGTTCTGAATGAATTATTCAGTTAACTACATCTTTGCAAAGGCAATGAACTTTGAGTATATGTTCCTAATTATTGTTGGAAGACCAGATACACCTTTTAGGCCGCTACTGATTAGTAATGAAAACATTTTTCAAATCTTACCATATGTGTTTTTAATGAATCAAGATATATACTCTTTTAGTGATTACTAAAATATTAGTTTGACTATCTGTTGACTATGACTCTGAACTATGACTCTTAAGATACTCACCAATATGCTCAATATGATCTCGCCAAATAATGGTCTGCAAACACAACCCTTACGTGGAACAGAGAAATAACTAACTCATTGATTCAGATGTCTTTCTGAATCTGGCAGACTGATGAATGTAGTTGTTCCGGTTGGATGGGGTGGAAATCTGTGACTCTGAAGCCTTAAGGCCTAGAAAATGTCTTCAGAAGTGAAAGACTCATCAAAGTCCTAGTTCCCAGACACAAATGCTCTTAAATTGGGTCCAAAGGTTGTTCAACCTGAACTGCTGGTTCATGTCTTAATCCACTGGTCTCCAGCCTGGCTTTACTTTTTAGTCTTGCTTCTTTCTTCTAAGTTGCTCACCTCTCAACAGTATCTTTCAAAGCAGCCCTCCATTGTTACAATTCTCATCAAGTCTGCTGTGGATACCCACCTTTTTTCATGGGCTCCTGCAGCTTTCACATTTATACCTGTGAATTTGGGGTGGGGGGAAAGTCTGTGACTCTTTCAAGTTTATTTTGCATTGGAGATAATCTTAGCTTTGTATTTTCATAAGACCTCTTTCAGAGTGTGCTGACAGGGGTCAGTCAGTCTGGTTCTGGTTACAAGACTGAAGAGTATGTTTCATTTAATGGTGCATTTCTAAAAATACATAGGTAGGAAACTAACCACCACAGCTATGCGAGTTTGAAAGAGAGTCTAGAGGCAGTTCCCCATTGCAGAGGCTTACATGGGAGATAGTCATTGCCGAACTGTGGCTAAACCTTCAGCTAATCCTGCCCAGACACCTAATTCACTCAGACTCAAGTATCACGGTCTTTTCAAAAGAAATTGGTATGACTGTTTCGTTGTTGTTGTTTTTATTCAGCAAAGTACAGTTTTGTAATGGGATAAATACAGCTATAATTTGATTATAAAAGTATGTATTTTGCATATCATGTTTTATTCAAGTAGGGCTCACTGATATACTTCAGTACAAAAAGTATCAAAAATATCGAAGTACAGGAAAAGGAGACTCTAGTAATAAAGGACATCAAGAACTTGACTAAAGGTACAGGAAAGTGGCATTGGCCTAATTAGTTTTTTTCTTCATTATTAAAGACTTCTACTTATTTCCTCCTTTGTTACAACCTACCTTTTTCCAGAAAGGACTTAAGGAAAGGCAAACGCTTCTAATCTAATCTGTGTGCAAGACCGCAACCTTGATGATTCTGGAGTAGATCTGGGAGCTTCTCAAACATGAAACTCTGGGAAGGAAGACCCTTGAAATTGGATTTGGAAATTAGACTTGGCCCCAGCCAGACCTACCCCAGTCACTCCACATTCTCAGCCTCTGCTTAGCTTCTTAGTGTGGGAGAACATTGTGAGGCCGTGTTGTAAAGACTAATTAAACAACACAAGTAGAAGATTCGAACCCTGAAATATGTCTTACACATGCAAATCATTTTCAGGGAAGAGTACATTTCTTCACATTCTCCAGGACTGAAAGCAGAGTGGAAATATGCTTGTCAGAAAGAGTAAAACTGCTATAAAAATTACAATGTTCAAACTGGACGAGGAATAGATTTCCATATTTATTGAGTAAGGGGAGAACAGGCCCAGTAACGTAGGGAATACCAACTAGATGAAATGTGGCATCTGGGACAAGTAAATTAAAATGATTCCCTGCCCCAGGAAAAACCCGCTAAAAACAACTGCTTTTTACTCTATCTCATTACTGAGAGAGTCACCTCGGTTTTGAAATGGCACAAGTAATCGAAATGATATTTTACTTGTTGGTAAGGATTCATTCAAGCAAGTGCATCAGTCACTGAGTTACAAAATGCTGAAGTATAATTTTCATGATGGAAAAGATGACCAGCAGAGAGAGAGATGGGTCTAATTTCTCTCCTCCAATTTGCCATATTTTTACAACATAAAATGTACACATTTATTTTTCTATTTTGGAGGTAATCACTTTTGAGTGTAGTTCTAGTTTATTTGTTCAAATGATGCATTTTCAGTCATGTGTTATCTAGGAAGTGGAGAGATCTTGACAAACATTACCAACATACACTATGTATTTTGATATAAATTATAAATAATCTTCATTGTGACATTAAAATGAAAGAAGGTGATTATTTTTTTGTAACTTTATTTTGCTTTTTAGGGCACTGTAGTTGAGCAGATATTTGTAATTAATTCTCTCGAATAAAATTTAAAAGTATTTGGGATCCATAAACAGAAACTCAAAATACTTTGAGTTTTGTCTTTGGAAAATTGAAATTTTGTTTTTGAGAAATAAATCCCTAGCCTCTGTGTCTGAAGGAGCTACATTTTGGTATTCTGCTTATGAAATTTTTAAAAACCACATTAAGGGATAAATTGGGATTTATAATAAATGATGTACTCTTAGACCTGTATCTCTATTATCATAGCAATTATTCCTCCAGCGAAGTCTAACTAAAGTTAGTGGTAGATTATATTGATAGTGATGATAATGGTGATGAAAGGTTTAAACATTTAAATAAGCTTTGTTTATCAAGTTGGATATACATTAGAAAAGGACATGTTCTCTGCCCCGGAAAAGTTCAGAGTCTGGTAGGACAGACAGTTGTGTAAATCATGTATCGAATCTTACTGACGTACACGAAGATGTAAGGATGCACCACACGTGGAGAATATAGTGATATGGCAACTGTGAGAAAGAAGTTGATTGAAGTGACCAGAAAGTAATAGCTTTCAGCTTTTGCAGTCTTCAGGGCAGCAGCAAGCATCCCGATACCCCAGACAGGTTGGCTGCTCTTCCAGAATGCTCTTTGTCAGCTGTATGGAAATGAAAGTCAGACCAAAAGGGGAGAGAAGCCAACAGCTTTCTCTGAAACAGTTGAGCTTCAGGTCATCTCTAAAAGATTAGAAAGTATTTTAGAACTTTTGTTTGATTTACTATGTGCTTTAAATTGTGTGGTCTTACTGTGCATGCATCCTCTTATCTCTTTAACACAATTCTACCACAGAACTTCTGCCATTGGGTGTACTTAGAGGTTAGTAGTAGGGAATTAGCAGTCATGCCAGGAAAAACAATTCGGCATTCTAGACAGTAGGACTTTTCTACTAGAGGGACTTAGAGTTCCCAAGAGCCCTAGGAGATTTAATCTTTTCTAAAATTAAAACAAACAAACAAAAAACTCTTGATATTTTTAAAATTGTAGTCTAAATATAGATATATAACTTCACCCATTTTATTCCTTAATGGAAATGTGTGTGTGTTTATGTGCGTGTGTATCTGTTCTATTCATTCCCTCATTCTGCGAATTTGAATGGATTCATCTGTACTTCCTTCAGCACAACAATAAGTGATTATTTCTCTGAGTCCTTCTCTCAGGCAATGCCATGCTCCTCCAGTAAGCCTCCACCAGAAATGCAGACTGTTCTATACTAAAGTTGATACATTACTGAAAAATTAGAAGTTCACATGGGCCTTCCTGAAATTACTGATAAGAAGGCCATTTCTAGTTATTCACTCTCTTGCTTTCTGGTTATTCTAGATTTGACCTAGGTCTCTAGAAACTCATGATAAATACTGACAAGAAAATGTTGTGGATCTAGGTTACAATAGGCTGTGTTCTATTTTTGAGAATTTTCCACAGGTAGGACATTTCACAGAGTCTATACTTAGACCATATATTGTGCTACCATGGCAACCAGTTACCCCCAGCCAAGTGGAGAGTGCTGATCTCAGTATTCTAAAATGTGGTAAAATCCTTTCCCCCTTAGGTCATCATAGAAGATTCTAGAATTTTCCAGCACTATTATAAGTAAATTGAGAATGCAAATTATATGAAAAATCAAAATCGGTGACTCAATAGTAAAGAGTTGTAGTCTTAGATTTAGAGGCATATGTACCCTCAGGGTTAGCCCTCCCTGCCTGCCCTTAACCCAGTCCAGCAGCTTGGACACTGAATGGCATGACTGAAATGAAGTGCTCTGTCAGCCCCAGAATCCCATCTTCGTCTCACCTCTGGGTCTTATCGGTGTTTTCATTTTCTCTCAGAAGAAACTCTGGCTTCAACATGTCTTAAATGCATTCGTTATCTTTCCACAGAAAGCTTTGCTATTCCTGCACCTGTGGATGAGAAAGACTTTCCCATCTGGCCCAATGGTTCCTAGCTTGGGCTTTGGAACACCCTGTGCTTACATGACAGGTTCCTCCTTCCACCATTCTTCGTGGAACTTCATTAATATTCATCAGTCAGTGGGCCTCTTAAAGAGGCTGTAGCCATGAATATAACTTGGCTACACACCTCCATCTCACCTGAATGAGATCTATCCTCGGGTAAAACAGTGCACTTGCTATGAAAGTGTACCTTCGAGACAATGACCCTAGACCTCTCATATATACAAATTCTGGATTCCTCCTTGCTAGTAAGTTCTTCACTGTTCTGTCAACCCCTAGAGCAAAGTTGGTGACTCTTCCTGTTCCAGATTAAGGTTCCAGATTGTTGGCTTCGTTCCTGCTTCCTGTCGTGTTTGCTCCCCCCGTTCTCTGCGCACCTGTGAAACAGAGGTGCGAGGCTCTGCCTGAACCCACCGACTGGCTGAGCCTTTCCTGACAGCGATCCACATTCTCCCTCTCTCCCTGTTCTCTCACTTCTTTTTTTTATACCTTGGTGTTCTGGGAGAGCCTCTTCTAACCTCCATTGTTGGAATCTTACATAATGAAAATATCTGACAATAAAGTTAAATAAACACAGTCACAGATAAAGATAATCTCTTTATGAATATATCACCTTCATCTGCAAACTTTAATTTGTAGGTAAAGAAGAGAATTAAGGTGAAAAGCATTGAGCCAATTTAACAGTGACGAGACTTTTATTTAATTGGCTTCAGAAAAGCTGAATAATAAATAAGTCATGGAGATGTAATGCACAGCATAGGGAATACAGTTGATAATACTATAATAACTATGTATGGTGACAGATTGGTACTAGACTTACGCTGATCATTTAATAAGATATATAAGTGTTGAGTCACTATGTTTATACACCTGAAACTAATATGATGTTATATGAAAACTGTACTGTAAAAAAAAGAGAGAAAAACCCAAGTTGAGTAATGTTTACATCTAGAAATGCAGATTGGCTTATTAGCAGAGTCCTTCATAGCTTCAATAAGATGACCAATTGAGATGTGGACGATTTTATTCATGAAAGGAAGTGATCACTATAGGAAGCTGATGCTTACAGTAAGTTCAGAAGATGTCAGTGTATAATTGCCTGAATCCGTGCAGGGGAAATGAGGAGTTTGCTACCCAAAGCAAAATATAATGTTGCGCACTTAAAATGTGCACCTGATTTTAAAAGCAAGAATTTATTCGGAAATATTGAGATATGAATAGTTTGTATACCGCTGAAACAGACAGACATCCTGTGCCAGTAGAAGGAAGAGAAAAATCTGTATAATATTATGGTATTTCCATTTTTGGAAACACCAATGTATTTCTACCTGTGGCAAACACTCACATACATTGACCAAAACATGAAGAAAAGAATTTCGTGGCTGCCTCCTGGCTGTCAGTCAAGCACTAAGCAACTCAGCCATCAGAATTCTTTTAGGCTTGGGCTTCTGCATTTGAACTTCTCTCTCAGTTGCAGCCTGTGCTTGCCACCCTTCGCCTTGCTTTCATTCCATTTCAGAAAACAACTATTTTTACATAGACTACAAAGTTACAGCCAGCAGCATGTGTAGCACAGACAGATAGCCTGCGGTTGCCCAGGGACTTCTCATTTTATCTTTGCACAGACCCAGCATGGCCTGCCAGGTACAACTAGTGTAACGAGGACTCCAGCGTCTCCATCATGCCAGCAGCCCAGCCAATGCCAAGATGCAGGCATCGATACGCTGAGGCTGCTTGACAGTGCAGGCAGATTCTGTACATCATGCTGCTCCCATTGATCACAGTCTGAAAGAGCACTGACCCTCCTTACAACCCCAAGATACACTTTCTCCACAAGTGTGTGTGTGTGTAACATCAAGGCCTTACTGGGGCTTTTTGAAGATTAATTCCTTGCGAGAGATAAAACTCTCACAGCACAAGGAAATTGGGAGCAAGTCAGAGTATCGTCTAGCATGTTTCTTTGGAATAATTTTTAAAGTCACAAATCTCGTGTGTGTTTCATATTGTAATACTAGTGCAGAGAGTAAAAGCCTGTTGGAGAAGATACACTCTTTAACAAGACACTGATGGCCCATTCTGTAAGGACAGAGGTGATCAGGATGATACCCTGAGTAGGAGCTGGCCCCACCCTCCAGAACTTACTACAGTTTTTCCTTTTAATTAATCTACTCTGCATACATTTTGGGTTTATTTAGATACTGTTGGGTTTTCCCAAATTGTACCACCCCCTTGAAAAACCAGACTTCCTCTAATTCTTGAAGAAGCACGTTCGTTATTCATTCTTTTCTACTTGGAAGGACAATGCTTCATTTTCTTGCTCCTCGTAGCCTGAATGTCCACTTCTCTTCAGTTTCATTAAATGGGACCATTGGGATTGCTCCGTTAGCAACCACTTACTCGTCAGCACGCTTTCCTGGTTCTCTTCCCGCTGCGGGGTGGGACTGCAGGGTGTCACCTTGTCGCACGTCCTTGGTGTGACTGGTGGGCTCTGCGCCGGCTGCCTGCACCTCACTGCGCATGCTCTTTCTGCCTCCGTTTCCTCGTCTGTCAAATCTCACCGGACTCGGGTGGGGCTTGTGAGAAAGAACATGGGTACAGCACCTAGGAAAATGCTCACTTTTGTAGGTGTTCAATACATGTTAAATTAAAAACAACAATGGAAGCCTCTGGATAAAGGAATTGTCTTTGAGGAACCACAGGGAAGATCCTCTAATCTAAAGCATATAGCTGAGGGGTACCCCCCAGAGCGGTGGGCAGAGATGGGAGGGTACCCCACGTTCCCGGGCTGGTGAGCACCGAGCCCGCTCTGCTCAGTCACGGGCTCCCCTACTGGGCAATACCCGGGATGCTTTGGACAGGGGAGCTGTGAAAGGGTGTAACTTCAGCAGCAAGGATGAGGGGGCCCCCCAAAATCGGAATTTGTTTATAACAATTGTGTATGTATTCTTACATGTTTAAACTTCTGTCACCTTCGAGGTACTCTCCGTTTGATGCAATACACCAATCGAGATGCTTTTTCCACTGCTCACAACAGTTTTTGAACTCGTCGATTGGGGGGCCTTTTAGTGCTTCTGCCGTTTTTTGTTTCACCTCTTCCACATCAGCAAAACATTTCCTTTTGAGGACTTACTTCATCCGGGGAAACAAACAAAGAAAAAGTCACTCAGGGTGAGATCGTGTGAATAAGGAGGGTGGGGTATGAGGGTCTTTCGTTTGGTCAAAAACTGCTGAACACTCAGTGTGGTGTGGGCAGCTACGTTGTCATGGTACCAGTCATCTCTTTGCCACAACTCGGGATGTTTCCTCCACAAATTGTGAGGCAACCTTCTCAAAGCTTCCAGATAAAGATTTTGGTTGACCATTTGACCTGGAGGAACAAATTCTGAGTGCACAATCCCTCTCACATAAAAGAAGGATAATTAATTCTGGGGATTTTGGTGGGTGCCCCCTTGTACATGCAAGCCTACCTTCTGCTGGGAGGTTCTACAAGGCTCCTCTGCTCTAGCCTTTACCCATCTCTGCTGGTCCATATTACTTCCGCATTGTAGAACTGTGACCTTGACAGTGGAAACTCCTGGTGACTTCAGTATCCTTCATATAGGGTTTGTAGAGGCAATCTTAGTGAGAAAGGAGAGGAGTGCTTTCTTCTCTAAGTTTCTTTTTGTTGGAAGTAACAGAAACCAACTCTGGGTAGCCGAAGCAACAACAAAAATTTAGTAGGATACTAGAATATTTCCTGGAATCCAGGAAGTGAAAAACCAAATCTGGGAAGGACAGCAGAATGTTGAGCCCTCCAGAGCATGGCTAAAAGCAGAGTCTGTAGAGCTCTTCATTCCAGCGCATCAGCTTGCTAACTGTGATCTGGAACAGTTCTTTACCCACTCTGTGCCTCAGTTTTCCTGTCTGAAAAATGGAGATAATAATAATTAGAAGGAGTAGTATCTGAAAGGATTTGGGACAGCAAGTATTGCATGAGGGCTGGTTAAGTTAAAATCATGGACACACACTCCCCCATCCCCCCTGCCATAGAGCACTGCTGTTGTTGGGACTTAGCTCTGAAGACTTTGTGTCTGTGGAGTAAATCTGATTGGTCCAGGCCGTGTGTGACCTCAAATCTGGTACAGAAGATATGGATAGGGCTCCTGTGGGCTGATGCTTCTCCTTGGGCTGGGGTCAAAGAGGAGGGTGTTCAGAACAGGGACTTTGGTTATGAGCCTCCGGCCATGACATGCTTGCACCCTTCTGAGTTAGAAAGAAAGAGTGGTCACAAACCATTTCATTTGAAAATAGTTTATATTAATAACTAACGCATTTGCAAATATAGCTAATGGGAATACGCTTGCTGTTTTTCTGTAGAAACACCAAGTCTCTTACAACCCTAATATTTGAAGAGCTTAATGAGATGCAAGTGAAATAGCATATGTTCTTTTGTTAACACCAAAGGAGAAACAATTACTCAAGCAGACATTTAGCTCATAGTTAATGGGAACAAAACACTAGAGGCAAAATGTGTGAAGCTGCTTATATATGTATATATAGACACAGTTGACCCTTGAATAACCCAGGTTGACCTGAACAGCTCCGCTTATATACAGATCTTTTCCAATAAATATTCAGTCTACCCACCACATCCCTGGGTTTTGCATCCTTAGCCAGTCAAGCATGGATTATAATAGAAGCAGGATTTTCAATCTGCTGTTGTGAGTCTGTGGATATGAAGGATGGACTGTCTGCATTGATCTGAGCCATTTAATATATAGGAGTTAAGCATCCACAGATTTTGGTATCTATGTAGCCCCCCCACAGGATGACTCTGGATAAGTTTTGGGGGAATCAAAAGTTATAACCATATTTTTGACTGTGTAGGTTGGCAGTGCCCCAACCCCTGCATTGTTTTAGGGTCAACTGTGTACCAAATATTGGTCATGTCATTGGACAGAGGGATGCTCCCTTGTCTCCCTTGCATCTCAATACCCATTTGGTCTCGCTGGAGACACGGGTTTATGCTGAGAATCGTCTAAGGCTTTGCAATAGTATGTCCATTTCGGCTAGGCTCTCAAGAACAATTTGATTATTTCTAGCTAATGTATATTTTTTAAAAAAAATTGGTGAGCCAGGGAAGAAATAAATGACTCCCTCCCTGTCTTGGCAGTTTTGCCCTCCTTACATCTTCCTCTAGGTTTCACAGTTGTAGCAGAGGCCCAAACCAGAGATCACTGTGAAGCTGGCTCTAGGTCTATACACCACTGGTCAGATGAAATTGGGAAGTACAGCATATAATAACACCTCTCACCTCAACCTGGAGATTCCCAATGCACACTGGCATATTAAAGACTGAGAAGTCCTATTGTAAGTTTTTATTCCTATTTCTTTTTTTATCATTCCCGCAGCCTTTCCCAAACTTGTTGGTCCACTGAACTCATTCTAACGGAATAACTCTTACCATCCAAAAGACTTAGTTTGTGAGACATAGTTTGAGAATTGCCCATGTGGATTAACAAATAAGACTAGTTAATAACACCTTTAAATCTGTCCTAGTTTCATTATGATAGCTTGGGAGCTGGCATACTTTTGTTATAAAGGGCCAGATAGTAAATATTTTTTGGTTTTGCAGGTCGGATAGTCTATGTCACAATCCACTATTGGATTGCACTTCAAAAGCAGCCATAGCAATACATAAATAAATGAGCATGGCTGTGTGTCCATAAAACTTTATTTATAAAAGCAGGTAGCAGACCAGATTTGGCTCATGGACATAGTTTATGGACCCCCAATTAGGTAAATAAATCTATAATTTAAAACCTCCTTTTATTCGCAAAAACCTGTATTTCTTTGGTAGCTTTGCACTCATTCTTTTGAGTTTCTCTGGTTGTCTCATTTCTTAATAGTTGACTCACTTCAGGCTTTGCAATGATGAAATTGACACTTTAGTTGATCATTTAAAGCTACAGATCACTGTTCATCCAATATATACCTTTTAGATAGTGTCTGTTCATCTAGACTTTGTGTTTACTTGCTGATATTAATCAAACTGCGTGGTGGTAATGAACCCACCTCAGACCTGGTGGTGGTCCGGAAGACCTGAGTGGGGATTCCTGCATTACTTTTACCTAGTTGTGTGCTTTGTTTGGGCCAAGTTCTTTTCTATGAGCCTCAGTTCCCATATCTTTAAAAGGAAGAGCTTCAATATAGAGCAGAGGTCTCCACTAGCCCTTGGGGGTAGGGGAACCACCCAGACTATGTATGACTTGAGGAATATGGATTTGCCTTCCTTTTTGCCAGCCTCATTTACACCAGCCTCACTTCTGGTACTTCTAGTGATGTGAACCTGGTGCTAAACTGACCAAGACCCTGCCGGTTAAAGATACTTGCCGAGTACCCCATAGTTGCTAAATAAAGCCAACTACTTTATCAGACACCAATTTGGATGCTTAGCTGTCAGAATGATTCTGATGCTACCTGTCATTTATCTTCAAGCTGATTAGAACTGAATACCAATGCCACCCCCACTTCAGATTCTAAAAGATCCTTCTAGAATTAGGACATTAATTAATTTTACTGTTCTCTCACTATTTTTTCACTTTTTCACATTTTAGAGTTCACAACGCAACCTCAGAATTGGTAATTGTACTATCCATAGTACATAAAGGAGGCAGAATATGGGCGTTTCACAAAAACAAGCTCAACTCTGAGTCTTGACTAAAAACCAAAAGGGTGAAAAGGGCTCACTTCTTATTGCACCATTCCTGTGAGGAGACAGCACCTGTCATCCTGCATCTGCCACTTGTCTGTTGCCCCCTTCACAATGGTGAGACAACGGTCGGTGTGTGATGATTAACATTCTGCTACTGCATGGCCCTTAGATGCAATCACCCCTTTGGCCTGGTTCTCAGATGGCATGGGTGTCTGGAACACTGGGGGAAGAGATGACTCACCTCACTGCTCGAACACTGCTTGACAAAAACTTGAAGGTGGTATTAGGGATTTTCTGGGGTCATTTGACTGTTCCAACTTCAGAACTACTCTTCACAGAGACTGACACTCTTTTGGAGACCCAGCCTGTCCACACTTTCTCTAAAACATGTGCAAACATATTGATGTCAGGCTCTAGGCTGCTCAAAGAGGCCGTGAAATTCAGCCAAGGCTCCTAAATTCAGCTCCATTCACTGTTGCCCTGTAACAACCGGGTCTTACTTCATAGCAGGATGACTGAGGAATGAAGCCTGAATGCTATGTGCACATCAGGCTATGCTCAGTACTTCTCTTTTTATTCAACCTTTCTGCCTTAATATATCTTTTTTTTTCTGTACTCAAGGCAGGGAGTGAGTGTATCATTTA
The DNA here is from genome assembly GCA_004026885.1 of Lyroderma lyra. Lineage (NCBI taxonomy): Eukaryota > Metazoa > Chordata > Mammalia > Chiroptera > Megadermatidae > Lyroderma > Lyroderma lyra. Next base: position 69,170 of record PVJL010001459.1, read on the forward strand.
TCGGCTAATAAGTCATCTGACAAGATAGCCACTTTGCACCTAATTGTTCAGTTTATTTATGTATTATTGATGAGCCCAGACTTGAACTCCGCTTCCCTTGGAGGCTGCTTGATAAATCTCTCAGCTAATCCTAAAACACTGAATTACCTGCTGGAGCAGAATACGTGACATTGCTTTTACTTTGTATTCCTAAAGGCCTTGGATATACATTTCAATATCTGTGTCTAACAGTAAGAAATAAGATACGTAATGCAAATTGCTCTTTGAGCTTTTAAAAAAGAAGAAGGTATAAAACACATTCATCAAATCATTTTCTGACTCTTGAGGTTTATAGGATCTTCGTTGCTTAAAGTTATTTTGAACCACAGGAACTAAAAGCCAAACTATAATCTCACTTGCTTTAATGTGGTTTCAGTTGCAACCAATGGAATTGCATGCCAGTGAATGAGTTTGAGGATTGGAACCTATATTCTCTTTCTAAATCCTGTGGTAATGTTCACTACACAACACGGCTAAGACCCTAGCTTTGAACACCATGAAGTTTTCCCTCTTCTTTCCTATCCTGATTAGCAGAACCACTTCCCTTACTGTCCTCTCTGCCCTGTGCTTCTCCATCAGCAAATTGAAGTAATGACACTTAAGTACTATGTTTAAACACAGTAGTGAGGATTTTTAAATGAGCTTACTGAAATGCACGGAGACTAGACCATGCTGTTTAATATTGTAAAGATTAGCGTATGAATGACATACGTGAGAATTTTTTGGGTGCCTTGTAAGATTGATAGCTATTGATAAATCGTCAGATGGCTCTCAGATCGCTGTGCACTCGCAAGCTGAAGCAATGGAGGCTTTACAAATGGGAGGGTTCCTTGCAACCTTGAATCAAACGTGTTCATTCCTGGTAGAGCTCAAAAGGTGGGGAATCATTTCACAAGGCACTAGTAGGACACATTTACCAATTTATGGAAAAACAAGAAAAGGGTATGTGTTCATTCATTTCTTAACTACAATACCAAACAACTTCTCAAAAGTTTATACCGATCCTGTCTTTATTTAACATTTTGATGCTTTGTTCATCATTGGGATTTTTTAGCTATCTTTGAAAAATTGTGGTAATATACCGATAACATCCAATTCACCATTTTGATCACTAAATGTACGTTGTTGGACAACTAGGCTCTGGAACTTTTTTATCTTCCTAAACTGAAAATCTGTATCCACACACAATTACTTCCCATGTCCCCTTCCCCCCAGTCCCTGATAACCATTCTACTTGCTGTCTCTAAGAGTGTGATTACTTTGGTACCACGTATATGAGTGGAATAGTGCCGTACTTTTCTTTTTGTGACTTCCTTGTTTTACTTAGCATAACGTCCTCAAGGTTCATCCATGTTGTAGCAGTGCCAGATTTCTTTCATTTTTGAGGTTGAATAATATTCCATTGTATGTATGTGCCACATTTTGTTTATCCATTCCCCTATAGATGACACTTGGGTTGCTTCTGGCCCTTAACTATTGTGAATAATGCTTCTGTGAACATGGAGTACACCTATCTATTCCAGTTCCTGCTTTCAGTCATTTGTGTATGTATCCAGAAGTGGAAATTCTATATTATATGGTAATTCTGTGTTTAATTGTCTGAGGAATTATTGTATTGTTCTCCATGGCAGGTGCACCATTTAACATTTCCATCAGCAGTGCACAAGGGTTCTCATTTCTCCACATCCTTGTCAACACTTGCTATGTTCTGTTTTTGTTTGTTTGTGTTTAGTACAATAGTCATCCTAATGGGTGTGAAGTGCTATCTCATTATGGTTTTAATTTGCATTTTGCTGATGATTAGTGATGCTGAGCCTCTTTTCATGTGCTCACTGGTTGTTTGTATTATCTGTTTTGAAGAAATGTCTACTCGAGCCCCTTGCTTATTTTTAAAACAGCGTTGTTTGTTTTTTGTTGTTGAGTTGTTAAGAGTTCTTTATATATTCTGGGATGTTAACCCCTTATCAGAGATATGATTTATAAATATTTTCTACCATTCTATGGGTTACCTTTTACCTTGATTGTGTTCTCTAATGCACATTTCTAATTTTCTAATATAGTTCTCTAATTTTGATATAGTCCAGTTTCTCTCTTTTCGTTGTCATTGCATGTGCTTTTGGTTTCATATAAGTACCGTGCGCTGACCGATTGCGCCACTGGAGCTCCACTTTTGGTTTCATTTCAAAGAAACCATCGCCAAATCCAATGTTATGAAGCTGTTTCCTATTATCATTTTTTTTGGCATTAACATTTTTTTTAAAATATTACATTAAAATATCACTTACCTTGACTACTCAGTTCTTTAGCACTTCGTTAAATCTTTCTCGTGAGGCAAACTGGCCTCCTCCTCATACCAGCCCTAAATTTCAGGGACACATATATAGTGAAGCAAGTCATTCATCTCTAGTGAAGGGAATTTTTCAACTGATGGGCCAAATTACTTCCATGTGCACCTTGCAAATAGGTCCATGTGGAGAATTTCTGAAATATATTCACTGCATGTGATCTTAAACGTAGCATTGGGTTTATTCAGAACTTTTTGCAGATGAACCTCTACAGGAAAAAAGGAAGGTGCTTATTTCACTGGAGAGTAAACTCAAAAGCATACTTTGAAGAAAGAAGAAAGGGGAACTGAAAAAAATGTCTATCACCAAAATGGATTTGACTTTGCAACGTGGAAAGCTTAACTATTTTTGTTCATTTGACATTTATTTTGATGGCAGTCTACACCTTTCTAGTGATTGATTTTAACAACTATCCTTGATGTATGTAGAACTAGTGATATAATGATTTCCCTTCTACAAATGAAGAACTTGGAGCTCAGATACTTTGTCTACTTATTCAAAGATTTGTGACATTTAAGAGATAGAAAATAGATTTGGCCCTAGAACCTCTTACTCTGTCTGTGCCAGTGGATATCAAACTGTGGTTCCAGGACCAGAAGTATCAGCATCACCTGAGAACTTGTTAGACACTTTACTTCTGAGGTCCCTTCTCTGACCTACTGACTCAGAACTTTAGGGGCATGGTCCAGTAATCTGTATTTTAATAAGCTCTGTGGAGAATTATGTCACATGACATGTATGGAACCCAGCCCTCTGCATTGGTGTGTATACAAGCACTGAACGAGACTCCAGTCCTCAGCCTTTGCTGTCAATGAGCTTACTAGCTAGTAGATACAATAAGACAGGTGCACAAATTGTTTCAGGTGTACTAGGATATCAGTGTAAAAGAAAAACAAATGGAGAATTTTCTCATTCAGAGGAGGGATAAATATCACTCAGGTGTGAAGATCAGGGAAGGCTACAGAAGAAGGATAGTCAAATCTGGATGTTTGGAAACGAAGGATGGCATTCCAAACAGAGGAACCATGTGAATAAATGCAGCTAGGAGGGGAATGGTGAACTCAGAGGGCACGTGGGGCAGCTTAGTTTGGCAGTGGTTATAACTTCACTGAGCTGAGAGCAGATGGCAGAGAGCTTTGGATATCAAAATTAGAAGACTTTATTTTATTCGATTGGCAGTAAGGCATATTTTGAGCAGGGGGGAACCATGTTCAAAGCTGTAATTTATGAAATTATTCTCAGAATTCTACTGGCTGGATTGCATTAAAAGAAACCTGGGGATAGAAGATCAGTTAAAAGAATATGGCAAAAGTATAGAAAACAGATGATAAGGACATGGATTAGGATTGAAGCAGTGGGAATGGATATTTCAGGACTTAGTATGCAGGAGAGGGAGGTATCCAAAAAATAATTAAGTTATGAGATTCAGGGCCTGAGATGTGTCATTAATAAAAATAGAGGAACAGTTTTAGAAGGAAGAAGATTTGAGTCTTGAACACAGTCAATTTGGGATTCTGACAGGTTTCTTTGATGCAGACAGCCAGCAGAAAATAAAAAATTAAAAGATGAATGTGAGCAAAGGTATCATTCTTGCGAAGATATTTGAGAATCAACAGCTTCTCAGGAGAAATGAGCTCATTCCTGAGAAGAAGATTTGAGAGCCATTTCGATGAGTGGATCTCAGGGGTCAAGAAAGGGGAGTCAGGGCAGAGAAGAAGGTTTGGGGGAGGTCAGAGGGAAAATCAAAGACTGAGAGATCCAAAAGAGAAGCACTGGTTGTCAGGGAAGGAAATTGAGACCCAAGAGTGTAAGGAGTTGAGGGTGCCAGCACAACACCTAAAGGGATCAAGAGACAAGAGAGTGTAGGTGGTTGGAAAAGGCTTGAAGCAAAGGCACCAAGTTATTTTGAGAAGTTTTGTGACAAGGAGGAGAGAGATAAATTAGCAGCTTCAAGGAGTAGTTGAGTATAGGAAAGAATTATTGGTTGTTTGGGTTTGTTTTGTTTATTTTGTAAGAATAAGCAAGAATCTGAGCCTTTTTGTGGGCAGAGGGGTGGTAAAAGATGAGAAGTAACTGATGGGATGAATTACTAGAGGAAGATACAGTTTAGAATGTAAGGGGAAGTTTATCCATGAGAAGGGAGAAAAATACTCACATACTTATGAAACCAAATGGAAAGAACAAAGAAAAAATTGGTTTCAAGCACAAGTTTGGAGATGCAGAGGAGAATTGAGGCAGCTTATTTAGGTAGGTTTTCCTGTACACTAAGAAGCAAGGTCATTGACAGGGAGAGATCATCCGGAGTTGACTATTTGAAGATCAGGGAAAAGCTTGGAATAGGCAAGGTAGGGAATGTGATGGAAACTCACGAGAGTTCTTGCCTACATCCATCTTTTCATTTTTACTTCCTGCTGGCCATCGTTATCAAAGAAACCTGTCAGAATCCCAAATTGGCTGTGATTAAGGCTCAACTCTTCTTCCTCCCCAAACTATCCCCCTATTTTTATTAGTGACATATCTCAGGCTCCTGAGTCACTGAATTTTATAACTTGAATATCTTGAGAATAGTTCTCTCTCCTGCATACTAAGTCCTGCCCATTTTAGATCTGAAATACCCATCCCCACTTCTTCAGTCCTCACCATCTATTGTCCAGACTGTTGCCATACTCTTCTAACTGGTCTTCTGTTCCCAGGTTTCTCTTCAAGCTATTCATCCAAAATAATTTTGAAAATAATTCCTTAATTGCAGTTTTGAATACTGTTCTCTTTTGGTCAAAAAGGGCTGAGCTAATTAATGCTTAGTTAAGGTTTGAAAACACACTTGCGCAGTGAAATAAATCCATTCCACTTCATGATTATCCCTAGCAATATCATGTGGCTTTAAAGCAGAAACTAAGAAAGCAAGATACTGGGATTTCCTCGGGATCGAGGAAGCATTAAATGGGTACAGGAAAAAGAAAGACAAAGATGTCAAAAGAGATAGGGTAGCAGAAAGAGCTTTTTTATAATGACCAAATATGAAATCTAGTCTACGTCTTGGAGTCAAAGAAACAAAGACTAGAGAGGAGTGGCACTATTAAAGGTTATTGGAAGAGAAGATACAAGATTCCGAAGGTAAAACATGGAAGAAGTGGAAGGGGAGGAAATTCTAGTCAGAGCCAGGAATTTTATACCTTGATATCCATAGAGGTCAGTCCTGTAGGATGAGAAGTCCACGTTACTACCAGTAACTACAGGAAATTGAAATGCAGTCATTAATTAAAACTGTAATTACACCAAAAAGTGAAGGTAATTTTGAAAAGATTACCAACAGGGATATTGCAATCAGGAAAGGTAATGAATAAGAAGAGAAGGAAGGTAGGAGGGTGTTCTAGAAAATGGTAGTGACAACAATTGGGACAGAGAAAACGTGGGATAAGCAGACAGTGTGGACTCCAAACGAGAAGTTGAAAATGGTGGTGGAGTGGTGCTCTAGAAGGAACTACTTCTGATCTTTACTTCTTGACCTGTGAGCTGAAGGAGTAGAAAGGATTATCTACATCAGAAAGTGGGAGAGACTTCAAAGCATGTTCAAGATTTCTTTTTTTAATGAGAGAATGGGGAGTAGACTGAAGAGAGGCCCATCCAGGCTGATTAGGCCACATCAGCAACTGTGAGAGTCCTGAGGGCCGGGAGCACATTATCTTGGGTTTTTGTTGTTGTTGTTGTTTTTGTTGTTGTTTTTCTCTCTGCTTTCTCAGAATATTCTGGAGTATAGGAGTGGTAATATAATAAATGCTGAATGAATGAGCATATCAATGAATACATGTTTAAAATCAGTCAATGAGGTCACAAGAACAAAAACATGACAACAAGAATATTGTTAATTTGTACTCAGTTTTCAGGAAAAAGTTGCAGGAAACAGGTTTAAGAGTAGGCACAGGGCACATTTGAAATAAAAAAGTAATTCTTAAGTTTTTCAAAGTTCACTCCCAGTGCTGGGCAAATGATTAACAGAAACTTGTGGCTTCTAGGCGGGGGCCCAGGGGACAGACTAAGAAGCAGCTCAAAGCAGACAGCTGATGGCATGCTCTACTCCTGTATTAAACAGGTCATAGCGTGGCATTGAGATGAGAAGAGACAGGCTCTAGCTCCATCACATTTCCCTTTTTCCTTCCCCCATACTTTTCATTTCTTACTCTCACTTTATAGGTGAGGAGCCTAATGCTATTGAGTCAATAAGGCTAGACAGTCTTTTTAAAAAACAGCTTTATTGAGGTATCATTTACTTGCTATGAAATTCTCTAGTGCTAACTGGACAATTAAATGAGTTTTATTGAATTTACAGAGTCGTACACCCATCTGCAAAATCCAGTTGTAGAATATTTCTTCATCATCCCTAAGAGATGCTTCATGGGTTTGACCAACCTGAATGAGTTTAATATAAGGGTCATAGCTACGTTTATTTAGTGCTTACTATGATCTGAGCTCTGTTTTAATCAGTTCATATGCACTGACTCATTTAATTCTTATAATGACCCATGAAAGAGGCACTATTGTTTTTCCATCTCACAGAGAGAAAAACTGAGACATTGGTCACATGGAGTAAGACGTAGAGCCAGCATTCGAACTCAAGCATGCTAGCTGCAAATCTGTTGATCTTAGCCACCATACCATATTGCTTTTCAATATATACTGGTCACTCGAGAAGCAGGACAAAAATAGTAATAACTATCTATGTTCTTTCTCTGTTTCACTTTTTATCATCAATATGGAGTGAGAAATACAGCTTTAATGCAAAAATACCCATACATTTCCATATATTTCCCTTAAGTGGCTGATACTGAAAATACTAAAAAAAAAAATTATGAATAATTTTATATGGAACACAATGAAATTGGAGTCCTGCCAGTTATCTGGTTAACAAATTAGATCATTGGGACAAAGAAATTCTATCTGATGGTTTGGAATATCTGCTATGGCTGCCCACAGTCATCAAATTAATAGGATAATTGTGAATTCTCTACTCTACTTTGTCTATCATCATAGCCTAAAATACAAATGGAAGTTTTTGCCCAAATGATATAAATTTAGTTACTTGCAAACATTCCTGGTCACTAACCTAGAAAGACTGTTGTGGATAGTTGGAAATGTTCCCAGAAATTTAGTTTCAGTATGGAACAGCACAAGAAGTATAATTGTGGAATTGTCTCTTTGTAAAATCAACTACTGACATTTTAATCCATGGAAAATTCTGTATCTACTTACAGATATTTCTGGAAAGATATGTCAAATGAGCAGAGCATTAAATAGGCATATCATTTTCCATAACCCTTCCCTAATGTTAATTTAAGAAAAATCCAATTAATACTAAGTGTGGGGAGGACTACAAGTAGGAACTTCGACTAGAGGCTTTATTTTTAGTAACAGCACTTTTTGGAGTTACATAGAAACAGTACTGGCTGAACAGAATTCTCTTAACTTTTGTTAGGCAATTTTTTTAAAAAGCCACCAATGTAGTCCTTTTTCTGTATAATACTACATTGGTGGACACATGTCATTATACATTTGTCAAAACCCTTAGAATGTGCAACACCAAGAGTGAGCCCTAATGTAAACCATGGACTTTGGGTGATAATCACTCGTCGATTATGGGTTGTTAGGTTCATGGATCGTGACAAATGCACCACTGCGATGTGGCCTGACAGTAATGGGGGAGGTTGTGTGCCCTGGGGACAGAGGGTATGTGAGAACTCTCTGTACTTTGCATTCAATTTTGCTGTGAACTTAAAAACAGCTCTAAAAAATAAAGTTTGTAGATTTTTTTTAAATTAAGCAATATGCTATTTTAAAAAGCAAATCTATTAATCAACACTTTCTATCTGGGGATGAATAGTGTTGAAATATTTATAAACATTAGGTAGTTTATTTACTCTAAGATTATCAGAGCTCTTTGCGTGCATATTCCTTGTGTTAGTCATTAAGATTACTTAGCCAGTTTGCAAGGTGGGCCCCAGTAGCCTGGAGTGTCTACCATATCAAGGGGTGGAGGAGAACCTAGACCAACTTCTCCCAGAGTTCCACCTTACCTAGATTTTTTTATCTGAACACTCCCAGTTTGCTATGTTTTGGATTCCACTCAGACTGAAGTGACCCTAGGTTCCCCTTGCCCACCTCCACTGATTCATTGAGAATGTCCACTATTTTGTGAGTTGCCTGGGGCATCTAGAATCCCATGCATGCCCACTGCCCTTGCTGCTCGCCGCATTCCTGAGCAGCTCTCCGTGATGCCAACCCCACCTTCCCAGTGAGCAACACTCGTAACGCTATTCACCAAGTAAGTCATGACTGGGGAGGTAAACACGCCGCCTATAAAATGTGCAATATATTCCAAATTCGGAGTACTTATTCATTAGTTATGAATTAGTTGCTCTTCCTCTTTTAGAAAGTAACCCAATCATAGACTCCTCTTCCTTAGAAAGATCAAGGAGATGAGTTTATACTGTTTAAAAATATAACAATATTTTGGGGGATAGGGTTTGGTAAACAGTGTCTAGCCCTGTTTGCCAAAATTATATATGCATATTACACACACACACACATGTGTGTGCACACACACATACATATATATAGACATATATGTATGTATGTATGTATATCAAGAACAATATATATGCCTGATTGATTTCCAGGAAGTTTCTTGAAAAATAATGGCTACTGTGAATTAGATTAATAACTGCTTATTGTTGCTATAAAGAATTGTCCTTTCCAGACAGATGACATCATGTGGAAGTATTTCCTGCCCTAAGAACTGCATGAAACACAGTGGGGAAACTCCAATTCCATTTATAAAATTAATACTATCATCTACTCAGAATACTAATGGTTTTAATGAAGATGCAGCATGTTGCAAACAAATAGTTTTGCACATGAAAGGATGAATAGAATCCTAATTAACAAATCACTGATTTTTTCTTATAGCTTTTAGGTTTTAACTCCGACAAATGGCAGATTTTATGTGTAGTTTGAAGAATTTATTTTGTTATTCTCTAGTTATGCAGAGTAATTGTTACTCCAAAGTTTATGTAATACAGTGTACGGTTATTTTGAATTAATGGAGTTGTAAGCATGGGATGATGAGATCTCTTTAATTGTACTTTGGAACACCATACCTAGAGCACCTGGAATTGATAGTGGTATTTGCCCTATGAGAGCTGGGTAATGACATTACATTGTGCAAATACTTAGGCCATATTCAATTTTTTTAAATAGACTTATTAATTGATTAGAATTTGAACTACCTTTATTACTTAAGTGAATCATTATATAGATGATCTCATCTTTCATCCCATAGTTTGTCATGAAAACGACCAGTCTCACACTCAACCAGAAGAGCACTTTTGACATTGGGGCTAGACAAGTCTTTTCTATGGAGGCTGTCCTGTGCATTATAGGATGTATAGAAGCATGCCTGGTTTCTACTTATAGGTGCCAGTAGCAGCCTTCAGCCATGATAATCAAAAGAGAAGAGAGGCAGATTGTCCCCGGTTACAAACCACTTCCACAGAAGATGTGGGTTGTGTTGTATAGCCAACAATCATGATATTAAATACAATGGGCAAAGCTATGGCCAAGTAATTAAAAAAACAAAATCAAAACAAAACTTTGAATCCAAAAAGGCCCAAGTAAATGCTAATAACCATCTAAATCAGCGGTGTCCAAACTTTTGGCTTCCCTGGGCCACATTGGAAGAATTGTCTTGGGCCACCCATAAAATACACAAACACTAATGATAGCTGATGAGCTATCAAGAATAAGTCACAAACATATTTCATAATGTTTTAAGAATTTGTGTTCAAAGCCATCCTGGGTCGCAGGTTGGACATGCTTGATCTATATAATGGAATTGCTTAAAATATGTGGTTAATGTAGTTGGTGTTACAGAAACCTTCATTAAGTCAGCTTCAGTCCCTAAAGATGGAGTGACCAGACATCCCGTTTTAAATGGGACAGAAAACAACGGGACTGTCCGGTTTCAAACGGGACATATAGTCAGTCTAGTCTTACAAACGGGACATATGGTCTAGTCTCAATGGGCTAAATTCAAGGGGTCAGTCGATTGACCATACATACAGTTTGAAATGGGATAATACTGTTGTTTTCTGCCCCATTGAAAATGGGATGTCTGGTCAGACTACTCAAAGAACATGTGACTGAAAAACAGTCTTCAATGATGGCTAATGGACAAAAGAGAAAGAGAAGTTCTGGAGAAAATGGCAGGTGCGTGAAGCCCCCTAGGTGTTCCTAAAAATGTGTATCCACAGACCTTTTCCTTTCAACAATCTGACAGTGTGAAAATTTATTGTTTAAAAAAGAACAGTTTACAATCTACAAAAATGTTATAATGTATAGGTTTTGAGAAAATATGAGGGCCGTCCAGAAGATATCCAGCCATGTAATATGAAAAATAGAGGCATTTATGGCTGATTTTTTTCTAGACAACCCTCGTACATTAACCTTTAGAACCACTAATACAAATGGATTAGTATAAATTCAGTTTCATTGCCTGAAAGTGGGATGCAATGAAGGTATTGTAAAATACGGATTTTTAAATATCAGATAGTGGGTATTTTCCTGTCATGTGTCTAAAGAGCTTTGTTGCTGAAATTATATGGAATGGTGAATAGGTGCATAATATAACTTTCTGAGGAAAGTCATATTAGTGCTAAAGAAAAGGCATCATTCTTCTTTTAAAATAAAAATCCATCGTAGATAATTTAATCTCACTGTAATGTTTAGTTTCTATTCTAACTTCAATAAGTGTTTAAATTATTTGTTTCAAATTTTGTGTCTCAAGTTACATTGAAGGATTTCTTGAAGACAAGACTCATTAGCTATATTTAAAATATGTACATTCCACTCAGAACTATTCAAAAGGCATTTCAACCAAAAAAAAAAAAAATCCTGAAACCACTTAATGTAACATTAATATTAATTCACTTAGATGTTAATAATGTAATGTTTCTTACAGAAGTGAAATAATAGGTCACAGAGCTGTAGAGATTACATAATTTTTTTTGATGTGAGCATTATAAGGAACATTAACTGATTACTGAAACAGTTTAAGTGTCTATGGTTACTGAAGGTGATGCAATTGTTGAACTAGAATAAGAACTGTTATATACTACCATAAAATACAATGAACAATTGTTATCTTAGGGATAATTTAATGCATAAAGCTAATAAGTGATAGCGAATAAAATGTTATAGAAGACCTATATGATCCTATACTATACTATTATATATTTAAATATAACATTGCATTTTTTATGCCCAAATTGTCTAGCCTAAAGCAATTTTAGTGAATGTGATATAATGTAGTTTACTATGGCTGACTAATATTTTCTCTAGGGTTTAAGAAAAGAGTTTAATAGTGTTTTATATTTTCAGACAGTTTCTGTAGTTTTGTGTGGTAGTTTTTAATATTGTACCATAATAGCACCTTCCCTATGTAATCTAAAATAACTTAAATATTAACCAAATAAAAAAATATTTCAGGAGAAAAAGTATTTTGTACACACACATAGTAAATAAATACGTAGTTAAAAACCATGTGTACACACATATTTACATGCACATACATACACAAAATTTGCTCTACAAATTTACCATTTATTTGGTGATTATACTACTATTTTTTTTTGCCTACCTCATTGCTTTTTGCTTATTTAATATTTAAGGTAGGACTCTACATTTACATATATAGTGGTAAAAATAATGTCTACATATCATTTTCCATATTAAAGACTTTTTCACAGGCTAATTTAGGACACTTTGAGACTGATTCTTTCCATGACTTTCTGCCTATCATTCTTTCCAATTAATAATGGAAACAGTCAAATAAATTTACCATGAGGGAAAGTACCATGGTTTCCAGAAAGTAGATCAGGGTTTATATATTTAGTGCTTTACAACTTACAAATGCTTTTGCATATCTCATTTGAATCTGAAATAATTATATGAAGAAAGTGTAATTCTTACTTTCATTTCCAAGACCAGTCTACTAGGAAGTGTCAGCAACGGGACTCCTATCTGAGTCTTATTTCCAACCCACTCCATGATGGGATCACTCCTAAATTCTGTCCTATTCTGCCATATGTACGAGGGAGCAAGAGGGCCTGAATTACTCATAGACCACCTGGCCTCCAGGAAGGGAGGAATGAATTACACTCTCTTTTGTCTGCCAATCCAGCCGGCTTTTCATTAGTGTGCTCGTATAGATTTGGAGGTGATTCAGAGAGCAAAATGTTCGCCAGCAGCTTGACGTCAGCATGAAAAAATAAACGAGCTTGACGTGAAACAGCACAGGCTAGGCACAAGCTGCTTACCGACCCTGGACTCACCTACTTGGTACCATGAAGCTTTTAGCTAGTATCTAACCTCTCCTAAAATGAACTTCTTTTCAAATTATTTAAATGGAAGTGACTGAAGAAAATGTGGTCTCTGTAGAATAGGAATGAATGGAAAATCAGTGTGTGATCTGGTTTGGGGAAGATTTTGTCCGGTGCCTCTGGAGGATCAGTTATTGTCATGGACAGAAATTGATTTGGAAATGAAAGCACGTGGAATAAAAGTTGCTGCAAAATAATGAAATGGTGAGCTATCGGAAATGCTTTTGGTTCTCACAAGATAGCATGGAATTTATTTAATCATTTATTTAATGTTATGTAATAAATAATATGTGCTAAGCATATGCTGAGTGCTGGGGATAGGAAAATAAATAGCAAAGTCCCTGCCTTCAAAGAGCTCATAGTCCAATGCAGGAGAGAGGTAGCAAAGCAATGATGGTATAGTGAGCTCTACTAGCAAGCTTCTTCAACCCGCCCGCCACACGTGGCCCAGGATGGGTTTGAAAGCTGCCCAACACAAACTCATAAACTTTCCTAAAACATTATGAGATTTTTTTTTGCAATTTTTTTCACTCATCAGCTATTGTTAGTATTAGTGTATTTTATGTGTGTCCCAAGACAATTCTTCTTCTTCCAGTGCTGCCCAGAGAAGCCAGAAAGTTGGACACCCTGATTAGGCTGCAAAAAGTACCAGATGCCATAGAGAACTTACAGAGGCACAGAAAAGGTATCCTAAATCATCAGTGATGTCAGACAAAGCTTACCTTCTGGTGGGAAGATTCTCCTCATCTGGAGAATCCAAGTTTATGCTTGTTGTTGAACCATAATTAGTAATAGTATACCTCCTTCCATTCTCAGAAGTGTTCCAGGTGGGTTGATACATTCTGTGATCATCTTATCACTAGGAAATTGGGATGAAAATAACCGGGAGTAGGAGATGGAAAGGTTTTCCAGTTAGAAGAGAGAATGGGAAGGAATAAAGGCAGGAATTTGGGGGCCATATGTAAACCATAAAGCAAAGATGAAATGTCAAGTGACAGGAGATGCAGTCAGGAGTGACGTTAAAAATATTTCACACTTGGCATGGCATCGACACTGGCCATTTAGAGTGAACAGCAGCCATAAAAAAGTGGTGCAGCAGTTCACATCATAAAGGCCTTGTGTTCTAAACTAAGGAAATTACAATTGACCAGGGGAAACTCGGGGAGCATTGAAGGATTTTACACTGTGGAGGATGAGAGGGAAGACTAATTTAATGTACTCAGACTGGCTTGTCCTAGACCATCAAACTATAAAGAGAAAGGTAAGGGACGTGGTTTGCATCTACTGGACATGTGCATTGTGCGAGGCGCTTCCCCATGGAGGTCTGGTCCTCATGACAGTCCTGTGATGGGGCCAGTGAAGCTCACAGAGGCCATGTCTTCTCACGTTCCACAGCTGTTGAGTGGCAGAGATGGGCCTCAAACCCCACCCTCTTGATCATTCATTGACTCTGTGGTTCCTCTAACATACCTCCTGCACCCCTAATTACTGCTCTAGTCCAATTAGAATGGACTACGGAATAGAGTATGTACTGATGGGAAGTATCCATTATCAGTAAGTGGGTATTGTCACTAAAATAATGGAATGATGTTGGCTGTGCTGGTAGTCATTGAATTGGTTGTGGTATTCATTAATTCTACTGTTACTTTAGGATATCTAAGACTCGCTTGTTGATTGAACCTCTTCTTTCACAAGTGTCTTGTTTCCCGCTAGATCTTCTCTTATTAAGTACTCTTCTGCCATCAGACAGACCTGGAATTGAGGCTCTGCTCTACTCCTTCCAAGTGACTTAATTCTTTAAGCTTCAGTATCCTATTGGCAAAAGAACATGAATACTATTTGCCTCACAGCGTGGCTGTTAGGATTGAGTCAATGCATATCTGTACGTAACACAGTCACTATTCAGTAAATGCTAGTTGCTATCACTGAGAATGGAGCCTGGCACACAGTAGGTGCAAAATGAGCATTTGTCGAATGAATAAATGAATGTTTACCACATTTTAATCTGGGAATGTGTCTATTACCATTGAATTTTGATGTACCAGCAAGACCATGCTAGAAAATTCATGCCTAATAGTATCATGTGGTGATATTTACTTCTCTCAATGCTGCAGCAAAATAACATTATATGGTGCCATACCAGAAAGTAAAACAGAGGAAACCATTCGCCACCCACCATGCAGTGTAAATAAGGCTTTGAGTAGAAGCAGGGATGCTGTTCCCAGCAACAAGACTTCCAGGTTCAGCTCAGACATGTTTCTGGCAACATGTGCTGTCATGGTCACAAGAAAAGATGATGTATTTAGGAGACTGCTAACCCCGCTCCAAAAAAGTCAGATGGAAGTAGGAGTGTCATTAGAACTACTATTATATAAATGAGAAGGCAATAAAAGAAAACTTTGCAATTGAAACTACAAAAATATGTGTAATGGCTATGCCCTGGGATACATGAAGCTTTAGGCTAAAGCAAGAAAAGTTATGCCATAATCGTCATAAAAATGTGGATAAGTCAGGAGGAAAAGTCACATGAAGTCACAGTTAAATATCGAAGAAGACTAGGCAAAAGTAAATATAGTATAGCATTTGAAGATGTTAAAGCAAAGTCAGAGATTATACTTCTTTTGATATTAACAATAGATTGAGTGACTTTTCACAGTTCTTAAAATGAAAGCTACATGCCAACAGAGTTTTGCTCCTTTCCCAATGGACAAACCCATGTTGAATGATATGAAGGATGTTTTTTTATCCCTGCTATTTAATCCAGTTCTTTAAAATGTCATTATGTTTTCATTTAGAAAACAAACTCTCTAGAACCTGAAAATAATAAATTTCAAATATGATCTCAAAAAGGTAATGGAGTGAATCTAGACTGAACCTTTTGCATTCCTGAATGGGCTGGTTTGTCCTGAATATACCAAAATATATTTCAACACCTGTCCTACCATTAGGAGATTTTGATTACCAAAAGTCTATTCCTGTAGCATTATTATTGTATTTACCCACAATGTTATTTTCTGAGTATTAGTAATGGGGAAGTGAAAATCTCCATCTTAATAACCCTGTACCTTCCTATTTGTATTTTTATTTGTTACTACCACGTTTAATCTCAAAAATCATTCAAAAATTGTTTGTCTTCAAATCTTTTTAAAAAAATTTTTTAACCCACTCAATTATTACCTAACCAGTTTAAATCTAACTTCTCCATTAACTTTTCTATATATCTGTCATTCAAGTCTCATAACCTTTTCAGTGCTCTGAACTGTTGCTAATGTCTTCCATTTTACTTGTTTTGAAGTTCCCAGAACAGAACATACTTTTCCGGACCAGACATGTGTAAAAAAATATTCTCACCCTTTTCTCTACATGTCAGATACTAAAAAATGCTCACTGTGCTTCAAATGGAATATTAGCAATAAAAGAGCCAAACCCCCAAAATAATGACTTTCATACTTTTCATTCCACATCGAGGCAGGATTTAGGTACCCTGATAAATGAGGTGAGAGCTGATATAATGTGGAAATAAGTGAGCTTAGGTAAGGATTGGCAGCAAGTTTGAACATACTTCTCAAATTGTTCCCTTACTAGATGGATTCAGAAAAATTTGTCTAAAATATGACAAGTCAGAAGAATGTTCTGGACCAATTATTTGAAACTACACTGAGTTTCAACTGTACAGTATAGTTTTACAGGTTTCCGTTTTGTAGAAGTTCAAATTACTTGGGAATTCATTTCAAATACAAGGCTGCTATGTGGAATCAGAAATCATTGCTCCTGATTTTCTAATGTCAGGCACCTTCTGGAGGCCTTTTAGTAAAAACCAGAGACCTGTATCATGCCCTATTTTGATTTGGTTAAACTTATTTCCATTAAATTCACCAAAGTGAATTTGGAGTGATAATTAAGTTTTTATCCACACATTCTTTTCTTTCTTAAATAATGCATAATACAAATAAATTGCTTTGTGTTGAAAGTTTGTGGTTAATGAAGATTTCTAGATACTTGCTTTTTTTTTTCTTGAAAATGGAGTGATGTTTTCATGATCTAGAAAGTCCTAGTTCTTCTATTTATTACTATTTCATAAGTTTGTTTCTGTCTTTGCAAAGGAATTTAAAAAAGAATTAGTGATTCTTAAAAATAACGTAATGGAAGCGGAACGAAGCCAGGATGGGATTAGTGTAGCACCGCAGGTCAGAGCAAGGTCGCTTACTGCATGCCATTGCGCATTGTCTTACTCCAAGTTCTGGTGAAAGCTCACTGTCAACTAACTCTGGGAGTGCAAGCCCGAGAGAACAAGAGTGATGGAGAAAGGACATGAGACAGTGAGGCAGGGAGAGCAAAACGGAAGACACGTGTTTCCAGGCTGCCACAGCTTAGCAACCAGTCATCACAGGGAACGCTGTGGGCCTCTCCACTGAGCTGTATTTCCTCAGCACCCTTGGGATGTGTCATCCAGCCCTTCTGCACAGACTCTGCCCAGAAGCCCTTCTACTCTGGCACAAGTGCAGAGCTTGATGTAAGTTGGTGCCAGGCTTGGGGCACCTGGGACTGGAGCTGTGGTGGCAGACGAAGGAGTGTGTCTGGGACTTTATGACCATGGGAATGGTGTCAGCCACTCCTGGAAGCAAAGGCTAGTAGCCAAGGCCTGAGGATCAGGCAGGCTGAGCAGACCTGGGAGTGCATGTGACTAGCTCCATCTCAAACAAGTTATTTAACTCCTTTGTGTGCCTCAGTTTTGTCATCTGTAAAAGCGAGTAGTAACAGTCACCATATTACAAGATTGTACAAAAAT
Source organism: Lyroderma lyra (assembly GCA_004026885.1). Classification (NCBI taxonomy): domain Eukaryota; kingdom Metazoa; phylum Chordata; class Mammalia; order Chiroptera; family Megadermatidae; genus Lyroderma; species Lyroderma lyra. The sequence continues at coordinate 86,773 of PVJL010001459.1, forward strand.
TAAATGCCTTAATATATTTAATGTGACTAGAAAGTGCCTGCAAAGATTAAAACTGGTTTGAACCATTATAGTATCATTAAACCTATAAGGTGACTACTTAAAAGTGTTCTTTGGAGTTCATATGTTTGGTCTGTTTGTTTAAAAAGCAAACAAACATGCAAACATTACATTGCAGCCATACCCTTAGCAGCAGTGGGGGTATGCTGTTATGGCTCTCTTTGAGTCATGCCACTGAGTTTGGGGTAGGACAGCATTTACAAGTCCAGATTTAAGATCTACATATAGCTTTACTATTGAAGATTTCAGTTCTCAAAGTTAACAAAGGAAACACGATATATAATTCTCCCCCAAATAAATATATCGCTAACACAAAATAAGAACATAAATTCAGTTCAAAGGGAGTCCCGACTCTGAGTTGTGGGTAGAATCCAGTTGTGGGGAATGTAGTATTCTCTCTTTCCCGCTCCGGTGGCCAAGCCTTCCACGCAGCCGGGCTATGCCCAGATCCTATTTCCTCTCCATGCCATTCAGATCTGCAGCAGAGTGTTTACCATTCAAGTTCAAGTGACAGGAGCCCGACCAAGAGGGGTTGCTCTTTCGGAGTGGAGCTCCGTGTGCTCCAGGCTGTAATGCACGTGCATTCAATGCACTGAGAGAGTCACTGCTTTGTGCCCTCGGGTGTGGCCAGCCTGCGCCGCGGGCCTCTTCTCCGGCCCACTGCGCTCAGCGCCGGTTTCCTGCAGCCTGGCCGGCCGGAGGCGAACGGCCTTAGACCAGCACGTTCTCCCGCTCCGGCGTCTCCTGATCTTTCTTCTTGAGACTAGGACGCTGCGGCATGAGTGTAGACGTGCACCTTGCTCAATTTTTATTGGGTACGTGTTACTGTTACTCTGCGTGTGAATAGCCACGGTAATAGCTAAGTTCATGTGCACGTTTCCCCCCTTCACAGTATGCGAAGAGCTTTCGAAATGCCCTGCTGCGTATGAAATAGCATAAATCTTTGCCTTCACTGCCCAAACTTAAGTTATTTTTCCATTACAAAAAAAAAAAAAAGATTTGTAGTCTTACATTGGGCCAACCAATACAAAAATGGATATTTTATTTTGAGGCTATTACCCTCTCTTATAATGATTTATTATATAATGCCTTCTTCTCAGAAATGTCAAATTAACTCCCTGTTATAAACATCCATTTTTAGCTCTTAAAAAAAAAAATCAAAGCATCAAATATTCCTTTAGAAAACACCCAGAAATGTAAGGTTTCCCTTTTATAGGCGACACAATGTGGTACTGTTTCATGAATTCCATGAGGTTTCCCCCTGCTCTGCCCTTCCCAGCAGCCATTTTCTGGGTTTCTTCGAATGGTTTCCCTAAAAAGATCCCATTTCCTGTGCCCGCGCTCTTGACTGATGTGCACTTCGCACTCTCTCTTTGATTTTTCTTGTTTTAGTGGTTTCGGTAGCCTACTATTGCCCATTTTTGCTCATCATTCACTATGTTCAGACAGTGTTGGATGTCTGCTTTCAGTTTTTAAATAGAAGAAATAATAACTACCTAGTTTGAAAAGCTCTTTGGGATTATGGGTTTGGTTAATATCCTCTAAAAACAACTTCAAAAAACTGTAGCAGAAGATTATGAATGACTTTGTATGTGATTGCATCCCCTGGTGCTTTGAAATAAAAACACAATAAAGAGTATAAAAACACGTGGTCAGAAAGGCTAATCCTGAGCTGATGCCATTTACATTTAGATTTAAATAAGTCAGCCTATTTATTCTTTCAAACTTTGCTTCAGGTTTTAAAATGGAGACTACGTGGAAATTAAAAGTTCTAGTATGCTTAGATACATTTTGCAGAGTTATAATGCCTAAATTCAGTTGACTTGTGATAATAATTGTGGTAAACATAAAGAGTAAGGAAATGTAATTAGTAATTTTTAATAAAACAATGTATTGCAACAGTTATTAATAAGGGTCACCTAATACCGTATTTTGCCATGTATAATGCACACCCAGATTCTTGACCCAAACTTTCAGGCAAAAATTCTTTTGTTTTAATTTTTTAATCCAAAATTTCATTTGTTTATATTTAGGTACTTGTGTTTTGTATTATAAAGGAATTTTAGCATTTATTTATTATGGTATAAGAAGTATTAGGTAATACTTTTAAGTCATAAACATGAATAAAAGAATTAAAAACATTTATATAGATACAGAATGAGTACTACTCATGTATAATGTGCATCCTTATTTTTCCCACACAAATTTGGGCAGAAAGTGCACATTATGCATGGCAAAATATGGTATGTGGTCCAGGTGAAGTGGAATGGGATCATTGGTGTAATAATGCAAATGCTGTGCCTTTAAGACTGTGAGTATATTTTAAAAAACCATGTACAAATAGTCATAGAGTCTGATCCCCCACTTTTTGTAAGTGTTGGAGTGTGAAGTACTATGTCATAGTGGGCAACTCTTCTACTAGAAATGCAGACCTTACTTCTATTCTCAAATGGATCACGTGGCCAATATAAAGTCTGCTTCTTCAATCGTAATGTGAGGGATTCAGATAAATGCCTTCAGGGACCTTTCCAAGACCTAAATTCTAGGACTCTATTGCACTATAATTCTACTTCAAATGACAACTGGACATATGCCCACGACATAGGATGCATTCTAAGAATGTTGCATCAGCATGAGGTCTGTTGAGATCCTGAAACCAGCTACTGGACAGGATGTGATGGGGTGGAGCTGTGAAAAGTACGACAATGACCATGCTTAACAGGGTCTGTGTGGGGAGCGGGGGCCCACTGGGATCTTGGCTTATTTTTCTCCCTGGGTCCAAGAGTTTGCCCAACCACAAGGGGTATGGCTAGGCCTGTTCGACACGTACAAGTGTACGTATTTTTGTTTGTTAACTCAAAATTCTTCATATGTGGCGTGTACTCATATATGGCCAGGTTTCTTGATTCTTGGCCTATCTATAAGTTTTTTAATTAAATAAAAACCTTGAGAAAAAAGTTGATCCAGCATTTGAGTAATGATGTCCTGGCTATTTCTGTCCAGTGTTAAAGGCTTCTGCTCCTATAGCAACCAATTTAAATGCATTGTAAGATACTGAGTTAACCCCTTTTCAAAGAATCAAAAAAAATGATTCTCTAAAAGCTGAATCTTCTTCCTCTTCACAAGCCACTGTGTTATCTAGGAAGGTAGCCTGTTTAATCAAGCAAATTTGTTTAATTTTTTTCACTAGAGATTTCTCGAGGACTGTATGTGCTGACCCTAAGCTAGGCACTAAAGACAACTAAGATGTACATTGTGCCCTTGGTAGCTCACAGTCCATTGCAACAAGTCCCATAACAACAGAACCTTCTGGAATCAGAGGACTGGAGACAGACCAGCCCTAACGAAGGGAAGTTGAGGGGTAAGCTGACCAGACATCCCGTTTTGAACAGGACGGAAAACAGTGATACTGCCCCATTTCAGATGGTATATGTGGTCAGCCTAGTCTCACTGGGCTAAATTCAAAGTGTCAGTAGACTGACCATACATACCTTTTGAAATGTTGTTGTTTGAAAAGTATTGTTGTTTTCTGTCCCGTTTAAAATGGTTTACCTGGTCAGCCTGCTGGAAGGAGGGGAGCCATTCAGAACAAAGCGGTGTGACTCTATGCAGGATGCACTGTGGCAGAGAGGGTGGGCTCATAGCAAAATCAGCACGACTTCCACTCCCGAAGAGAGCAAGCAATAGCACGAGATAGATGTTGTCTCTTCGCGTGTTTCTACATCCTATGTTCTCCAGAAATAAGCTTTTGGAAGAATACCTTGATGGCAACAGAGGAAGCCACCTGCATTAGTTAGAGTTCCCCAGAGAAACCGAACCACCAGGATGCATATTTACATAGAAAGGGATTCATTATAAGGAATTGTCTCATGCAATTATGGAGGTGGAGAAATCCCAAGATCTGTAGTTAGGAAGCTGGAGACTCAGGAGAGCCAATGGTACAGTTCCAGTATAAAAGCTGGCAGGCTTGAGACCCAAAAAGAGCTGATGTTTCAGTTTGAGTCTGAAGGCAGGAAAAGACCGATATCCCAGATCAGCAGTCAAGCTGGAGGTGTTCACCCTTATTCTCTGCAAGGTCAGCCTTACTGTTCTAGTCAGGCCATCAGCTGATAGGCTGAGGCCCACCGACATTAGGGAGGGCAAACTGCTTTAGTCAGTCTACCAATTCATCTATTAATTTTATCCAAAAATCACAGACACACCCAGAATAATATTTGATTAATATCTGGGCACCCTGTGGCCCAGTCAAGTTGACAAATAAAATTAACTCTCACACCATCTTTCAGTCTTTTAAGGCGGAATGATAAAGCATCCAGGGACATTCTGCCAACCCAGTTATTAAATTGACAGCTCACCAAGACTCATGATTTCTTAAATGTCTTACAATACTGTGAACATTCTAGAAACTATCTCAACACCATTGAGGTATGGCCAATGCTCTGCTTTGATCATTTATTGACATGATTTTCAGAAGCAATAGCTAACTTATTATTATGAGTCAGGCTGTATTTATATGTTCTGGTGGGTAGGTGCTGGTCCTGCTAGGAAGCCAGGCTGCTGCCTCTTAAGAGCTGTGTAACACTGAGCATCTAACTGACATTCCAGTGCCTTTTTATCTTTATTTGTAAAATGTAGGTAATAAGGCCTAACTCTTGGTTGTTATGAGGATTAAATCAGTCCATACGTATTAGTTAATGTAAAGATACAGGTAGGCTATGGGGACATGGAATGCACTCAATAAAAACGCCCCCAGCCACATGCCATTTATTGTAAAACGCTGTTTCAGCCTTGGCTCAATATTACTCAAGCATTGGTACTTTTTGAGGAAAGCGTCCTTATCAAGAGCAGTAACGTTGAATGTAGTCAATTAGCATACACTTTGGATAGACTAAAACCAAAACTTCAAAGCCTTAGTTGGCTTGAGAATGACACCAGATTTAGAAAATGAGTTAGAGAAGATGAAATAGAAAGTAGCACATTTATAGAATATGCATAGGCAGTGGAGTGTTTGATTCACTTCGCTACTTCTGTTCAATTTAGTTTGTTATAGTCAGAGAAACTGTCCATATTTTAAATGGTTCTTTGGCATCTTAACATTAAAAACATTTGCAAACAAACCAACAGTGGGTGGGGGTGGAGAAATGCTCAATGACGCTGTTTGTCAGGTTTTGGGTTGTCAGGAGTAGCAGGCGGATTGATTGGGGCTGGGGCTGTCTTTTGGGGCGAAGGTGTTCACCAGACTGATGGAAAGGCAACCTTGGGTAAGTCACTTGGACTCAAGGCTCTTGAGCCAGATGACAAAGCTACCAAAATGTGCAACTCGTCTCTTCTAAGTGTGCTATTTCTGACCTGTCCTAACAACCATACCGTTCGATAAGTGATTTCATAGCTGTTTAGATCATTTTGTTCACATAACATGAGGAAATCCTTTGGTTCTTTGAACTTAGCTTTGTGAGTGCTTCAGTGTTCTTAGGGAAGTCTTCACTTACAGATGAAGTTGCTGTCAGTCTCCACAGTGTGCCCTGCTACTGGCCACAGGTCCAAGGCCTTGGTGTGTCTCTAGTGTTTGTACAACCCTCTGACGCTAGCACCTCGTGGGCAATGGAATGGGATGTCAGTAAAACAACTTTTTTCTCCTTTTTTGATGTCATATAAAATATATCCGTATTACTGTGTACTTGTACCTCCATCAATTACACTATTCTGTCTTGAGAAGAAATTTTTCAGATTTTCAAGTTCCCATGTCTGAAATGAGTCTGGCAGTGAACATATATTCAGATTTAGCTGTTTGAAGCTGGCTGTGTTAGTCCATTTGATTATTTCCTTGGGAAAATTCTCCCTCTGATTAAACAGAATGCCTTGCCCATTTATCAAGTGACTAAAGATAGTTGAGGATTAAGTCTCAATGGAGTGATTACTGCTTTCAAAGACCCAAATAATGAAAAGTATGTTATTGTTGTTACTGCTTGAACTGCCCCATGGTTTGATGGTTGCTCTGCCTGGTGAGTTTCTTCCTCCCATCTTCCTTCTAACTTAGAAATTTGTGTATAAGTTGTTATGCATTTGTAATACTTACATTAATTCTGTGTCTTTGAAAAGCTTCAGTGAGGAAAATGTAATCATGGAGCCCATATATATTTATTGTTGTGTGCTGTTATTATCATTCTTAGCCATGGATGTAGTGGCTCATGCTCTTTTCAGATATTATTGTAAAGTTAAAAATTTTCATCGCAAGGCTGTTGTGATGAAGCCAGTTTTAGGCTATTATAAAAACGCCACACTTTTTCATTTTCGAGAGCTAAACTCGGAATGCATTGAGCTGTGCCTCAGTCTATTTTCCATTATCCTTTTTTCTTTTTTTCAGAAATCGTGCCATTCATTTAATACTTCATTACAACCGAACTGCAATGTGCATACATGGTATGCAAAATGAGCCATTTTGTTTTAAAACAGATTGCAGATGAAAGGAAACCATTCATTTCTTGCTTGCTTGCTGTAATTACTAGAGCACTAATTACTCCAAATCACTGACATCCAGGGTCAGGAAGGATGACAACAGAAACATCAAAGATGTGGCTCACTTGCTATGACAGATTTTCCCTATTCCCAACCACAGTATTTTTTATGGCTACTGTGTTCCAATTTGATGGTGGGAGAAGAGAAAAAAAAAAAACCAACCTGCACACAGTCAAGATTGCTGAATGTTTACTATTATTTCATTCGCAGTTTGACGGTGAGAACATGTATATGAGCATGACAGAACCGAGCCAGGACTATGTGCCAGCCAGCCAGGTGGGTTAATTAATCTTCTCTGCCTTGTTTCAAATTGTAATTAAACAAATTCAAAGAGTTGCATTGCAAATGAGTAGCACTATCAGTAACTGCCGCAATCAGGAATAATCATAATTTATAAACAAAGCATTTAAGCCTTGTTTCCAGTTAATGAGATAGAGCTGATAAAACACCGGAGTTGGCATTTGTTGAGAGATACTACCTTGTTTCCCCTCCAGAACAGCAAGCAGCTGTTGTGCCAGCATGATCTTTCCTAAACAGTTGTTTTACCTTTAGGAAATAAAGTCTTTACAGGTGCAGGTTATTTGTGCTTCTGACTACAGACAAGTTAATCATTATAAGCTACACATGTCACAAATAGCTTTAATTATCAACTGTTGGGGCAGTTTTCAATAAAATGTTATATTTATGACCAAAATTGCTATGTGGCTGCTTTAGAATCTACTGGGTGGGTAGCTTACAAGCCAAAACGCATGGTATGATTGAAACCTTTCAAGGGCACGTTTGTATCCATTTCACTGGCAATACTTGACAAGGTATTTAATCATGAGAGGTGACAACAGAAGTCCAATGAAAATGTAAATGGTTACATTTATAAAAGTAAATGCTTGGCTATTTATTTTTAGATACTTAAGACCAGGCCCTTTTATCCAGCAAGGGCATTTAAAGAAAAATTATAACTGCCCTGGGGTGCCAGTATAACATAAAATGCAAGAACATTGTAAGGAAAAATGAATGAATCAATGAAAGTGAGGGCAAGTTCATAGAAGCATTTTGTGGATTTGATCACATTTTTTTCTAGGAGAGTGTAAAACCATGGTAGCTTAGAGTTCATGTCACAGTAACTATGGTGGAAATTCTAACACAGTGCTGTAATTTTCCATGCCTACATATTTGCCCAAATAGATTTAATAGTTGGGAGGGGTGGGGGGCCAGGGGGATTAGGGAACCTCTATGGTGGTTCTTCATGGTGGTTGTCAGTGAATTAAATCTAATGTATATGTTAAGGATGCATTTGCTAGAGCTTTGAAATTTCTCTAAGAACAAAATGTCTTGTGCTTAACTCAAAACAGAGGCAGGCCTGCCTCTCCATGAACTTCACATTTAGAAGTCATGATCACTGCTTTCTCTGGCAGACATTCTAGAAACCACACTAAATTGTTCAGACGAGAAGGTCATCGTTAAGTTCAAAGATCCGGACTACATTTCTTTCCATTCAATTGAGTTGATCCACTCAGAATACCTTTGAAAGGCTGAGCTTTGCATTTAGAAATCTTACTGAACTCAATTCATTCAGCTAAGTAGTTCCCAAGATCCATAGGTGGTTCTGAATAGGACTGTTTGATTAAAAAATGAAAAATGTTACTATTAATTTTCTTCTAACCATCAATCCCAAAACTGTACTGACAAGTTTAGTATTACTATTAGATTAGAGCAACCCGGTATCATCTCTGTGGTGCCTGTAGGGTTTTGAAGTGTAAGGGCTAATTGAATTTGTTTGAAACAGTAGAAACACAAACTCAATAAATGATTGCTGTTATAAAGCAGCTGCTCCCTGTCGGAGGATCATTATGTCCATCTTAAAGACTTTTGGATAAAGGATTAGAAATTCAAAGCATATATATCATAAGAGCTTGGCTCCTTAGATTTTTATTTTCAAGTGCATCAGATAATATTAAGCCCTGACTAAAATCAAACAACTAGCATTAATTTTCTTAATATCTCAATCAGGAGTTACTAAAAATGTTTTGAATACCAGCGATAATTTATGAAGAAGTAAAGAACTCCAAATACTTCGTAAAGATATGGCATATTGGTGTCTCAGAATCAAACTATTTTTTAATAATGTAGCATATATTGAAATGATTTTAGAATATGCTATTTTTAAAAAGTGGACTAAGTGTAAGATAATACACTCTGGGGGGAAATAAACCACAAATTACTCAAGTTGAATGGCCTTAGCTAAATTTTACACTTAACATTCCTTTTGTTTGCTGTAATACAGCATATTCAAGAATTCATTACCTGGTATTCTTTTAGGGAATTTTAATCAATTTACCCCTTTCGGCAACCATAAATAGGATTTTAGTCATCCTGCAGGGAAAAAAAAATTTTTGTTCCTTTTCCTACATAACATCAAACATCTGCATAGTTTAGTAATCCAAGACAACTTGCCTCATAGCACCACTCAACAATTATAATTCCTGTTCAATTTTCAAATCAGTACATGCTCTGGGACTTAAAGACTAAGTTGCTAAGTAGGAACATATGGTGCACTACTGCTCCTGTGATGTTGCTGCAAGCAAATAGCATAATTCTAAACTTGAAATGATTTTTATAGAAAGCCAATGCTGGAATGGCTCCAGAAATGGAAGTAAAATGTAAAAATTAATGATATTCTTTTAGACAGTCCCAAAGGGCTTTTTGGCACTATCTATTGCATGCATTCTAGACCTCTTAAGTGGGTGTATACAAATCCTTAAAATTTTTTGCATATAATCTTGTAATTGATAGGCAGCTTTTAAATTGAATATACCACTCCATAATAAGCCTGACGACTACGTAATAAAAACCCATGACATTGCCACTTCTCTCTGGCTCCGTTCATGGAATATTGGCTATTTTCTCCTATAATAACTAAAGTGTTCTGGTCACTCAGTACTTTAAGCACCACTTAAATTTTTCTTACTCTGGATCGAATTTGAACCTTGTAATGCAAGATTTCTTTGTGTGTTTCCAGACCCTGGCTATGGGGACCCATGTTACTTGATATGTAGGCTGACCAGATGTACCGAATTCAATGGGACACAAAACAATGGCACTGTCCTGTTTCAAATGGTACATAGGGTGAACCTACTCTAACCTTGAATTTAGCCCTGTCAGACTAGGCTGACCATACGTCCTGCTTAAAATGGGACAGTATCATTGTGTTCTGCCTTGTTTACAATAGTACGTCTGGTCAACCTATTGATATGTCGTGAAATCACAGATTCCCTCCCATTTAGTTTGTGGGAAAGTGTTAGTGGGCTAATGAAAGGAGAGCCAAGCTGAAGGGTGGCCAACAGTCCATTGTTAACTCACTCCTTTCTCATTCTTAATCCTGTCACATTTGATTGACCATGTACAAGTACACAACAGTAAGGCAGAGAGGATTGGCCTTCACACTCAAGCTTAGACCTTTCTCCAAAATCTCCCAGGCCCACTCAGATTCACATGCTATGAGGTCCTTCTTTTCACCTAAAGAACTCAAGCCCCTAAAATTACAGAACCTTCCATAGTTCCTAGATGTAATGCCACACAAGATATAAATGTGCTTTGGATTACATACGACATCAAAGGAAACAGAAGAGGAGTCTGGTTGTCTTGATCAGAACTTTCTATGGCATCGAGATTAGTTATTTATTGATTTTCAGTTTTGAGGACGTGCCATTACTTTTTCCTCATTCTGTCTTCTTCTGTGGCGGTTCCCAGAATGTCATTTTCCATGGCTGCCTGTTCATTCCAAGCTTTCCACCTACACTGGTAACACTTTTCTGCAGTTCTCTGACGTAGGAACTCCTCTTAGGCATGCCTCCTTTGGGGACTGTGTAAACACAGTTGCGAAGGACTGGTCTTTTTTAATATAATAATCCCAGAGTAAGGGGATCAGAAGATTTTTCTGCTGTCACGTCACAGAGAAGTTTTGGTTACTTGATTGAACCCTATTTTAAATAAATCACTTCCTCCTTGACGTTGGCCTTTACTCCACTAAACCATTTCCTTTTGTTTGGTTCCCACCCCTACCCCCCTGCTTCCTTCCTTCCTTTTCTCCCTCCCTTCTTCCATCCTTCTTTCTTTCCTTTCTTTCTCCTCCTTTCCATAAACAGTAATCCTTTAAGC